>CM039513.1:38408191-38452475 GCA_022432975.1 Begonia masoniana
TCTCTCTCTCATCCTCTCCTCTCTCTCCTCTCTCTCTCTCTCTCTAACCTTCTCTCTCGGATGATCATGCTTGGGCTTTTCTTCTCTCTCTAAGTTTACTATGATATTGGGTTAATAACAAAGCCCACCTTCTTCATCATCCCTCCTCTGCCCAGAACTTTTGACGAAAATGATGAACATTTAGCATTTATTCATTTGATTGGTGGTCGCATGGCTTAAAACTTTGAAATTATCGACGTACAAATAGAAAACAATAAAAAATTAAGAGTATAAATTGCAATCAATATGAGTTAAAATATCATGGTTTTGTTATCATCTTCATGCTCTTTCCTTTCTTTTTCTTTCATTCTCAAAACTATCATTCAATTTTTTTTTTTAATTTCCTTGTCATAATTAATAAATCATTGTTGGCAATGTTAATTTTGTTACGTGCTCATTTTGTATGAGTTTAATATTTTTTTTTCAGCGGATGTGGTTATCGGCAAGAACTTATTGAATCATTCGTTGGAGCTCATAATGAATTAAAAGTTGCTCCTCCTACACAGCCTAGAGCCTGGAGTATTGTCCAAAGACGTTCTACAAGAATAATTCATTATCTTTTATGGGATATTAGTGAAGAATGTTTTTATCAGAATATTTTTCCTTCTCCTTTCAAAATGTTAGTAAAGTATCCGCACGGTGCTCGCTCACTATTATTTTTGAGCCACAACTGTGTTTGACTTCATGATTATTAAATTTCAAAATTAGCATGCCTTTAGTTAAAGGATTAGCTATCATCAATTAAGCGCTAATGTGTTCGATGACCACTATAGCATCCTTAACACGTTCCCTTATGGTTAAATACTTAATGTCGATGTGCTTACTTCGACTACCACTTTTGTTCTTTTTAGCCATAAAAATAGCAGCTAAATTGTCACAATATATCTTTAACGACCTAGAAATAGATCAACGATTCTAATCCCTGAAATAAAACTCTTCATCCATACACTATGTGAAGTAGCCTCAAAACATAATACGAACTCAGCTTCCATAATAGATGTAGTTATCAAGTCCTGTTTTGCACTTCTCCAAATTACAGCTCCACTGGCAAACATAAACATATATCTTGATGTTAATTTATGTGAATCAACAAAGCCATCAAAGTCTAAATCTGAATAGTCAATCACATCTAAGCTATCAGTCTGTTTGTATATAAGCATATAGTCTTTGGTTCCTTGAAGATACCTGAACACTTTCTTTGCAGCAATCCAGTGGTCTTTACTTGGATTACTCTGATATCTTCCTAACATCCCAACAGCAAATGCAATGTCAGGTCTTGTGCAAACTCGAGCATACATCAGACTTCCAACATTCAAAGCATAGGGAATGTTCTTCATTTGCTCTTTCTCAAGATTTTTTACGGATATTAGTTCTCATGAAACTTGCCATCCTTCACAATTGGAGATTTACTAAGTGAACAATCTTTTATCTGAAATCTTCCTAAAACTTTATTGATATAATTTTCTTGAGACAAGACTAAAGTTCCGTGGAATTTGTCTTGATGAATCTTAATACCAATGATATAGGATGTATCACTCATGTATTTCATATCAAAGTTTTTAGAGAAAAATTGTTTCACCTTATGCAATAAACCTTTATCATTAGTTGAAAAAAAAAATGTCATCCACGTACAGAAGTAAAAAACAAATTTTACTCTCATGACCTTTTGGTATATATATTGATCTATGATATTTGCTTTAAAACCGGATGAAGAAATAACGTCATGAAACTTTAATTACCATTGACGGGAGGTTTGTTTTAATCTATATCGATTTGAACTCTTTACTATACACTTTTTTTCAATTCACCCATTGTACTAAAAAAATCGGCAAACTGAATCTTGTACTGTCATTCCGTTATCAATTTGAACCTTTTGAAAATTTTCGTTAATGCACGTGCACACTCGAAAATTGACCAAAACACTGCCGAATCCCTAAATCCCCAATCTTCCTCTTCAATTTTCTCATTCCAGACGAAATCGCGAGCTCCTCTCTGCTTTCTAGACAAAATCGCAATCTTCCTCTCTGATTTTCCCCTCTCTGATTTTTCGCACTCCTTCCAGCCTGAAATCCTCCTTCCCTCTCTGATATTCCCATTTTCCAGAGAAGAGCTCCAGCCCGAAAAGCATGAACTCCCTCTCCTTCTTTGATTTTTCCAGAAAGCACCCGACGCTCCTGATTTTCAAGCACCCAAAGCTCTCGATTTAATTTTCAAGCACCCGAATTTTTTGAAGTACCTGAAGCTCCGATTTTCACTTCCCACTCAAGTACCGTTTACATCTGTTTTCGCTTCCACTCGGTTGCAAGTTTGTTATTGTTCTTTTTCTTCTCCTTTTTTCGTACGCGGCATGGTTTATTCATCGAAGATGAAATGCTTTTTTGTTTTTTTTTTTTTTAATGTTCATTTCTGCATCAGTATGTTTGGCAACTTTGATTGGTTCGAAGATTATTATTTAATTTCCAAACTGCAATACATCTTCTAAAAGTACTTTTTTATTTGTTCTGTTTAATTTTCATGAATTCTGTCTTTTATTGTATTGATATGGCAAATTATATTAGAACCACCCTTCCTTTGAGACCGGTGGTGGTGAAAGGGTAATGCTAATTTCTGCGTTGATAATTTAGTTGAGATCATGTCTTCCTAGTGGGATGGGGTGGAAGTGGATGAATTCTAATGGTTTTTAGATGGATTTGTTCTGGTAGACTAGAGCTCGAGGTGTAGGTGTTGTTGAGATAATCTGATTGACAATGGCTTCTTCGCATGCATCGCATAGGAATGAAGATGTTATCGGTATAAGTTCCCATTATTTTTTAAATAAGTGGTGTTTGTAATTATACAATATTCATTGTGTCATTTTGTAGATGAGTCGGAGGTGTTGTCAAATGTTAAATGTTTTTGCAATGCAAGAGCTCGTCTTCGTACATCATGGACACCGAAGAATCCTGGTAGAAGATTTTTTGGCTGTCAATACTATGCAGTAATATAATGTTAATCTATAATGTTAATTTGTAATTATACAATATAACGTGCGATTTGTT
Organism: Begonia masoniana; assembly: GCA_022432975.1. Classification (NCBI taxonomy): domain Eukaryota; kingdom Viridiplantae; phylum Streptophyta; class Magnoliopsida; order Cucurbitales; family Begoniaceae; genus Begonia; species Begonia masoniana. Next base: position 38,411,269 of record CM039513.1, read on the forward strand.
ATAAGTGGAATTAGGAGGATGCAATTCTTTTTCGTGGTACGATGCAGCCATGAGATTGAGGGAGAAAGATATAATTAATGGGTTACGATCAAAAATAGAAAGCATGGAGCAAATCCAGGAAGCTATGTTGAATAAGTGGAGGAAAAAAACTACAATGTATTTACAGTTGTGGCTACTTACAATTGTATTGTTTGTAGCTTATGTTTATATGACTATGTAATTTAGTGTATGTTTGTTGGTAGCTTATGTTTAACAATCAGGGAAATGACAATGAAGACTTGCAGTAGATGATGTGATTCATGTTTTGGTGTTTTTATTTCATTTTTACTTGTTGATGGTAGATATAATGGCTGAATATTTCTATTTTTATTTGAACTCTTTCGTATTATCTTGTTTGTAATTTTCCAGATAAAATAGGTGCAGTTTCTTCAATGGCGGCCTATAGATTTTCTAGCGTGGCTTATCTTCCTTTGCATGGGTTGGTAAATAGGTCGCTCGGAATTCAAGCTCATTCTGTGATTCATAAGCCTTCTCCTAAGGTTTGTACTTCTATATCTTCTCCGGTTTATGGCCAAAGTGGGTGGGCGAGGCAGCCTCTAGATCAACAACCAGCAATTGGGAGGCTGAAAATGGAGAAGTTTCATGTGGGTATGATCGCAGGAGCTGCATCTAGTGGTGGAGGAGCTGCAAGATTTGAAAACAATGGAGGGATTGTAGGATATAATCTATAACTTTATACATTTACTATTGTTTTCGGTCGAGCAAAAATGCTAAACAGTGGTTAATTGCTGGAAAAATTTAAACTGACTTTCACCCATAAACAATAAAAACATCTCTTTAAAATGTGACATAGGACCTACAAAATATAGTGTGACATAGGACCCACAACAAACAAAATGAAATGATCCACAACAAACAAAATGAAATGATCCATTTATGAAATTAGTCCATCTTCCCTCAACGGCTCTCCTACCCGCAAAGACGAAATGAAATGATCCATCATTATAAAATGCATTTACACCTACATAAGATTCATTAAGAAGCCAAAGTGCAAATACCAAAGCAGTGCAAATACCAAAGGCACAATTGAAAATTTTGGATGCTTGCAAGTGTCATTTCTGGTTCCTCATTAACATAAGAAAGGACCCACAACAAACAAAATAAAATGATCCATTTATGAAATTGGTCCATCTTCCCTCAACGGCTCTCCTACCTGCGAAGACAAAATGAAATGATCCATTATTATAAAATGCATTTATAAAATCCATTTAGACCTACATAAGATTCATTAAGAGGCCAAAGTGTAAATACCAAATCAGTGCAAATACCAAAGACACAATTGAAAATGCATTTAGACCTCTCGGCCTCTTCCTCTTTATCTTCCTCGGCCTCTTCCCCTTCCGCTTACAGCTCCACGTGTAGTTGGTGTAAATGTGTTTGAATTAACTCCTTCGCACCTCCTGACATTATGTCCTACCCCATTGCACTTAGAGCATCTCATCACTCTATTCTTTTTAGAGACATTGGTGCTACTTTCAGTCTCATCGGCGTCTCTAATTATCTTTTTTCGTGGTCTACCCGACTGTTTTTTTTTTGTAATGGTGGGATGATTGTAGGTGAAGAAATCTCTGGCCACATACTCATCCTATTAACCGGAGCAATGTAGTGGGAATACATATGTAAGAAGGTTCGTCTATGGTAATGTTCGTGCACATACTCCTCAACATCTCGTCTCAAATACCTGATGCAAGGAATTGAGTGAACACAAGGAATTTCCGTCAGAGTCCACGCAAAGCAACTGCAACTTAGAGTATTCAAGTCCACGGTATATTGCTCATTGCTGTTTGAGACTTCGAACTGATTCCCTCCTGCATCTATATAGGACCAGTTTCGTGAAGCATATTCTAATTTTGTAAGCTTAGTTTTTATGTGAGGACATACTAATCCCGTACACTCCTGCATTTCTTTTTTACTTCTCTAGTATTTTTGTCATTAGAATCTTTCGTATCTTCTCAAATAAAGTCACAATAGGCTTGTCCCGAGCAGGCAAAATCAATGCGTTAAAACACTCACTTAAGTTGTTCAGCCTCATATCACATTTTGAAATCGGACTAAAGGCATGCTTCGACCAATACTTTGGATCTGTTTTACTCCAAGCTGTGTAGGCTGCCTTGTTCATTGCTTTTAATTTCTTCATTTTCCGCTTGAATGCTTGTTCTGTGGTCGCCATTGAAGCTTTCCATATGACTTCCTTATACATTTTCCCAGGAAACTTGTTCTTGAAATTACTGTGTAAGTGCCTCAAGCAAAATCGATGTTCATGATGGGGCGCCAACTCCTTCAAAGCAGGAACCAACCCCTGCAAAAATGAAAAGGTAATAGTTATAAAATGAAAAGCAAGTACAGTCAAAATGTAAATTGAAATTTTTGTAATACCTTTTGTTGATCACAAATGAAAGTCCATGTTAAACTGTCGGCCCTTATTATGTCATTCAACAATTGTTGCGGAAACCATTTCCACGAGTCTTTACACTCACTTTCCACGACCGCAACTGCTACTGGATATAATCCATCATTCTCGTCGATCGATACAGCTGTAAGTAGTTGTCCTGTACAGGTTCCTTTCAAATGACACCCATCCAAACATATCACGCATCTCCCTACAGCTAATAATCTGTCTCTACATGCATGTAAACACATGTAAGCTCTCTGGAATCTCCGCGATTGTGACTGAGGCAACTCCTGTAATTCAACGACGAATGTGCTCCCAGGATTGGACCTACAAATCTCAGCTGCGTAACGCCATAAAAGTTTGTATTGCTCCTCTGCATAACCATCATTTATCTGCTGTGCTTTGCGTCGGGCTCTGTAAGCCAAGATCGGTGCAATGGTTACGCCTAATTCCCTTTGCACAATTTCAATGATGGATGAAATGTTCCAATCTGGTTGGCTCTTAAACCTCGGTAGGTACTCTTAAGCAATCCACTTTGATGAAGCCATCCTATTCCGCACGATCCGTGCACAATTGTGATTATGATTGAACGTCCTTATTTGGAAACTTTCTTCGCTATTTAATTTGGATGCATGCAGCACCCAATCACAACAATCCATATATACTGCTCTTAGTCTCATCTTCTCATTTTTTGCAAATCGGATCCCATAACCATGCTTAACAGCATATTTCTTCACAATATCTTTGATCCTTGCCAATGAACTAAAAGTCATGCCAAGATCCAAAGGTATCTTACCATCTCTTGAATCAGTAACATTGTCCAAGCTACCTTCACTACCTTCTTCTTCATAACTATTGACATTAACATGTACCTGCTCCACATCATCGTCATCCTCCTCATGATCCTCACCTTCATCATCCACATTTTCATCCTCCTCATCGTCAACTTCCTCATCCTCATCGTTATCCTCATACTCATCATCATCCTCATACTCATACTCATCCTCTTCCTTTTCGAACTCATCGTACTCAAAATTTTCAGCATCCTCCTCATTATCAGTATCAGCATCCTCATCATAAACAACCATAGCTAAATTACCAGGAATTTCATCCTCACCACAGACACTACTACACCCTTCACAAACTTCGTCCTCCACATATACTTTCACATAACTCTTATAATTTACCGATTTTACCATTGCAAGTATATTTTCGTCGGTTCTGAGATTCCTCAACCCCTTTGTCAGCCCATACCCCGGCACACAATAATGCAGCTCATTTCATTTATGTAGTCCTATCTCTTTCAGCATATCATGGATCTCCATTATGGACAATAAGTCTCCATCACAATTGTCAACAACTTCCTTTTTACCTCCCACATACTGTGCGTCATTCCTTAACACAATTTACCACCAAAATTGATTTCTAGTGAAAATTCAGCCATTGAAATTTCCTGTTAGACAAAATGACAATCAATTAATTCATACTGTGCAAAGGCAAGCAAGCAACTAATTCATCCAGTTCTTAATAAAATACGTTATCAAACTGAGAATAGTGATAAATGTGTATTTTACACACTTTATTGTACTCTTTAATACTTGAATTGATGAGTTTTACTCAAGTATATAAAAATTCTGATATATTTGGTGAGTGTGTAGAAAAATTGGAGAATTACAGCGGTGAAATCATTCCAGAAGAAAAGCAGAGAAATTGTTGATCGATCGGCTATTTTAATTGATGGAGGTGTTTGAATCTGGACCGTTGAAGATTGTTTTAATCTTAGCCATCGAAATTAATTGTGGGCTGGGCTTCAAATTAAATGATAAATAGGTTATATGTTAACCTAATTGAGCATTGAGAAAAGGAGGGAGAGCAGCCCTAGCGAGAGAAAAAGAAGGAGGCAAGCGAGACAGAGACCGGAACGGAACGAGAGCTTCGAGAATTGATTTTCAGCATAGTTTTTCTTTCCCTTTCTCTTCTGAACTATGCACTTCTTTATTATTCTTGTTGTTTTTCTTTATTTTAGTATGAACTAAATTTATTTTCTAGGGTTACGATGTAACTGAAACTCGACTGTTTAATATTTCTAATTTAGTTTTTATTTTCCTTTTTCCGATATCGTGTTGAGTATTCTTGTTTATTCTTCATGCTTAATTTTGCCTGATCACCAAAGTTGAGATTTTTAGGGTTGTTTCAAAAGACGGAAGTTGCGAAATAACTGGGCATTGATGAGTTTACCATGAACAGATTCTAGACTAGAGATAGCTAGGCATTTATGTAGTTTTATGATTTTCTGCACTTAATGTATTCAACTAATTTGAGTTTGAGACCGGGAGGTGATAACCTGTTAGTTGGATAATATTATTATAGCTCGGAGAGAGAATAATAATTAAAATAGAAAAGTAACTGTCAACACGTAGGATTAGGAAATATTAACTAAATTAGGGATATTAAATAGGAAAATGGATGTGAAATCAAAATCCCTAGATTCTTTCTTAATATTTACCAAATCTTTAAATATTTTCCTGCCATTTATTTTAGTTTCCTAATTCGTTTACTTCAATTACTTTAGTTATTTAATTGTTTAATTTAAAATCAAATAAAAATCAAATCTTTTTAATAAAAATTAAAGTGTGGTAGTCCAATTAATTTAAAATTAACTTAATTTAATATTTTAGCAAAACTATTCCTCGTGGGTTCGACTCTTACTTAAAAACTATATTACTTGTGCGACACGTACACTTGCGTATCACGATTTTTCGCAACAAATAGCAATTTCTGACGTCTCTATCTAACAACATCAAAAAGGGGCAGAACCTAGAAATGCATCAAAGAGAGAATACATCCGCAAATAATTTGTCTTTTCTGTCTTTCCAACACTATCAGCACCAGAAAACTAAATTATCAACGCAGAAAACTAAAAGACAGAATTCATGAAAATTAAACAGAACAAATAAAAAAGTACTTTTAGAAGATGTACAATAGTTTGGAGATTAAATACTAATCTTCGAACCAATCAAAGTTGCCAAAAATATTGATGCAGAAATGAACATTAAAAAAAAAAAGCACTCCATCTTCGATGAATAAACCATGCCGCGTACGAAAAAAGGAGAAGAAAAAGAACAATAATAAACCTGCAACCAAGTGGAAGCGAAAACAGACGTAAATGGTACCTGAGTGGGAAGCGAAAATCTGAGCTTCGGGTACTTCAAAAAATTCAGGTTCTTGAAAATTAAATCGAGAGCTTTGGGTGCTTGAAAATCAGGAGCATCGGGTGCTTTCTGGAAAAATCAAAGAAGGAGAGGGAGTTCACGCTTTTCGGGCTGGAGCTCTTCTCTGGAAAATGGGCAAATCGGAGAGGGAGGGAGGATTTCTGTAACGCCCCGAGTTATCTGAATCCGGTTCGTCACACAATGCCCGTACATGACTAAAAATTTCAACCGTATATATTTTTTTTAAAACTTGCAGCGGAAATCGTTTAAGCAAAAATAGAATTAAACAAAGCTATAAAAACAATGCTAAAATAATCGTTGGAAATATTAAGAAGTAATCGGCCAATAAGAAATAGAAGTTTAAATTGAAATACTTGAGATGCTACGGAGGTCAAACGGATCTACCGATTAATAAAGTCAACGGAAGAAGCAGAAACAGGAAATAGAAGGCTTCTGCCGATGACGTCAGCCAAATGAAAACAAAGGACATCTCTCGATAGACTGTATCTACCGGTGACTAAACGACAAAATACACTCTACATCTTCCGATGACGTCAGCCAGATGATTTCCTTCATCCAATCGACTTTGTTCTACATCCACCGGTGACTAAACGACAAAAGTCCTCCTACATCTACCGATGACGTCAGCACGCATCTGCCGATGAGTTTACTGAGACATCATCCGATAGACTTAACTACACCTTCCGATTGGGTAAGCTGCATACGCCGGTCACTAAACGACAAATTCTCTACTCATATCCTCCAATAGACACATAACTATAACCCGACATCTACCGATAGACTTCATCTTCCGATAGTGGACAAAACAACATCTTCCGATAAAATAAACTACACGTATCGATCACTGAACGACATATTTCGTTCTATATCATCCGATGGCTTCTACTGAAGACATCTTCCGATAGACAACAGACAACAACTCAACCTTTAGAAAAGAATTTACTCACTTCATAGAAACCATTCAAAAACATTTCAAACCATTGCATTACTAAAATCCAGTGAGTGTCATCATTAAATTCCAACAGAATACTATCAACAGGGAATTCTCGAAATCATATTCAAAACACTAAAAACACTACTGTCATAAAAACTCAACATACTTAAATTGAAACACTGTCAACTAAACTATCACACAAACAGACATCAGTTAATCCGCCTCATCAGTATACCAGTTCGAGACAGAGAAGTGCTCCTCCAACCCCATCTATTCGTCAGTAAACTCAGGGAATTCACCTGCAGTGTCCTCAACACCTACATCACAAAATTCATCTATTAGCCTAGTGCTAAGTAAGTAAAGCAGTAATGAAATGAGTTGCTGAAACATAAATTCCTAAACATGCAATTTCTACTTTCTCATCTCAGTTGCATACACATACGTTCATAAACTGATCTGATCCCTTGTTTCCCTTGGGAGTGGGATCAATTCTCCCAATGTCATACATCCTCTACTCGATTAAGGGGCGGATGAATTCCCTTAATAGCTGATCTGATCCCATGGTTCCCTTGGGAGTGGGATCAATTCTCCCAATGTCATACATCCTCTACTCGATTAAGGGGTGGATGAATTCCCTTAATAGCTTGTCTGTCACATTCAGTTCATACCTTACCATTCTTACATGGAAATTCATTTTCGTAATCTTTCAAAAACATGATGCATGACATACAAAATCATTCACAAGATGCATAACCCTACTGTTTTGTGATGTAGGCCCGAAGGCACATGCATACTTTACTTACCTGGCTCTCCTGGAAATGCTCGGTTACAACTACTCCAGAAGCTCGCTCACCTAAGGTCATGACAGTACATTAATCCAACTCTTACTAAACCTTACCAAAAATCAATAATATGTTTGAGGAAATCGATTTGAAACTCTGCTACCCGTGGATTCCCATTTATTACCAAGAACCTGAACCCACCCTCAATCACAGAAACCTCGAAATCTTCACATTGTATTCTCTTAGTAAACTAATCGCTGAAATGCAAGAAAACAAGACTTACCTAGGTTGAAGGAGGATCGGGCGAGAGAATCGCCTAGAGGGTTCTACTGCTCGAGCTGAAAACCGAAAGAGGGAAATAGGGAATAGTGGCGGCTACTCTCACTGTACTTTTCCTTAAATAGGTTATCCACTATGTAAAATTCTAATTACCATCATGCCCTCACCTGATCATTTATTAACCTAATCAATACTCCCCCAACCCTTCTATAAAAGTACATCATTAATAATAAATTAAATTTTGGTTCAATGGAACCGGGTGCTACAATCTACCCTCCTTAAAAGGATTTTGTCCTCAAAATTCAGTACCTGAATAGTTCTGGATATTGGTCCATCATGTCCTGCTGGCGCTCCCAAGTTGTCTCCTCAATGTTCTGGTTATGCCATAAGACTTTTACCAGTGGAACTTCTTTGTTGCGTAATACCTTTACTGCATAATCTAAGATTTTTACTGGTTTCTCTTCATAAGTAAGAGTAGGAAGAACTTCGATACTCTGCTGTTCCACCATCTGTGAAGGATCTCTAACACATTTCTTTAGCATGGAAACATGAAACACATTATGAATTCCCTCCAGAGAGGCTGGTAACTGAAGTTGATATGCTGACTTTCCAATCCTCTTCACGATTTGGAAAGGTCCAATATATCTGGGGTTCAACTTGCCTCTATTTCCAAATCTCGCGACTCCTTTGAAAGGTGACACCTTAAGGAAAACTTCATTATCAACATCAAATTCTAATTCTCTTCGTCTTTTGGTCAATTTTTGAGTGTGCACGTTCATTGACGTAAGGGTTTAACGGAAATTTTCAAAAGGTTCAAATTGATAACGAAATGACAGTACAAGGTTCAGTTTGCCCTTTTTTTAGTACATGGGGTGAATTGAAAAAAAGTGTATAGTACATGGTTCAAATCGATAATTACCCTTTAATCTATATATAGATTTCTTAAGCTTGCACATTAAATGCTCACCATCACTAGAGGACAATTCTTCAGGTTGTTTTAAGTAAACCTCTTCCTCTAGCTCTCCATTAAGAAAAGTCATTTTTACATTCATTTATTACAACTCAAAATCATAATGTGCAACCAATGCCAAAATAATGAGAATAGAATATTTTTTTGGATACAAGAGAAAAAGTCTCCTTCTAATCAATTATTTTCCTTTGAGTGAATTCTTTAATAACAAGTCTTGCTTTATATCTTTCAATGTTGCTCAATGAGTTTTTCTTAGATTTAAAGACACATTTACATTCAACGACTTTTACACCATCAGGCAACTCGACGAGGTCCCAGACTCTATTCGAATTCATAGAATTCATTTTATCTTTCATGGCATTATACCATAAACTTGATTCACTACAACTTATAGCTTGTGAAAACGTCTCAGGATCATTTTTGGCTCACACATTATAGTCGGATTCCTGTAGATACGTCACATAATCACTAAGAATAACTTATTTCCTTTCTCTAGTAGTCTCCTTAGTATTTTCTTGAGAAATTTGTTGTTTGACAGGTTGATCAACAATTTCTAGAACTTCCTCAACAATTTGATCTACTGGATCATTAACAACTTGTGGAATCTCATTTATTGATTGATCAACACTCATTTGAACCCGATGAGTGTTGTGATCAACAATCAATCTTTCACTTGAATTAATAGGTTGAACATCAATATGATATATTTCAGAAACAATATCGTGAAATTAATCACTCCCACTGATCAAGTCATTTTCAAGAAATTTTGCATTTATTAATTCCACAATCCTAGTGATGTGTAACGACCCTAAAATTTAATTTCAATTTTTCTCCAATTTGAAAACCCTAAAAAATTTTTCAAATTGATTTACAAATTGAGTTAAATCGGATCGTTATAAAACCCTAATTTTCTTCATTCAAAATTCTTAAAAATAGCAGAAATCATTTATTAAGCGGAAGCTTTGAAATTACTATAAATAAATATTTAAAAAATTAAATACTTAACAAACATTAAATAAAACTTCATTCATAAATTTTAAAAACAATAACTTACTTAATAAAAATCCAATAGGTAATTAAATAAATTATTCAAACTGAAAACTAAAGTTAAATGCAACTAAATATAATTTTAAAACTATATAAAATCATAACTTTACATTTTTATTCAAAACTGACGACAATATCCTCCTCTGTATGTTTGCCCGCCTCTGACAAATTCTCGATCAGCGTTATTTCTGTAACACCCGAGATTTTGTTTTCTCAATTTGTACTGCTTTAGATTTAATTAAGTTATGGATCTTAGATTTATCTAAATTTGAGAGAAAATAAAAGGATAAGGTGGTTGTTTAATTTATAGTTGTTTTAATTAATTTAAAATCAAACAAATGTAGGTTCGGGTCCCAGTGAAATTAAGTCGAAGGTTATAATTTAAGAACGAGATTTAATGAAATTCGAAATGGTCGAAAACACAGGAGGGCAAAACGGTAAATGATGATTTATTAATGTTTTAATAAGAATTATTATTATTATTATTATTAAAAACAAAACAACAGAATGGCTCGAAGGCCATTCTGTTGTTCGAGTGCCCGAAGGCCGAGAGGAGAACAGGGGAGAGGAGGGAGACGAGGGAGGCGAGCGACGATCGACGACCGGTTAGTCGCGTTTTCTGGCGTTCTCCGGCCAGACGACGGCGACTAGCAGGGTCCGGTTCTCTCCACGCACAAACCGACAGGTAAGGTTCGATTTTTGCCCTGTTCTTGCTCGGTTTTTGGCCAAGGGTGACGAGCTGTGTTGAGCTCCGATCACCGGCCCTTTTTGGCTGTTCTCGGCGTCGTATTGCCGAGTTTAATGCCGGCAAAGATTGCTGAGCATTATGGAGCTCAATTTGAGCGAAGCCAGTGAACTCCAATTTTGGGCATTTTCGGGTTTTGTGTGTGTAGCCTCGGGATTTTGGTTAGATTATTCTAATTGAAGGTGTGGGTGGTCAATTGGTGATGAATTTGGTGGAAATTGATGGAAAACCGATAATGGTGAAATTCCCGGTTTAGGGCAGATTCGGATTTTGCCATTTTTGACCTAGCTGAGGCCGTTTGTTTTAAATTTCCTTTTGACATGTGAAACTAGGTTATTAGAGGAGAACGTGGCCGCTGGAATTGTGCAATTCTGATAACCGAAGCAAAAGTTACGCGCGTTCGAAGTTTTGGATCGATTTTTGCCAAACCCAAATTAGTGGCCCGTTTAGTTAGGTTTTAGTTTGATTAGGCTAGAAATAGTAGTTTGAGAGTAATTGGTGATTGTAAGCTTGATTTAATGAAGTTTGAATATTTGTCGTAGGTCGAGCCGTAGATGGGCAGGGAACCGAGTATACTCAGCGAGCTAAGACGCCAGGTAAGTAGTGGATGTGTGTTTTGTTGCCTTAGGGCCTACACCATAGAACGGTATGGATTGTTTGTTTGTTTGCTGTGTTTTAATATGTGTCATGCATCGTGTGTCATGCATCATCATTTTCTAACTACGAAACCACGTGTTTTGCATGCTTGAGTGATGAGAATGAATTGAAAGATAAGAGAATTGATATGCAACTTGGTCTTGGGTAGAATAGCCTCGTCGAGCAAGTGGCTCGTTGAGCACCCCGCGAGGGATTTTACTCGAGACGCTATGCTAATATACGTAATGTGTCGTGAGTATAAATGCTTCGACCTGTTCGTGCTTGAAGGCACAATGAGGATTCTAGGATCGATTGGGGGAGTTTCGATTGGCCGTCCTGGACTGTGTTAGGACGTGTGCCTCCGGTCTTGCTCCGTGGGTCAAGGCGTGGCCGTCCTGGACTGTGTTGGGGCGTGTGCCTACTTGATTCACATGAAAGTGAACAATAAATGCAACCTGAATGAAAAGAAAACAACAGAGTGTGTAGAAACTGTATGTTAGGGTTGAGTCGAGCATGTGTTGATGTGCTGTGCATTATTTCCCTACTTACTAAGCATTAGGCTTACTTTTGTGTTCTATGGTGTAGGTGGTGACGTGTTACAGGTGAGCTAGACGATGGAGCCAGGATTAGGCGGCAGTTGGTGGCACACGGGGCACGCCGGTGCGGGCAGTTGTCGGGGCACCTCGACCATGGTCTTCGGGGGATGTGTGGCTTTGTATTTTGGTAGATTCATAACTTTTTTTTTTTGTGGATGTTTGGAAAGTTATAGTTAAGTTAAGGGTGATATGTCGCCCTATACTGTGGACTTTCTTCATTTAGGGATGTTGGTATTATAGTTTCTCTCTTTACTGCTATTTGTAGATTTCGTATGCTGGATAGTTGAGTGAGTGGATAGTTGAGTAAGTGTCTTTTGGATCATTCTGGATCTGGTTGAGGATTAATTCGTTTGCAGGTACCTAGCATGTTGGAGGCGCCATTTTCAGGCGTTACTTTGTCGAAATTTTCGGGGAGGACGCCGTGGTGCTTAACGGTTAGGATTAAGAGCAATTAGTGAATCTAGGCAGCTAGGTATGACATAAGAGAGCTTTGGGAGACTTAGTTTTAAATTCTGTTGTGTCAATAATTTTTATGTTTTGGGGTTTATAACAAAATTAGTTTTAAATGTCGTTTTCATCGGGGTTAGAGTGAACCAAGTAGTGCACTGAGCCATGGCGGTTTCGGGGGCGTTACAATTTCTTCCTCAGATAAAAATTTACCTACATCACAAAACTAATGCGTGAGATAAACTCAGTAACTAAAAACACGTGCATGTGACTTTAATTGCATTCATTACCCAATTCCATGCTTTAAAAGTTACATACTTGATGGAACTCATTTTTCGATCCTTACCATGAGTTTAGGCTTTCAGAAAACTAGCGGTTTCTTACCCTCATAAAGTTTCATCAGCCATCTCAATAACCATGCGTTCAGGCTTTCATTAGTCATCTCATGCGTTCAGACTCTCATTAGCCATCTCATGTGTTCCGTCAATTTCATTCGTTTTCATGCTTTTAATACTCGCATACATTATATCCTATCATTTTTATCTTTCTGCATTCCTATGTTAATGCCTATACATACATGTCCAAATAATAACATAATTGAATAATAAAATACTTTAAAAAAAAATAATTTAATATATGTTTTGTGATGTAGGGCCTACGACCAAAACATTTAAAACCTAGTGTTTTACTTACCTGGATTTCGAGAGAGATAGGGAATAAGGTTTTAGGTATTTTTCCCAATCATTGGATTGATTTTCTTTGCCTAAAAATTAGGGACATTTAAATTTTATTCTATAACAATCATTTTGAAAATAATTAGGGTAGGGATTCCTTACTAATAAAATCCTAGCGTTGGATTTTTGAATTGATTTGAGTGTCCTTAACAATCCAAAATATTCGGTTGAATGATTTTGGGTTTGGGCCTGTTCGGTCATTTGGGTCGTTCGGTCACCGATCCGATTCAACTTTAAAAATGGGTTGGGTGGTCCGGTTTGGTTCAGAATAAAATTCTGACTGTCTTTCTTCTTCCTTTTCGTGGTGTTCTGCTGAGAAGAGAGAGTGAAAGTGAGAAACAGAGAGAGCGAGAGATCGAACGAGAGAGGAATATCGCGAAGAACTTTACTTCTTACGTTACGTGGTACGTCATCGTCGGGAGGTGCCTCGGTTGACGAAGATTGGGCTACGGCCGAGAGGGGAGATTTGTCGAAGGAAACATCTAGCCGAGAGAGGGAGAGTTTTCGCCCAAGTCTGCGATGGTCGGAGTAGTTGGCTGCCAGTTCCGGCAAGGTAAGAGTTTCTCCTAATATTTCTCTGTTTTCAGAAATCGGGAGAAAGGGATTTGTTGTGTTTGCTATGATTTTCCCTTATCACAGAGCAGACTTCAATTCTAGGGAAGGATTTCAATTCTTTCTTTGGAAAAATGGTACGAATCTGATTACCCAATTTGATCAGATTCACAGACCAGTTTAGGAAAGATTTTCCCCTGATATAATTTCCTTGTTTTTTTTTGTAGAGTATTGACTTGAGATTAAAGCTGAATTGGGTAACGATTTTGTGCTGAAATTAGGGATTTTGATTGATTGAATTCTGATTTAGGGTTTGATTTACTTCCTTAAATGGGATTAACAAAGAAAATTGATTCCTTTATTAGGGAATAAATTTTTGGTATGTTACATGATGTGAGATGGACAATAGAATCTATACCCTTTTGTCCTTTCAACATATCCAATGAAATAGTTACTAATGGTTCTTAGATCTAGTTTCTTTTCTTGTGGGTTATAAATTCTAACTTCAAACGGGCATCTCCAAATATTTATATGTCGCAAACTTGGTTTCCAACCTTTCCATAACTCAAATGGTGTCTTTTCGACAGTCTTGGTTGGAACTCAATTTATATATACGCAGCCGTCTTAAAAGCATAAGGTCACAAGAAATTAGAAAGCTTGGAGTTGCTATGCATACTCCTCACCATGTCCAATAATATTTGATTTATTCTTTTTGCAACACCATTTTGATCTAGAGATCTAGGCATGGTGTATTGAGCAACAATATCGTGCTCTTGAAGAAATATTGTAAACAGACCAGGTGTTTGTCCATCCTTAGTGTATCTATCATAATATTTTTCACCTCTATCAGTTTTCACGATCTTAATTTGCTTACCACATTGTTTCTCTACTTCTGTCTTGAAAATCTTAAAAGCATTAATGCTTCATTTTTGTTATGAAGTAAGTAGAGATACATGTATCGAGAGTAATCATTAATGAAAAAGAGGAAATATTTCAGATCATTTGAGTCCATAACCGGACAACAAATGTGACGACCCCCGACCCGGTCGGGGACGAGGAGCCATCACTCCGAGACAGATAACAGAAAACGGTGACTATATGATATTTAGTTTGTACATTAAACTTTTAAAATTTCCTCGCCCTTTTCTGTTCCCTGTTCCTCCCCGTCTTCTCTGTTATTCACTTCTGTTTATTTATTTTCTTTGTCACTTCTTCTCTTCTGCTATCCATTATTGAAATCTGTTTTGCTATCAACTTCAAAGAACTCGATTCAGTTAACTGTTTTTCCCTTTTGATTTCGAATCCAGAGAACTTTTTCTCTCTCTGTAAATGTTTTAAAAGTTTAATGTACAAACTAAATATAATATAGTCCCTGTTTTCTGTTATCTGTCCCGGAGTGATGGCTCCTCGTCCCCGACCGGGTCGGGGGTCGTCACAACAAATATCTAAATGTATGATCTTTAATATTTTTGAACTCCTCCTAGCATCTTTCTTAGACTTGTTGGTTCTCTTTCCCTTAATGTAGTCCAAACAAGGATCAAAATAAGTAAAATATAAAATACTAAGTACTTTATCATCTACTAATCTCTTAATTTTCTGAGTGGAGATATGTCCCAATCTCCAGTGCCACAACATAGAGGAATCTTCATTTATAATACATCATTTCAAACTAGTATGAACATGCATAACATTATGATTGGTATGATTTTGTAAATCAATAAAGAAAAGACCATAAGACATTGTACTATTTTCAATGAGATCAGATTTATAAAACAAACTGAAGTTTATACATGAAAAGTTAAAGGAACAACCCAAATGTACTAAACTAAAATTAAGTTTCTAGAAAAAATAGGAACGTACAAAGTATTTTCCAAAACCAAAATGAAACCACTGCTAAGAACTAAACTGCATGTTCCAACAGCTTCTACATATGAACGCATCTTACTTCTTGAATAGATGTATTATTCACTTCCCACTGGTTTTCAAAGGTTTCACATACCTGCAAGGTATTCGAAATATGGATTGTAGAACCATAATCAATTCATCATGTGTTATAAATAACATCAACTATATTAGATTCATAACAAACAAATGAGATGGATGTACCTTTCTTTTCAAACCATAACTTAAATTTAGGACAATCTTTCTTAATGTGTCTATTTTTTCCATAGAAGTAACACTTTGAGTCCTTCTTGATTACACCACTTTGGATCGGTATTTTACATTTCCCTTTATCTTTCTTTTTGGCTTGATTCTTCTTCTTTCCATGAGACATCATAAATGCATTATCACTCATCTCTATTTTAAGCCTTGCTTCCTCTTGTACACACATTGCTAGTAATTCATTGACTGATCATTTATCTTCATGTGTTATAAGAGATCTTAAAGGGACCGTATGGTTGTGGAAGAATGTTCAGAATATAATGCACAAGGAAAGAATAAGACATATCAACTTCAATTGTCTTAAATTGAGCAACAATGTCTCTCATCTATAGATGTGCTCACGCACACCTGTGATGACCCGAATGTGCACGTATGAGTACGACTGTGGGACAAACCTTGAGTTGCGGGGCAAACCTCGGGACCTAAGCCGAGTGTAGGCGAATCCCGGACTCGAGTATAAGCGAATCCCGGGTTGTCACAATCCCACATCGCTTGGAGAAGTATATGGAAATGAAACATATGTAAAGAGACCCTCCCAAGATAGTAAGACGTGTTTTGGAGCACGATTGACAACGGATCCCATAAGAACTCCGAAGTTAAAAGTGCTTCGGCGATAGAAGTACCAGGTTCGGTGACCGACTGGGAAGTCCTCGCCAAACAAAGCCGTGATGGGAGGATATTGGGCTACGGCCCAATCCCCAGAGCGGACAATATCTTACTGGGAAATGGGGACATTACAAATGGTATCAGAGCTTGTACCCAACCGGAAATGTGGCCAACGAGGACATTGGGCCCCTGAGGGGGGGTGATTGTGATGACCCGAATGTACACGTATGAGTACGACTACGGGGCAAACCTTGAGTTGCAGGGCAAACCTTGGGACCTAAGCCGAGTGTAGGCGAATCCCGGACTCGAGTATAGGCGAATCCCGGGTCGTAAAGAGGAGGTCGTCACAATCCCACATCGCTTGGGGAAGTATATGGAAATGAAACATATGTAAAGAGACCCTCCCAAGATAGTATGACACGTTTTGGAGCACGATTGACAACGGTTCCCATAAGAACTCTGAAGTTAAAAGTGCTTTGGCGAGAGTAGTACCAGGTTGGGTGACCGATTGGGAAGTCATCGCCAAACAAAGCCGTGAGGGGAGGATAATGGGCTACGGCCAATCCCCAGAGCGGACAATATCTTACTGGAAAATGGGGTCGTTACAACACCAGTCACTGAAGTGAGCCTTAAGAATGAAAATTTCATAATGAAGGTACTAGCAAGTGTTTTATCTGAAGTCTCATATTGCTCATCAATAGCTTTCAATAGTGCCACAATCTTGTTCTTTATAAACATCACACTAAGGTGATTTGAACGTTTCCAACATTTATAAAGCGCAAGTTTATCAAGAGTGTTGGTCGGTGTAATAATGATTTGTCTTTCCGTATAGCATCATCGATATCCATACACCCCAAGTGAAGAAGAATCATCGTCTTCCACACTTTTATCACCCCGTAATTTAGAAATATCGCATTTGATATTAGAATAACTCATAGAATTTATAGCTGCAAAATTAATTTACACATGCTTAAATTGAGACTTAAACATAAATCATGCTTTACCAATGTAAATCATACTATAATCATGAATCTAGGGACATATAACCTGCTTGCGGGCTAAATTTCAACTCAATAAGATTCATAAAATTTTACGATAAAACTATCAAATTATTTTTTCTTTTCTTAATACTTGTGGGTAAATCAAGAAGTATAATTTGATATTTTATCATAATAAATTTTACAAATATAATATAAATTCTTGTGAGATAAAATCTATTACATTTATGTAATTTATTATAACAAATGTATAACTTTACATAATCAAAGATATTGTGACTACTTTTTAATTAAATAAAATTATATTAATCATTTGACATTTAATTTTTTCACAAATTTGAATTTCATGTAATTATTTATATTATTTTACAAACCATAAAAAGAAAAGTATGATTGCAAAATAAAATAACCAAATTTGAACTAACTGAACACGAAATTAAAATCTCATTTAACAATTTAATGCATACAAATTAATTAAAAATTGCTGTTGCTAAATTTATACAAATGACATGTATATAAATGTATTTAACAAGCTTAATTAATTAGCAAAGAGGCTTCAGCCTAATGGCTTAGGCGCTTCTTTATAAACGCAGAGACCACTGGTTTGATTCACAGGGAAGCATTTGACATATTTAATTTTTATGTTAAATATGTCAGATGTAATTAATATTAAATAAATTTAAATGGAACACAAAAATGCTTCAGTGGTAAACCAATCTATTTATCTTGCTGTTAGTGTGGGTTCAACCCGGCTAAACGACAAAATTGGTTGCATGTCTAAATAACCAATAAATTGTCAAATTAACACTGAATATTTCTGTTTGAGTGGCCACCCAGTCATCCCAAAACTCCACGGATCCGGCTGTTTTCCATCTGTTTCTCAACCATCGAAACTACGCGTGGTGTCAAAGTTGTCTGAAACTACATGTAGGTTGAGTCGTCTTCAGCCTCTAGCCTAGTCATTTTGACCCTGTTCGACCCGTCGGAAAACTGAATAGAAATATGGCGATTTCTCTTTATTTCAGACACCATTTTTGACAATTTTTAATGCAGAATACTCGTATTTAAATTTCTGATTTATTCGTTATGTTTTTATGCTTCAAAAATAACTTTTCACGTGCTAGATTTTTGAATCTCCGTCACGGTTTTTTTTGCTCTTATGAGGTGTTGTTGGGTCTATAGATCACCGTTTTTCTATGATTTGTGCCAGAGGGGTTTTTGTGTGACCTTTCATTTTCATTGAGAACATTTTTTTTGTGGAAAATGTGAGGTTTATTTTTATTTATAGTCACTTATGTACGTGACATATTTTATAACTACCTCACTTAGAGCTCGTGGAGCCAGTTTTGATAAAAAGAAGGAAAGATGTTTCCTTAACAGTTTTGTAAACTCATGCATAGTTTTGAAATTTAATCACAGTTTGAAATGACAATAAAATTCATTTTTTAAATCAAGATGCATCATGTATAATATTTTTACAGAGTTAGTCACTCATCCAACGACCCCCCTCTCAACCGCCGCAGAGGAAATTTTGGAGAGGCTGCTATTATTTATATTATGTTAGAACTTTATTTGTTTCCCTTAGTAAGAATTTAGTTGTTGAATTTGAATTTATAAATCTAACTGGTGGTTTGAATTTCTTTACTGCACAATTGAATGATGTTAAGTATTTATTATATTGTACTATCTGTTTGAGATTTCACTGTGTGAGAATCAACTTATTTTATGTGTTGGTTTTGACTTTGTATTTATTTTATAAACTTCTACTGCAAACCTAGCTTTGAACTGGGCGATTGGATTCTCTTATCTGGAATCAGGTAGCTAGATCCGGCATTTCTACTCCAGCCCGTCCTCGGGTTGTGACAAGTTGACTATGAGTGTCTTGTTGTGACATCTTCACAACTGTTATAGCTAAGCTTTCATTTACTTATTATATTAATAGTTAGTGTATCATATTATATCACCGAAAGTATGTCCAAATTCAATAAAACAGCTGTTCTTCTACTATTTTACCTGCATTTCTTCTTCAATTTTCTTTATTGAGATTTCTTGGTAGTGAGAGAGAGAGACAAAGGGATGCCTAATTTGAAAGGCAAGTGAGCACTAAAAATTGCCAACGAGGACAATCTCTATTACTAAGTTTGGACGGTAGGATTAGGCAAGGAAAAAAGAATTAAAAAGTAAATGATAAGACACATCCAAAGGACTCACATTTATTCAAAGAAAGGACCATTATCTCTCTCTCTTTCCTCCATCTATAAACAATGAGATTCTAGAGAGAGAGAGAACACCTTTATCCGAACCTATTCGATTGTAATTGTTTGCTTTTTAAGAGATTTCACGCCATAGTAAAATAGCAAGAACAAGAAAACCATAGAAGCGCACACGGATTTATATGAAACATTATCAGCCGACTCTGGCAAAAATCAATCACAAAAAAAAAAAAAAGAGTTTGGATACATAAAATAAAAAAAAAATATTTTTACTCTCTTGTTATACTATTTAATATTGAGAAAAATATTAATATCAACTCTCTATACCGAGAATGCACAACAGAATAAAATATTTTTTTCTGTCTTTGTGTAATAGAATAGGTGAAATAAATTAACCAATAGCAATAAACGATAATAGATCACCCAAAAATTAACGAGATTGGTAACACCAATTTTAGCGTAGAAAATCCTCAAAATAGAGAGAAAAATCACGGGACCGGTAGACCTATTAATCAAATCTTCCACTATATAAAAAATAATAGGTACAACCAAAGTTCTCTTTTCATCATCAAACTAGAGACATACAACAATTTCATCAAAACCAAACAACAATCTTAGAAAACAACAAAAAGTAAGTCAGAATAAATACAATGGTACAACACTGCAGTCTTGTTTTTATCATACTTGACAGTCTTTGAAAGAAAAAAAAAAATTAAATATGTACCGTTTAGAATGTACGTCTATATGTCGCGAACATACTGTCAAAATTTCAAGACGATCCAACGGTTAAATCTCGAGAAAACAAAATTTTCTTCCAGCTGCTCCTAAAAAATCTGAGAAACTGTTTTGATTCTTCTTATCTCCTGTTTCTTTTTGCTACCACTCTATGGTTTTTTTAGATTCTCAAAGCTTTTTATAGTCTTAGTTCAAAATATGGGTCGAGCCCAACATTTAAACATATTTGTTGATGTGCATGTATAATTAGTATAATAAACTAACTATTTATAATTTACTCAAATATTTATTTACAAAGCAGAATAAATACGTGAGGATGCATCCCTCGAACTCCCTGTAAACATTTGGTCTGATTATTTGGTCACCACCAAGGCACAAAATCTAGTCAACGTATTCTCCTTCTTAACTACACGTCGTTACCTTTATCTACTGTGTAAGTGAGACTGTGAGGTATGCCCAGCCCATGTCTAGACAGACTCCACAGTTCACATGCGATGCTACTCCATGACCTAGTACTATTTGACCGTTCAGCATCATTAAACGTCAAAATTAAAAGGTCGAGACGCTTGTTATGGATTTTCAGAGTAATAATTCAAGAGATGACCTGTAGAGTATGCAGATTTAACAGATTTTGTGTCTCAAAATTCAAGACGCGTAGACAAAGTTTAGTTATATATATCTCTATAAACTTTAATTTCTCTTAAAAAAATCACCCGATCCACCAACAAATAAAACCCTATATACAAAAATGGTTAAGAAGAAGAAAGACAAATAAAAAAGAGCAAGAATCAAAGCCATAAAGCGCCAGCCTCTTTCAAAATAGGAATCAATTCTCCAGATATATGAGAAGCCATAACTCTATCTAACCCCCCAAACAACCTACCCCCTATAAAAACCGCCGGAAACTGAACTTCGCCGTCTTTTCCGCCATTGATCCTCTGCAACTCCTCAACAACGCCGACCTCATCGTCTTCTTCCACCTCGTGAACAGCCGGGTTCGTCCCCAGTCCCAGAAGCAGCCGTCTCACCACGTGGCTCATGCAGCAGCCTCTCGTCGCAAACACTATTACAGCGCTCTCCGAAACCGCGCTCTGGACGTCTTCTTTTTCAACCCCCCGTCGTCTTTCCCTTCCGGACGCTTCTGCAACAGCCGCTGGAGTCTTCTCGTAAGGTATAATTGGGTAATTGGAGGGACTTGTGGGTTGAGGCCGGTGAGGAAGCCATGATCTGTATGGAATCGCTTGATGCATTTTTGCAGAGAGAGAGAGAGAGAGAGAGAGAGAGAGAGAGAGAGATGGGTATGGAGTAGAATTGATGAGGAAATGGAGATATTAATGGAGGGAGGAAGGTGAAGAAGAAAGAGTTGTGAATGCGTCAATGGGAGTTAGGCGTAGGCGTGTGCTTACGCGGTGCCGCTCGCCTTCCTCATTTTGCTTCTCATGACGTTTCCTTTTTATGTCATTATTATTTTTATCATATTTTACCACTATCATATTATATGATATAATAAATTAATAAATAAATAACACATTAATGTAACCTAAAAGTTTGTCAATCGAGGGAGGTAACAATTGGAAGATAATGATGGGTGATCATATCTAAGATGCATTTTTAATTTTTTCCTAATTTCTTAGTCTTAATTACGTTCATACGTTTTCCCACCAAATTTAAAAACTGCAACTTGATTTTTTGTCGCAGTCGTAAGCAAAGACGGTATTTGATCTAAAAAAATTGCTTTCAATTGATAAATTACAAAAAATACCAAAAGTTTAAACTTATGAGCTATATAATCAGAATCTAAAGACCTAATTCTCTAATCCGTAAGTTATTCAACAAATCAAAATAGAAGAAAATAATCAAACACAGCGATATAACGTGGTTTAGACACTAAGTCTTACATTAACAGACGCAATCCAAATATTTTATTATAGAATTAACAAAAATAATAAAAAAAGAGAATCAAATTTCTCTTTATAATCATAAATCGCCCAATCCACTAAGACAAAAAAAACTCTTACTATCATTGTTACTTTACCGATCGAAAATATCCAGCGAGCAACACCTTCTCGTCTGTCACCGATAATCGTCTCAGAATCGCCTTGGATAGCCTCTCGTTCGTCACAGTATTTTTTACCTAGACTAAACCCAATTCATCTTCTAAAATTACATACTCGTTTTAATTAACAAAATCATTATCTAGACCGAACAAGTTCTAACCGAATCAAATAAAAGAAAAACAGAACCAATAACATGTAGTTAACATGAATTAGCTATTTTAGATAATAAAATAACTTTGACGTTAACTTTTAATTAAATTAAGATTAATATAATTAAATTATAGTTAATTTTAATTCTTGGTGGGTCTTAATCTTGGAGCCACACAAATTTAATGCAAACTCACATGTCAACTGTAGAGTTTAATTAACAATTTAAAGAAAATAAGACTTTGTAATAAGAACAATGCAAAAGACATGAAAACGTGATTTTCAATCTGACATCATCAACGTGTGCTGTGATGCCAGAGATCGTGGGGCCCGCAACGTGGTGTGGAGAGGACGACACCTACTTATCCATCCTCCACCGTCACCCACGTGACCCATTCTACTGACGTCATTGCTGCGTCATCCTTTGTGGATTAGCCTCATATGGGCGGCCGGCCCCACCCGGATATCGTCACACGTGGATCACATCCTGTCCTTGCTGTGATAGTGTGCGACGCGGTGCCGTTCTGCAGTTCAACTTATGATTAAGGTGTCCTTGCTAATCACCGTTGATTGACTTGTTCAATAGCTTGCGGCCTGCAATGCTTTCCCTCTTCTATTATTTTATTTTTTAATTTATGATTAATTCTATATTTATTTTCTAATGTTCTAATTTTTATTTTTTAAAATAAAAATCAAATTTCAACGACATTTAATAATTGAAATACCATTAAGGTCTACTTATTAGAAGTTAAACTTAAACCCGGCAATTTGATCTGTCATTGGGCTTACTATCATCCAATCTAATATTGCAGGTAAATTTTTAATTATATTTATCTCTTAAATAAATTTATATCATTATAACATCATTTTGAATAATTCAAGATGTGATTTTTAAGATTTGAGGTTTGAGAGTCATCTTCACACACTGCAGTAACTCCTCGAATCCAGCAGCTCCCAAAAGATAATTCTCCCCAGCCCATTACCAATCTTCGCGCAGTCTTACGGTTCAAATTTGCCGTCTATGATGGATTCACTCTACGTGCATATCCCATCTACGACATCTAATTGCTGTCGTTCCAAGTGATGTCATTCAGGCATAAACACAAACAGTTGGAGGGCATGTTCTACGAGATTACGAGTGCATAAAGATGAACCGTTCCATGTAAACTTTTAAAGTAACTAAGAATTTAATAGCAAATCAGATCATGTATAATCAATTAATCAACAATATCATGTAATTAGATGTTGCAAAATTCATTGCTTGGATTCACCAGAAAAGTCCCTTGGTTACTCTTTATATACGTTCTGGTTGTAATAGCTTCGAGCATGGTTTCCACAACAAGAAGAACCTAGAATTGCAGAGCATATTTGTAGTTTGCCCCTGTCCATCAATGGTGAAAGATCGTGATTAGATATGTAATGTCTTTAGTGAGTGTTGGAATATTAACTGAGACAATGATAATAAACGCGATGATAGACAATATAAAATACGGAAAGTAAAGAGACAGGAAGTTGGTAACGCAGTTCGACAATTACCTACGTCTGCGGAGCCATGCCCAGATTTAAAAACAATTTACAGAGTTTACAAAGTTACAATACACCCGGTCTAATACAAAACAAGACTCCATTTTTTCTTTGTCGCCGCCTCTTATTAACTTCTTCAATGAATATGTTTTTATGAACTCCCCTCGTCTTGAGATCGATCCTTTTCGGAATCTAAATGTGACAAGATTCCCTTGTCGATGACTCCTCCTGGAATCCGTGTATGACAAGGTCCTCTTGCCCACGATCAGAACTCCTCCCGAGTTCCAGATAGTCTCTTCCCGAAATTGAGCTTCAATGAATATCTCAAGGAAAACACACTTGACACTGCCAGTGACACTTGCTGTTGTCTTCAGATGCAATTAATCAACACACTCAGATAAAAATGAATTCCAACCATAAACATAGTGTGTAAACATTCAATCAATGGTCGAATGAACAATGACAAACTCATACGCAGAAGCGTTAGGGAGAGAGGAAATGACGGCTTGCAGAACAAGAAATCTTCCACGAGGAATTAACAATCTGCACACATGCTTGTGAGAGAAAAACGTTTTAAATATGGTTTGCCACAACCCTATCTGTATTTTTTAATTCAAATGTCATAATGAACCAGAAGCCCATAAAATAAGGAAGCCGAATCCCACAAAATCGGTCGTGTGAAACCAGTTTATATTTTTAGAAAAGTTCCGCCAACTTATGCCCAATAATTTAGGAATGAATCTCATAATAATTTTGATCTCATATCTTGCTTTAATTTTGCGCTTCGATTCTCAAAAGTAACTTGATCTCCAAGAAACTTCCTTCCATAATTCAAATAAATATATAATTACCTTAAATACTTATGTAATACCCAGTTGTACGGACTCGTATATTATATTATTATTATATTATTGGACGACATTTTTGTAAATATGTCAAATCAGGTCCGTTTTACAAAAAAGAAAGCGTCATCATGATCCTAACGATTAATAGGAATTTTAAAGAAATTATGGGAATTTTCGGAGATTAAACGCTATATTTCGAGTAATTACATTTCTCGTAATATAAAGGACGTTTTAGTAAAAATAGTAAACGAGGTCCGAATTGCGAACGGGTAGTTTTATTAAATCCCAAATGCTAAGTTGGACGTATTGGTGAAATAAGGAGATTTGGTGAAACCGAATAGCTGGACGATTAACGAACCGAATGATGAAACAAATAGAATTAAGTACTAAGGGCAAAATAGTAATTTGCAAAGGAAATTTTAATTAAAAACTTAAATCTTTCTTCTTCTCTCTCAGTTAACGAAAATCACAAAATCACAGAACCTAATTTCTCTCTCGACTCCTTCACTGGCCGCCGACGATCTCCCCAAATCCGACGCCGATTCGCGCTCCGTTCGCTTCGTTTTCTTCGTGATTTCTCCTCCAATCGACGTCCTAGGTATGAACCTACAATCTTAGAGCTTCTATTTCGGTATTTACAGCATTTTAGACAATTAGGGTTTCGATGGTTTTTCGTTAAAAACGCGAATTAGGGTTCGTAATTAACAGGTTAGCCGTGATTAAGTATATATTGCACGTATTTGACGTTATTGGACGAAGTTAAATCAATTTGTGAAAAAGTTATAAATTGGTAGGTTTTCGGGTTTTTTAGGAAAAACTCGTTAATTGAGGTTTTGGATTATCGAGCATTAATTGACGTTTTGAATGCCTCGATAAGTTAAGTTGGAATGTAGGAAATTCCTTAGTTAAGGTTTTGACAATTTGGACGTTTATTAACTTAAACTCGTTTTAACGTCAATCCTTGTAATTTCCTAGGTGAACAGTGCTCGTGGACGGAGTTTAAGCTGCTTTGGGACACGAGGTAAGTTCTCGTGATTCTTGTTTTGGCGATTGGCCTAACCGTACTTCGAATGTCGTCTCGAGGCGTTTTGGAGATGCGTATGTTTATTTGTTTTGGTTGGGTAGACAGGTTTAGTTGTTTATAGATTATAGGTTACGATTTACAGTCTTGATGGTATACATTATGTTTGTTACTTTAAGATATAGAATTGTTCATGCATCATGTGTTTTAAAGAAAAGCATAGAAAATGAATTTCCGCACATCGTTATAAAGATAATGCAAAGAATGAAAACGGCCATAAGGCTTACAGTTTACCGGCCGAAAGGCTTACAGTTTTACCGGCCGAAAGGCTTACAGTTACCGGCGAAAGGCTACAGTTTACCGGCCGAAAGGCTTACAGTTTACCGGCCGAAAGGCTTACAGTTTACCGGCCGAAAGGCTTACAGTTTACCGGCCGAAAGGCTTACAGTTTACCGGCCGAAAGGCTTACAGTTTACCGGCCGAAAGGCTTACAGTTTACCGGCCGAAAGGCTTACAGTTTACCGGCCGAAAGGCTTACAGTTTACCGGCCGAAAGGCTTACAGTTTACCGGCCGAAAGGCTTACAGTTTACCGGCCGAAAGGCTTACAGTTTACCGGCCGAAAGGCTTACAGTTTACCGGCCGAAAGGCTTACAGTTTACCGGCCGAAAGGCTTACAGTTTACCGGCCGAAAGGCTTACAGTTTACCGGCCGAAAGGCTTACAGTTTACCGGCCGAAAGGCTTACAGTTTACCGGCCGAAAGGCTTACAGTTTACCGGCCGAAAGGCTTACAGTTTACCGGCCGAAAGGCTTACAGTTTACCGGCCGAAAGGCTTACAGTTTACCGGCCGAAAGGCTTACAGTTTACCGGCCGAAAGGCTTACAGTTTACCGGCCGAAAGGCTTACAGTTTACCGGCCGAAAGGCTTACAGTTTACCGGCCGAAAGGCTTACAGTTTACCGGCCGAAAGGCTTACAGTTTACCGGCCGAAAGGCTTACAGTTTACCGGCCGAAAGGCTTACAGTTTACCGGCCGAAAGGCTTACAGTTTACCGGCCGAAAGGCTTACAGTTTACCGGCCGAAAGGCTTACAGTTTACCGGCCGAAAGGCTTACAGTTTACCGGCCGAAAGGCTTACAGTTTACCGGCCGAAAGGCTTACAGTTTACCGGCCGAAAGGCTTACAGTTTACCGGCCGAAAGGCTTACAGTTTACCGGCCGAAAGGCTTACAGTTTACCGGCCGAAAGGCTTACAGTTTACCGGCCGAAAGGCTTACAGTTTACCGGCCGAAAGGCTTACAGTTTACCGGCCGAAAGGCTTACAGTTTACCGGCCGAAAGGCTTACAGTTTACCGGCCGAAAGGCTTACAGTTTACCGGCCGAAAGGCTTACAGTTTACCGGCCGAAAGGCTTACAGTTTACCGGCCGAAAGGCTTACAGTTTACCGGCCGAAAGGCTTACAGTTTACCGGCCGAAAGGCTTACAGTTTACCGGCCGAAAGGCTTACAGTTTACCGGCCGAAAGGCTTACAGTTTACCGGCCGAAAGGCTTACAGTTTACCGGCCGAAAGGCTTACAGTTTACCGGCCGAAAGGCTTACAGTTTACCGGCCGAAAGGCTTACAGTTTACCGGCCGAAAGGCTTACAGTTTACCGGCCGAAAGGCTTACAGTTTACCGGCCGAAAGGCTTACAGTTTACCGGCCGAAAGGCTTACAGTTTACCGGCCGAAAGGCTTACAGTTTACCGGCCGAAAGGCTTACAGTTTACCGGCCGAAAGGCTTACAGTTTACCGGCCGAAAGGCTTACAGTTTACCGGCCGAAAGGCTTACAGTTTACCGGCCGAAAGGCTTACAGTTTACCGGCCGAAAGGCTTACAGTTTACCGGCCGAAAGGCTTACAGTTTACCGGCCGAAAGGCTTACAGTTTACCGGCCGAAAGGCTTACAGTTTACCGGCCGAAAGGCTTACAGTTTACCGGCCGAAAGGCTTACAGTTTACCGGCCGAAAGGCTTACAGTTTACCGGCCGAAAGGCTTACAGTTTACCGGCCGAAAGGCTTACAGTTTACCGGCCGAAAGGCTTACAGTTTACCGGCCGAAAGGCTTACAGTTTACCGGCCGAAAGGCTTACAGTTTACCGGCCGAAAGGCTTACAGTTTACCGGCCGAAAGGCTTACAGTTTACCGGCCGAAAGGCTTACAGTTTACCGGCCGAAAGGCTTACAGTTTACCGGCCGAAAGGCTTACAGTTTACCGGCCGAAAGGCTTACAGTTTACCGGCCGAAAGGCTTACAGTTTACCGGCCGAAAGGCTTACAGTTTACCGGCCGAAAGGCTTACAGTTTACCGGCCGAAAGGCTTACAGTTTACCGGCCGAAAGGCTTACAGTTTACCGGCCGAAAGGCTTACAGTTTACCGGCCGAAAGGCTTACAGTTTACCGGCCGAAAGGCTTACAGTTTACCGGCCGAAAGGCTTACAGTTTACCGGCCGAAAGGCTTACAGTTTACCGGCCGAAAGGCTTACAGTTTACCGGCCGAAAGGCTTACAGTTTACCGGCCGAAAGGCTTACAGTTTACCGGCCGAAAGGCTTACAGTTTACCGGCCGAAAGGCTTACAGTTTACCGGCCGAAAGGCTTACAGTTTACCGGCCGAAAGGCTTACAGTTTACCGGCCGAAAGGCTTACAGTTTACCGGCCGAAAGGCTTACAGTTTACCGGCCGAAAGGCTTACAGTTTACCGGCCGAAAGGCTTACAGTTTACCGGCCGAAAGGCTTACAGTTTACCGGCCGAAAGGCTTACAGTTTACCGGCCGAAAGGCTTACAGTTTACCGGCCGAAAGGCTTACAGTTTACCGGCCGAAAGGCTTACAGTCCGCCGTGGATGAGCTCTCTCGGTTAGGGGGATAGGATCTCGGGACACCTACAGTGCATAGCATAGCATGACATACCATAGCACAGCACAGCATAGCATAGCATTTACATTTACGAGCCTCTATTGAGATTTTATCTCATAGTGTGTTGTATGGTGTAGGTGACATAGAGCTAGGTGAGGACGAGATCCCTCCACCCTGAGCATAGTCCAGTTGACGGAGGATGGCTGTGGTGGTGTGCTGGCGCAGATCGGGTTCACGACCCGTGGAGGATAGTATGTATAGATTTTGGGAATGTTTTTGGGATAATTGATAGAAGATGTATAGGGTGTTTAGGTAATGATATTTGTTTTGAATTCTGGAACTGTTGGGTAAACTGTTATAGAAAGTTTTGGTTTTAAGCTTTTATTTAACGGGTTTATAGAAATGTTTTGATTGGTTACGGATAGGCTCGGTTTTTTAGAGCTATCCACGCAGTTGGATTTCGCAAAGTCCGCTGTAAGTTGGTGAGTGTAGGATATATATGTTGGGTCGAGTTATTGTGATTATTAACGAGAAATTGGTACGAAAGTAGGTGATTCCAGAGAGTTGGGGGAGAGTTGGGATGAAGTGGTTGCTTCGGAATTTGAGATTCCAGAGAGCATAAGTGTAGAAAGAAAAGAAAGAAGCAAAGCAGGGCGGGGGTGGAGACGTTGCAGCGATCGAGCGCTGCCAATGCAGCGCTCGGGCGCGCGAACGCTGCGGCTGTGCAGCGCCCAGTCGCTGCGCATTGCAGCGATCGGGCGCCGCGAACGCTGCGGCGCGCAGCGCCCAGTCGCTGCGCATTGCAGCGATCAGGCGCCGCGATCGCTGGGCGCGCAGCGCCCAGTCGCTGCAATGGGCAGCGATCGGGCGCTGTCTCCTTCATCGGGCAGAATTCCCATTTTGCCCTCCCAAGTTTGTATGTTTTATTAAATAGTTTTAATTGTTTATTAAATGTTATATTAAATAGTTTATATTTGTTTTAAATGATTTTAAAGTTAGATTTCAATTCCGACTTCGATTCTGGTTTCGATTTCGGTTTAGATTCTGTCTAGAGTTTAATTAAAGTTATTAGGATAAAAAAAAAATATATATAGTACGGGAAATACGGGTACAGTTTTAGGGTCGTTACATTTATGGTATCAGAGCCCTCGGGTTTTAAAATCGGTTCTGTAGACTGCTCGACTGCACAGCCACTATGCGGACATTCTTCATCAACTGTAAGTATGTTTATAGTTTTATTTGATTTCTAGTTTCTTAGAATATTTGTTTTAACTTTTATATAGGAGTTTATAAGTATGGTGCGTCCACGAAACGATCGAGACGACAGAGATGATACGATTGACACGCTCAAGGATTTTATTGCCCAGCAGTCTCAGCATATGGAGAGACAGGCTCAGCAGATGGAGAGACAGTCTCAACAGCTGGGTACCTTGATAGACCGAGAGGGCGTTAGAGCTCGGGAGGCAGCTATTCCGGGTAGCCGTGGGATGGAGAGATTTCAGAAGCTCCAGCCCCCTATATTTAACGGACAGTCTACGGATCCCTCTTCAGCTGAGGAGTGGATTCGCACTATGGAGGATATGCTGAGATACGCTAGCATTGAGGGCGGAGAGAAGGTTGCATTGGTGACCTACCACTTGGCACTGGACGCCAGATTTTGGTGGGATTCCATCCAGACGCATACTGATGTGACTATTATGAGCTGGGAGCGGTTCAGAGAGTTGTTCTACGACAAGTATTTCAGCCATACGGTACGGGAGGCGAAGATGGCTGAGTTTATGCAGTTACGACAAGTTGGTTCGATTGCCGAGTACGTGAGGAAGTTTGAGGCACTGTCTCGATTTGCGCCACGACAGGTCAGCGTCAACGAGGACAAGGTGCGTCGATTTTTACAGGGACTTAGTCAGGAGTTCCGGATGCGCCTTACGATATCTGGGGTACGTAATGTATCCTACGATGAGCTTGTGGCCAGGGCGCTTGATATTGAGGCGGTTGAGCAGAGTCCTACTAGACCGAAGGAGCCATCTAAGGGCTTCTTCCGAGAGATTCGACCTCAGTCACTGAACCGAGGTTGGCAGCCTAGTGCACAGCCCCAGCAGCAGGGGGGTGTGAAGAGACCCCTTGAGGGAGGTAATGACCGGGGAAAAGGGAAGCAGGTACAGGGGGATCCTCAGATACCTATTTGCCCTAAATGTCAGAGGGGGCACAGTGGCCCGTGCAGATTAGGCAAGAATGTATGCTATTGGTGTGGAGAACAAGGCCATTTTATTAAAGACTGCCCGAAGCAGGGTCGAGGTCAGTCAGGCGCTGATCAGAGGAAAGTTATGCCCAGGATATTTGCGTTTATCGAGCCTGGTGACGTCGACGATGGAGCACAGCCTTCCCTTATTACAGGTACTATCTTAATTGCTTGTATGACAATATGTTTATGTTAAACAGATAACAATAGTAATGATGATAACGATAGGCTTGAAAATAGAAAAGTAAGGAAATAGAAGGTGGGTAGAGGGATTATTAGGTGAACCTCGGAGAGAAATCAGTAGACTACATATAGGACAATAAAGACCAAATATATACATTAGTAAGATTTCTTTGATTTAATCAATGGAGTTTCCGCATTTAAGGTTTAGAAAGAATTAGAGGAATACACCCTATAAAAATATGGTTTTTAGGTAGGTAGAGATTCTGTCTAATTGACAACCCCCCTGGAAGTATTAAAAATACGACTAATCAAGAAAGATGAAGGTTAGATATAAACCTATTAAGGGATACCCTAGATTGTTGCAATACCTGGAGTGTGATTATATAGATCAAGTACCTTAGAACTCGTATATTTGGGATTCGTATGAAGTTAAGAGTGTCTAGGTTAAGAGAGAATTCAAAAGTTAAACTTAGAATGGTTGTCGAGTAGAGTAGTTGGAACTTGACAAAAAGGAGAGAACAAAATAGACTAGTCGGCAAACTCGAAGTAGCCTTGAGGAATTTAGGAATTTAGTGACCCGAAGTAGCCTTGAGGAATTTAGGAATTTAGTGAAAGGTGAAGTAGATCGTTGGAATAAATGAGAGGTTAGGTTAGAAGCGTAGATTGGCGTTTAAAGGTTCGCAAATTAAGAAATTTGCGATTTATAGAATAAAGAGAGTGAGAATTTCTAAGTAAGCTTAGAAGTGAGGATAAGCTAGCAAATTTCTAGAGATCGGCTCGTGTTTGGCAAGTCAAGGCCAAGTAATGCATAAATGGTTTAAGTTAGAATGACTAGTTTTGAGCACATCAATGAGGAGATTTTGAGACTTGATGATGCTCGGAGTGGATAGAGACTTAAATTAAGACAAATGACTATAGTAGAAGTAGTATGAGTAGATTAGTAAAGGCGTAACAACAGAATTCACTGAGGTAGTCTAGAACATATAATGTTTACAACATCTTAGTTACAAGGAGACCTGAATCAATCCTAAACAAGTAGTAACTTTAGCCCAGGATTAACTCGTCGGAACCTCAGAACGATATCGACGAGATGGTTTGTGAGATTTAGAGATTTGAGTTCTAGCGAAGAATGTTATTAGGACCTGGTGCCCGAGGGTGTGTACATTTTATAGTAAACCCAAATGACGTCGGCAAGTGGATGGTATTTCGAGGATTGAACACAAGGGACAATTTTAGGAGAGACCAATTGATAAAGTAGTGAGTTTAACGCTTTGGTGACTAAATTTAGACCAACGCGTGCTCAGGTCGTCATAGTTAGGGATCGTATAATTTAAAGTATAGAGATTTGGTAAGATTTGGTGCGTAAACTGAAAAATGAAGACTATGATTTGGAAGTTAATGTAGAAACTCGGTTGGTGTGTATCCCGATGGTGAACAGGATCAAGAGAATTGTGTTGAGGTATAAGTTACAGCCCAGAAATTGGATGAAATTGTAGGCATTCAATTTGACTGGCGTTAGAAAGCTTATGTATAGTTCTGACCAAAAGGGACAGCGGAGGAAAGAAGATGATGAAAGAAAACTTTGAAGCTAGTATTAATAAGAAGTTTAATAAGTGAGTCATTAATTGAAGGTTGAAAGTTGAAGCATGCACAAATATTAAGGTAGCAGATAGGTCGCAAAGTTGATTGATTTGAGGTTTACAGATTTAATTGTGCTCAACACTTTAGAAAGAAAGTATATAATCGAGTCGAAAGTAGTGAATACAAATTAAGGCTGATGTTGGAGAGTATAGTGGAGGGTTTTGGTTTAGAATCACGAGATATGACCGCAAGTACAAATGATAAATCGAAGTATAAGGCTGCATGACATGGGACGTTAATGTCAAGGACTATAAGCCAGAGCAAATTTTGTGGACAAAATTCTGAATAAGGAGGGTGGAATGTAATACCCAGTTGTACGGACTCGTATATTATATTATTATTATATTATTGGACGACATTTTTGTAAATATGTCAAATCAGGTTCGTTTTACAAAAAAGAAAGCGTCATCATGATCCTAACGATTAATAGGAATTTTAAAGAAATTATGGGAATTTTCGGAGATTAAACGCTATATTTCGAGTAATTACATTTCTCGTAATATAAAGGACGTTTTAGTAAAAATAGTAAACGAGGTCCGAATTGCGAACGGATAGTTTTATTAAATCCCAAATGCTAAGTTGGACGTATTGGTGAAATAAGGAGATTTGGTGAAACCGAATAGCTGGACGATTAACGAACCGAATGATGAAACAAATAGAATTAAGTACTAAGGGCAAAATAGTAATTTGCAAAGGAAATTTTAATTAAAAACTTAAATCTTTCTTCTTCTCTCTCAGTTAACGAAAATTTCAAAATCACAGAACCTAATTTCTCTCTCGACTCCTTCACTGGCCGCCGACGATCTCCCCAAATCCGACGCCGATTCGCGCTCCGTTCGCTTCGTTTTCTTCGTGATTTCTCCTCCAATCGACGTCCTAGGTATGAACCTACAATCTTAGAGCTTCTATTTCGGTATTTACAGCATTTTAGACAATTAGGGTTTCGATGGTTTTTCGTTAAAAACGCGAATTAGGGTTCGTAATTAACAGGTTAGCCGTGATTAAGTATATATTGCACGTATTTGACGTTATTGGACGAAGTTAAATCAATTTGTGAAAAAGTTATAAATTGGTAGGTTTTCGGGTTTTTTAGGAAAAACTCGTTAATTGAGGTTTTGGATTATCGAGTATTAATTGACGTTTTGAATGCCTCGATAAGTTAAGTTGGAATGTAGGAAATTCCTTAGTTAAGGTTTTGACAATTTGGACGTTTATTAACTTAAACTCGTTTTAACGTTAATCCTTGTAATTTCCTAGGTGAACAGTGCTCGTGGACGGAGTTTAAGCTGCTTTGGACACGAGGTAAGTTCTCGTGATTCTTGTTTTGGCCGATTGGCCTACACCGTACTTCGAATGTCGTCTCGAGGAGTTTTGGAGATGCGTATGTTTATTTGTTTTGGTTGGGTAGACAGGTTTAGTTGTTTATAGATTATAGGTTACGATTTACAGTCTTGATGGTATACATTATTGTTTGTTTACTTTAAGATATAGAATTGTTCATGCATCATGTGTTTTAAAGAAAAGCATAGAAAATGAATTTCCGCACATCGTTATAAAGATAATGCAAAGAATGAAAACGGCCATAAGGCTTACAGTTTACCGGTCGAAAGGCTTACAGTTTACCGGCCGAAAGGCTTACAGTTTACCGGCCGAAAGGCTTACAGTTTAACGGCCGAAAGGCTTACAGTTTACCGGCCGAAAGGCTTATAGATTACAGGTCATGCGAGGTGGGGCTCAGGCACGGCTGTACGTGTTGTAAGCGTGTACCCCTCTCCTCTAGCTGGAAAGAGTAGTCCGCCCGCTGGATGAGCTCTCTCCGGTTAGGGGGATAGGATCTCGGTGACACCTACAGTGCATAGCATAGCATGACATACCATAGCACAGCACAGCATAGCATAGCATTTACATTTACGAGCCTTATTGAGATTTTTATCTCATAGTGTGTTGTATGGTGTAGGTGACATAGAGCTAGGTGAGGACGAGATCCCTCCACCTGAGGCATAGTCCAGTTGACGGAGGATGGCTGTGGTGGTGTGCTGGCGCAGTCGAGGCTTCATCGACCCGTGGGGATAGTATGTATAGATTTTGGGAATGTTTTGGGATAATTGATAGAAGATGTATAGGGTGTTTAGGTAATGATATTTGTTTTGAAATTCTGGAACTGTTTGGGTAAACTGTTTATAGAAATGTTTTGGTTTAAAGCTTTATTTAACGTTATAGAAATGTTTTGATTGGTTACGGATAGGCTCGGTTTTTAGAGCTATCCACGCAGTTGGATTTCGCAAAGTCCGCTGTAAGTTGGTTGAGTGTAGGATATATATGTTGGGTCGAGTTTATTGTGATTATTAACGAGAAATTGGTACGAAAGTAGGTGATTCCAGAGAGTTGGGGGAGAGTTGGGATGAAGTGTGTTGCTCTCTGGAATTTGAGATTCCAGAGAGCATAAGTGTAGAAAGAAAAGAAAGAAGCAAAGCAGGGCGGGGGTGGAGACGTGCAGCGATCGAGCGCTGCCAATGCAGCGCTCGGGCGCCGCGAACGCTGCGGCGCGCAGCGCCCAGTCGCTGCGCATTGCAGCGATCAGGCGCCGCGATCGCTGGGCGCGCAGCGCCCAGTCGCTGCAATGGGCAGCGATCGGGCGCTGTCTCCTTCATCGGGCAGAATTCCCATTTTGCCCTCCCAAGTTTGTATGTTTTATTAAATAGTTTTAATTGTTTATTAAATGTTATATTAAATAGTTTATATTTGTTTTAAATGATTTTAAAGTTAGATTTCAATTCCGACTTCGATTCTGGTTTCGATTTCGGTTTAGATTCTGTCTAGAGTTTAATTAAAGTTATTAGGATAAAAAAAAATATATATATATAGTACGGGAAATACGGGTACAGTTTTAGGGTCGTTACAACTTAATTGCCAAAAAATCAATGTCAATCATAATTTAGCATTTACAATCTCCTCCTTTGGTATTTTTTGACAAAATCATAAACTTCTCATGTATATAGAGATAGGATTGACACCACCCCCCCTGAATTTTATGTCTCTCACAAACATCATTCAATCCACAAAACACCAAAATACTCCCCCTTTTTACCAGAAAAGGACAAAAGGGTAAGTTGAAGAACCACCATATAGCCATCATATAGAAATATCCATATGTAACAAGAAATCTAGCAACAAAGGAAGTTTTAAAGGTTCATAAGTATTCCATAGAATTCATTATCCAGAATAATCATCAGAAGAAACCAACCCAGTTGTTGATGTTGATTCCTGCTCACTGGTGCCTGCTTCTTGAGGAATAACAATAGCCGCTTGAATTGGTACTCCAATATTTTATGTGACATGTGCTGGGACATTCTCTGGAACATCATGTAAAACACCTGATGATTCAGTAGCTCCAGTCTTCTTATCCTGACCATCAGCTGCTCCCATATTAGGATTTTTCTTGTAGAGATCATTTAGTAGACCTGTAATTGTAGTTCTTTGCTTTTCCAGAATGGTAATTTGATCATTCACAAATTTTGACATGTTAACCATAAATTTGATAGAACGAGCTAGTAGAGCAGAGTCAAACCTAGATTCAGAGGCTAGAACACCATCTACAAAACCTTTCAGATCATTCACATGTTCTCCTATTCGAAGCTTATAGCTAATTCGGATCTCCTCTTTATCCATATATAAAATTTCACTTTCTCTAGTGACAGTTTGTTGAGAAGATAAAATCCCATATATCAAACAAGGAAAATGAAGAGCTAATCTCTCATTCTTTCTATCAGCATGCTTCATAATTTGTTCAAAGAAATACTTTTCAATGTCAAACCCAATTGTATTCCAATTTTGTATAAAAGAATAGTCATCGACTTATTCACACTTGTCCCTTGTGATGTAGGCAACAATTTCTCATGGCTATTTTATGTAAAATATCGTATTTTACAGTGAGTTGAGAAGCAGGAAAAGAGAAAGGGCTACTCCAAAAGGAAATCCATATTTGAGAAAAATAAAATTTTTGCCTCTTTATGAGATTTTGGTGGACGAAAAAAGAGAAGTAATTAGGTTGTTGACTTTAAAACAAGCGCTTTTGGAAAGCAACCTAATTTTTTTTTTATTTTAGTATTTTAATATTAGTTTTATTATATTTGCAGGTAATAGGAAATAAAAAAACTCTCCAACAACACTTCAAAATTTTATAGCAACCGCCTTCATATGAGCTAAAAGAAAATAATGAAGCAGTAACAATCTTTTCAGGGAAGTTCTAATCCCCCTACCTTTTGAATTTACTTTTCTATTTGTGAGGACACTACTTGTAATGTCCCCGAACCCACCCTGGCTCGGTGCGCCACTTTGCTAACCAAACTCACGTTAAAACCTCATTTAAAATAAAATTGACACTGCAGGATTTAAAACTAAATCTCCCGATGCTTTCTTACGTCATACCTAGCTGCCTAGACTCACTAATTCCTCTTAATCCTAACCTTTAAGCACCACGGCGTTCTTCCCGAAATTTCGGCAAAGTAACGCCTGAAAATGGCGCCTCCAAAATGCTAGGTACCTGCAAATAAATAAATTCCCAACCAGATCCAGAACATTCCTACTTAACTATCCACTCAACTATCCAGCATACGAAATCTGTAAATAGTAGTAAAGAGGGAAAACTAAAACACGAACATTCCTCAGTGAAGAAAATTCACAGTACAGGGCAACACATCACCCTTAACTATGACTATGTACACCAACTACAAATAGCTATACAATAACTTAAAAACATCAACCAAATGACAAACTCTACAAACCACCACCAAAATAAATGTAAATCATACACGACCCAAAAATAGTGTTCCACCCACATCTCTCCGAAGACTATGGTCGAGGCGCTCCAACAACTACCCGCACCGGCATGCCTCGTACTTCTCCGACTGCTGCCTAGTCCTGGGCTGTCTCCTCTACCTCACCTGTAAAAACTCGCCACCTACACCATAGAACACAAAAGTAAGCCTAACGCTTAGCAAGTAGGGAAATAATGCACAACAACACACTAAATGCTCGACTCAACCCTAACATGCAGTTTCTACACACTCTGTTGTTTTCTTTTCATTTCGGTTGCATTTATCTTTCACTTTCAGGTGAATCAAGTAGGCACACGCCCCCACAAAGTCCAGGACGGCCACGCCTTGATCCACGGAGCTAGACCGGAGGCACACGTCCCAACACAGTCTAGGACGGCCAACACAAATCTTCCCCAATCGATCGTAGAATTCTCATTGTGCACTTCAAGCACGAACAGGTCGAGGCATTCATACTCACGATGCATTACGTACATTAGCATAGCATCTCGAGTAAAATCCCTCGCGGGGTGCTCAACGAGCCACTTGCCCAACGAAGCTATTCTACTCAAGACCAAGTTGCAAATCATTTATTATCTTCCATTTCATCCTCACCACTCAAGCATGCAAAACACGTGGTTTCTAAGTTTAGAAAACAATGATGCATGGCACACGATGCATGACACAAAGCAAAACATAACAAACAAGCAAACAAACCCTATCGTTCTATGGTGTAGGCCCGAAGGCAACAAACACTCATCTTTTACTTACCTGGCGTCCTAGCTCGCTGAGGTTACTCGGTTACCTGTCCATCTACAGCTCAACCTACGACAATAATTCAAACTTCATTAAAATCAAGCCTACTTTCACCAATTAACTCTCAAACTACTATTTCTAGCATAATCCAACTAAAACCTATCTAAACGGGCCACTAATTTGGGTACGGTAAAAACCGACCCGAAACTTCAAACGTGCATAACTTTTGCGTCGAATATCGGAATCGAACGATTCCAGCGGCCACGTACTCCTCTAATAACCTATTTTAATCTGCTAAAAGAAATTTTAAAACAAACGTAGTTAGGTCAAAAATCAGAAAACCGAATCTACCCTTTACCCGAAATTTTCCCTATTTTGATTTTTCATCAATTCCACCCAATTCCTTCACCAATCAATCCCCAAAACCTCCAATTAACATAACCTAACAAGAAAAAAACCAGAATTTCACACAAAAACCCGAATTGCCCGAATAGGGCTTACTGACTTTTGCCCAAATCGGGCTCCCCACGGCCAGGCAACTAAAGCTGGCATAATGTCCGGCAATCCCGAGCCAAGACCGCCCAAAAACAGCCGGTGATCGGAGCTCTAACAGCTCGGCGATCCACGGCCTCGAACAGAAAGAAAAACAGGGGAAAACCGAGATTACCAGTCGGTTTGTGTGCGGAGACAACCGAGACACGCACGTCGCCGTTGTCTGGCCGGAGAACCTCAGAAATCGGCGGTGGTCGTCGCGCTCCGTCGATCGTCGCCCTTCCTTCGTCTCCCCCTGTTCGCTCCCCTGCCTTCGGCATCGCGAACAACAGAATGGCTTCGGCCATTCTGTTGTTTTGTTTTTATTTTATAATAATGATAATAATAATAATAATAATAAACTAACCATTAATTAAATCCTCATTTACCGTTTTGCCCTCCCGTATTTCCGACCATTTTGACTTTCGTTAAATCTCGTTCTTAAATTATAACCCACGGATTAATTTCACTGAAACTACTCGAACCTAAAACTATTCACTTTTCTTTTACATTAATTAAAACAACCTATTTTATTATTCTTTTATTTTCTCTCCAATTTTCCTTAAAAATAAATCCCGGGTGTTACACTACTAGATTCAAGTCTTGGCGTGGAGTATAGTAGTTTGTTTTTGAAGAATTTCTCTATTAAGGAAATAAAAAAAAAAAGAGAAAAAAAAATCTAGTATAATATTCCATTATGATTCTAGTTACCTAAAGCTTTCAATCTTTTTGAAATATCTTAACATTTATTGAAAATTCAATAGATATAATTTAAGAATATTCTTATTGTAACAATTTCCTTCGACACATTTGCTAGATGTTAAGATTTTTCCAAAAAACCCAAGAAATATTAAATCAATGTGAAAATTTAAAGTTTTATATTTAGGGCTATAAACTCTTCACACAAACAAAAATAAGTTAGACATAAATTATTCATGTAGATGATAGAAAAGAAGATAAGTTTGGAG
This sequence comes from Begonia masoniana, assembly GCA_022432975.1. Taxonomy (NCBI): domain Eukaryota; kingdom Viridiplantae; phylum Streptophyta; class Magnoliopsida; order Cucurbitales; family Begoniaceae; genus Begonia; species Begonia masoniana. The sequence continues at coordinate 38,451,003 of CM039513.1, forward strand.
GTATAAAAGAACTAATAAATAAAATAAAATAAAAAAATAGAAAAAGTTATGTTGTGATTCCTTAATCTACTTTCAAACTCGAGGGAGCCTTTTGGATACTCAATGTGTTAAAAATCATTTTAAGAGAGACTTGGGGAGGAACTTCATCACAACATTGTAGACTATACTTCTTTATATTTTTTTCTTATTTATTATATAAGTATATTATCTCTTTTGGTGACACTACTGATTAACCGAAGGTCTTCATCACCAATTCTGTCAATCACGTAAAAATGTAGTACGACTTAAAGAGAATTTAAAAAAGAAATAAAAGAAAAATCCTCAATACTTATGTCAATAATTAAGTTTTTGCATCCTATGTCTCTAATATTTTTGAGTTAGTCCAAAGAGTTTATAGAACTAGTATATAAGACATTAAGTTTAGCATGATATAATGAGGTTTTTGTGGTTTGAAAATTTGTTAACTTATGACATGCACACACACACTCTAGGGAAGAATAATTTTGAGAATAATTTTGAATTATATTGATTTGAATATTTGATGCTATGTTAGAATTTTCATTGATTGAGAGTTGAAGGCAACCTTGAAAATTTTGGATTGCAATGTTGTAGCATGATTGAGATCATTTTGGATATTTTATTCCTTAGTTTTATTTTACATCACTCGAGAATGAGTAATAATTCAAGCTTGGGGGTATTGATAACTCTTGAAAAAGAGTTATTTTGAGTTGATATTTGTATATGAAAAATTACTTGTATTGAGTAAAGTACAAACTATTTAGGTCAAAATTATATAAATTGATACAAACTGGTGCAACATTATATGCTTTGAAGAAGAAATAGATTTTATTTAAATTTTTGGAAAATATTAGATTTTTAGCACTAAAATAAATTTTGTTGTAATTTTGGTGCAGATGACGCCAACTGGATTGTATAGATTTTGAAAATTAGAAATATGAAACAAAAAAATTAATGGTGAAATTCAAATCAAGAACAAAAAGGAAAAACTCAATGAATAGAGAATTAAAAGAGGTAATCTCACAAAAAGAGGGAAGGAGAATCAATGGAGAAAATGAAATAAAAAGAAGGCTTTTGAAAGTAGAGAATGGTGGAGACATTGGAGTGTGGAGGCCTTAGGGCCTAACACCACTAGAGAAAGAAAATAAGGAGATAGTGGGAGAGAGTAAGAGTTTTCAACAAGAAGAAGACCAGAGCGACGTCCATCGCTTTCTTGGAGAAAAAGTTATTGCCTTCCTACTCTCAATTCCCATATTTTATAAATGTCTAAAACTTTGCAAACCTAATCTGCGTTTAAAAACGACATTTAAAAAATAATTTCGATACATTTTTTTGACTCGATTTTTGAATTTGTGAACCCTCAATTTATTGGGAAACGTGCCCAAAATACGTTTTAAATACGTCAGAAAAATGTTGGTTTAAAATAATGTTGAAACCGACTAAAACCATAATGAA
>CM039513.1:38452575-38706450 GCA_022432975.1 Begonia masoniana
TAAAGTGTTTAGCATTAGAGGACTTTTTCTCACAAGTGGTATCAGAGCCGAGGTTGTTTTGGAGGGTTTTTTTTTCTTGTGCTTTCAAAGGGGATCACGTAATAATAGCAATACTAGGGGTTAAACTCACGGCTACAAATTACTCGATTTGGAAGTCGAATGGAAGACCTATTATGTTGTCTAGATTATGAGATACACTTTGGAGATGAGGGGCAAACCAAATGAGATGTCTGAAAAGGATTGGGCCAGTTGAACAGAAAAGCCGTTGGCAATTCGACAGTGGGTTTGATAATAGGTTTATCAACATGTGCCAAGGAGACAAATGCAGCAAAGTTTGGGAGACCTTAAGGGAGTTGTATGAAAAGAAGAATGCTCAGAATAAAGCTTTCTTTTCAGGAATTGATGTTCTTCGATATACAGATGGAACTCCAGTTTCTGAATCATTTGAATATTTTTCAGGGAATTCTAAATCAGTTGGCAGTACTTGACATGAAGCTAGATGATGAGATACCTGCTTTATGTTTGATTAGTTCATTGCCTGACAGTTGGGAAACTCTTGTTGTTTCTCTAGGAAATTCTGCTCCAAATGGTGTTCTTACTATGAAGATGGTAAAGAGAGTAGTGTTGATGAGGAAAACAGAAGAAGGAGCGAGGGCTAAACTACGCAGACTCAGGTCTTAGTTTCAGAGAGACGAGGTAGAAGCAAGAGTAGAAATCCGAAAAGTCGTGACAACAATGATAGATCAAGAGGGAAGTCTCAAACAAGGAATGACTTCAGATGTTTCCATTGTGACAAGCCAGGGCACAAGAAATCTAATTGCAGAAAATGGTTTGAGAGAACAAAAACAGAATCAGAAAGGCGAAAGCAAGATAGATGATGCTAATACTACAGCAGCTGTAGATGGAGATGTGACCATTATCTGCGATGATAGCAGTGTTAATCTCACATGTCAGGATCCTCGTTGGATAGTTGATTCTGGTGCTTCATACCATGTTACTTCTCAGCGTGATGTGTTTTCTACCTACATTGATGGTGAGTTTGGTCATGTGAAGATGGGGAATGATGCAATGTGCAGGATCGTAGGCATTGGGTGATGTCTACATGAATACTGATGCTGGATGTCGATTGCGTCTGAAGAATGTGAGGCATGTTCCTGATATTCGTTTAAATTTGATTTCCACTGGTGTACTTGATGATGAGGGATATCATAGCACTTTGGTGAAGGTAAATGGAAGCTCACTAAGCAGTCGTTGGTGGTTGCCAGAGGAAAGAAACACAATTCTCTTTATTTGATGCAAGCTACATCCTACAGGGGAGAAGTGAATGCAATTGATGATTCGTCCACTCAACTATGGCATATGCGGCTTGGACACATGAGCACGACTGGTATGCAGAAGCTTCATCAAAACAGATAATTCCTGGTTGAAAACTGCAGAGCTAGAGATATGCACTCATTGTTTGGCTGGTAAACAACATAGGGTTTCTTTTAACCTTTGTCTCCGTCTAGAAGACCTAATTTGTTGATTTGGTGCATACTGATATTTGTTCTATGGACACGACAAGTCTTGGTGGTACTCGTTATTATATTACCTTTATTGATGATAATTCCAGAAAGGTGTGGGCTTATGCTTTGAAATCTAAAGATCAGGCATTGGGTACTTTCAAAATTTTTCATGCATCAGTTGAGAGAGAACTGGCATAAAGTTGAAATGGTTCACTCAGATAATGGTGGTGAATATAAAGGGTCATTTGAAGAGTATTGCAGAACTCATGGGATCAAGTTTAAGAAAACAGAGCCAAAAAACGCCCCAGCATAATGGAGTTTGCAGAGAGAATGAACCGCACGATTAATGATAGGATTCGATGTATGCTTTCTCATGCAAAGCTGCCGAAGTCCTTTTGGGGGGAGGCAATGAGATTAGCGGTTGACTTGATAAATCTTTCACCTTCAGTTCCTTTGAATTATGATATGCCTCAGAGGGTTTGGTCAGGGAAAGATGTTTCATATGAGCATTTGAGAGTTTTTGGCTGCAGGTCATTTGTGCACATCCCTAGAGATGAGAGATCTAAACTTGATAGTAAAACAAGACAATGCATTTCATTGGGTACAGCCATGAGGAGTCTGGATACAGATTTTGGGATCCGGTCAACAAGAAAGTTATCAGAAGTAGAGATGCAGTCTTTTTGGAAGATCAAACCATTGCAGATTTTGACAAGACAGAAAAGTCAGAGTCTAGTAATGAAGAGCAAGTTGACTCAGGTATAGTTCGTCCACCTACAATGTGTAGTAATGATAACAGAGGTGCAGAGGTAGATAATTCTCTTCCAACTGATAATGAACCTGTTGAAGAGAGCTTAGAAATGCCACCAGTTGAGCCTCAGTTGAGAAGATCCACTAGAGACAGAGAACCTTCTAAAAGATATCCTACCAGTGATTATATGTTGCTTACTGAAGGGGGAGAACCCGAGAATTATCAGGAGGTTTTGTCACATGAGAAGAAAAATGAGTGGTTGGATGCAATGCAAGATGAGTTGAAGTCCTTGCATGAGAACAACACTTATGACTTAGTGAAACTACCGAAGGGCAAGAGAGCTTTGAAAAACAATGGGTTTTCAAATTGAAGTCAGAAGAAAATAGCTTACAGCCAAGGTATAAAGCAAGGTTGGTTGTGAAAGGATTCAGTCAGACAAAAGGTGTTGACTTTGATGAGATCTTCTCGCCTGTCGTCAAGATGAGTTCAATTCGAGTTGTTTTGGGACTTGCCGCTAGTTTTGACTTAGAGGTGGAACAACTGATGTGAAGACAGCTTTCCTCCATGGAGATTTAGAGGAGGAGATATATATGGATCAGCCTGACGGTTTTAAAGCTAAAGGGAAAGAAAATCTTGTATGCAGATTGAACAAGAGTTTATACGGGCTTAAACAAGCACCAAGGCAGTGGTACAAAAAGTTCAACATTTTTATGGAAGCGAATGGGTACAGTAAGACTACTTCTGACCATTGTGTTTTTATAAAGAAATTCTCTTACAGTGATTTTGTTATTCTCTTGCTATATGTTGATGACATGTTGATTGTTGGACATGATGCTGCCAAGATAGAGAAGTTGAAGAGAAAGCTTAGTGAATCATTTGCCATGAAGGATTTAGGTCCGGCTAAACAGATTCTTGGCATGAAGATTATTCGTGACAGAAAGAAAAATAAACTGTGGTTATCTCAAGAGAGGTACATAGAGAAAGTTCTTGACAGGTTTAACATGAGCAATGCAAAGCCTGTTGTGTCTCCACTTGCAGGTCACTTTAAGCTGAGCGCCAAGCAATGCCCTACAAGTGAGAATGAGAAACAAGAGATGAAGAAAGTGCCTTATGCATCGGCAGTGGGTAGCTTAATGTATGCCATGGTGTGTACAAGACCAGATATTGCTCATGCAGTCAGCGTTGTTAGTCGTTTTCTCTGTAATTATGGAAAAGAGCATTGGGCAGCAGTAAAATGGATACTCAGGTATCTAAGAGGTACTTCCAAGTTGTGTTTGTGCTTTGGAAATGGTAAGCCTGTGTTGGATGGTTCACAGATGCAGATATGGCTGGTGACATGGACTCAAGGAAGTCTACATCAGGGTATATGGTTACCTTTGCAGGGGGAGCTGTTTCATGGCAGTCTAAACTCCAGGATTGCGTTGCTTGTCAACTACAGAGGCAGAATATATTGCAATTACAGAAGCTTGCAAAGAAGTTTTATGGATGAAAAGTTCTTACAAGAATTGGGACATGAACAAGATAAATTAGTTTTGTACTGCGACAGTCAAAGTGCAATTATCTCAGCAAGAACTCCACCTTTCACTCGCGTACGAAGCATATTGATGTGAGATATCATTGGATTCGTGAAGTGTTAGAATCGAAGCTACTACAACTTGAGAAGATTCATACAAGCGAGAATGGTTCAGACATGATGACAAAAACTTTGCCACAAGAAAAAACTTAAGACTTGCAGGCAGAAAGCGGGCATGCTAAAGCCCGATATATGAGCGAGGGGGAGATTTGTTGGGCTCGGCCCATATTTGGGGCTGAGTTATATGGGTTTATTGAAAACAAACCCTAGTGTGTGTTGATATAGCAAAAAAAGAAAAAGGAGAGAAGAAGGAAGAAAAGGAGATTCGGATTTTTCAGGGCAGCTGAGAAACGAATTCCATTTTCTCAAGATTCAACCGTTGGATCGTCTTGAAATTTTGACAGTAGGTTCGAGACATACAGAGGTACATTCTGAACGGTGGAGATCGTGTTTTGTGCTTTCTAAGGCTGTCAGATAGGGTAAAATCAAAACTGCGATTTTATGCCCTAGATTATCCTCTCTTGTTTTTTTTGTTGTGTTCCAAGATTGTTGTTTAATCTTGATGATATTATAGCATGCCTCTAGCTTGATGAAGTAGAGAGAACTATTTGGTTGTACCCATTATTTGAGATATAGTGGAAGGTTGTTTAAGCGGCCTACGGGTCCCGTGGTTTTTTACTCTCTATTTTGAGGGTTTTCCACGCTAAAATTTGGTGTGCTCATCTCGTTATGATTTGGTGATTGATTACTGTTTATTATTATTATTGATTTAGTCATTTTGCCTATTTGATTACACAAAGAGAGAAAAAGATATTTTATTCCGTTGTGCATTCTTGATAAAGTGTTAGCATTAGAGGACTTTTTCTCAACAACATCAACAAATATGTTTAAATGTTGGGTTCGACCCATATTTTGGGCTGAGACTATAAAAGATTTTGAGAACCTAAATAAACCATAGAGTGGTAGCAAAAGGAAACATGAGATAAGAAGAATCAAAACAGTTTCTCAGATTTTTCAGGAGCAGCTGGAAGAAAATTTTGTTTTCTCTAGATTTAACCGTTGGATCGTCTTGAAATTTTGACAGTACGTTTGCGACATACAGACGTACATTCTAAACAGTACATTTTTAATTTTTTTTTTCTTTCTAAGACTGTTGAGTAGGATAAAAACGAGACTGTAATTTTGTACCATTGTATTTATTCTGTCTTACTTTTTGTTGTTTTCTAAGATTATTGTTTGGTTTTGATGAAATTGTTGTATGTCTCTAGTTTGATGATGAAAAGAGAACTTTGGTTGTACCTATTATTTTTTATATAGTGGAAGATTTGATTAATAGGTCTACCGGTCCCGTGATTTTTCTCTCTATTTTGAGGATTTTATACGCTAAAATTGGTGTTGCGAATCTCGTTATTTTTTGGGTGATCTATTATCGCTTATTGCTATTGGTTAATTTATTTCACCTATTCTATTACACAAAGACAGAAAAAAATATTTTATTCTGCTGTGCATTCTTATAAAGAGTTGATATTAATCTTTTTCTCAATATTAAAGAGTATAGCAAGAGAGTAAAAATATTTTTTTTTAATTTTATGTATCCAAACTCTTTTTTGTTTTTGTGATTGATTTTTGCCAGAGTCGGCTGATATTGTTTCATATAAATCCGTGTGCGCTTCTATGGTTTTCTTGTTCTTGCTGTTTTAGTATGGCGTGAAATCTCTTAAAAAGCAAACAATTACAATCGAATAGGTTCGGATAAAGGTGTTATCTCTCTCTCTCTAGAATCATTGTTTAAAGATGGAGGAAAGAGAGAGAGATAAATGGTCCTTTCTTTGAATAAATGTGAGTCCTTTGGATGTGTCTTATCATTTACTTTTTAATTCTTTTTTCCTGCCTAATCCAACCGTCCAAACTTGGTAATAGAGATTGTCCTCGTTGGCAATTTTTAGTGCTCACTTGCCTTTCAAATTAGGCATCCCTCTGTCTCTCTCTCTCTCACTACCAAGAAATCTCAATAAAGAGAATTGAAGAAAAAATGCAGGTAAAATAGTAGAAGAACAGCTGTTTTATTGAATTTGGACATACTTTCGGTGATATAATATGATACACTAACTATTAATATAATAAGTAGATGAAAGCTTAGCTATAACAGTTGTGAAGGTGTCACAACAAGGCACTGATAGTCAACTTGTCACGACCCGAGGACGGGCCAGAATAGAAATGCCGGATCTAGCTACCTAATTCCCAATAAAAGAATCCGATCGCTCAGTTCAAAACTAGATTTGCAACAGAAGTCTATAAAATAAATATAAAGTCAAAACCAACACATAAAATAGGTTGATTCTCACATAGTGAAATCTCAAACAAATAGTACAATATAATAAATACTCAACCGTGCAGTAAAAAAATTTAAACCACCAACTAAATTCTTACTAAGGGAAACAAATAAAGTTCTAACATAATATAAATAATAGCAGCCTCTCCAAAATTTCCTCTACGGCTAACCGGTCTTGTCTTTGTCTGGGTTTGGAGGGGGGTCGTTGGATGAGTGACTAACTTAGTAAAAATATTATACATAATGCATCTTGATTTAAAAAATGAATTTTATTGTCATTTCAAACTATGATTAAATTTCAAAACTATGCATGAGTTTACAAAACTGTTAAGGAAACATCTTTCCTTCTTTTTATCAAAACCGGCTCCACGAGCTCTAAGTGAGGTAGTTATAAAAGATGTCACGTACATAGGTGACTATAAATAAAAATAAACCTCACATTTTCCACAAAAAAAATGTTCTCAATGAAAACGAAAGGTCACACAAAAAGCCCTCCGACATAAATCATAGAAAAAACGGTGATCTACAGACCCAACAACACCTCATAAGACCAAAAGAAATCGTGACGAAGATTCGAAAATCTAGCACGTGACCCGAGTGACCCGCGACCGATAGTCATCAACGACACCACTTGCACAATCATCACCCTGATCATGTTTAGAGATTTGAAACCAAAGAGCGCGTCCTACTGTCATTTTATGTACGTGCAAGCAATATAACCTTCACGCAATAGAAGATGTAACAGAATAGCCTTCAATACAACGCTATAAATGGCTGCGAACTTTGGCGACAAAATTTTTCCTTCAAATATAACATTGTGTGACATTCAGACCCTGCAGAGGTCGAAACATCAGACTAGGGGTCGACACTTGTAGGCAGGTGTTGACCCACCAATCGAAACTTATAGGCAGGGGTCGACCCTTAAACCTCTCGAGTTTTAGCAGCGGTCGACACTTCCAGGTGTCGACCGACATCTCAAAGAGGACACGTTGATGGCTCTTTTTCTAACAGTAGAGTGCAAAATGCCGACTGGTCATCCACAACAGTCGACATTTTTTTGATTTTCAGCAACAAAAAGTCACGAAGACTATCTCTTTTGCCGTTTCTCGCCACTAATCACCCAAACAACTAATATAAACTTTAAATCTACTCAAATAAACCAGAGATAACCAAGGGATTCGAGCACATTTGCTTGAATCTGAATCCAAATAAAAATCCTAAGCACAAACTCAAAATGGAGAGGTTAGGAGATCTTAGCCTCAAAACATCTTCATAAATGTTGGTGCTTGCAGTCTTGTGAATGCAATTTCGGCCTTCAATCACGATAATTGCACACTTTTGCCTGACAAACACTCTCTCTCCTTTTCTCCTTCTTGCGGTGCACAATGAGAAACAAAGATAAGGGTTTTTCCCCTTTAATTAAAATAAATCATTTATTCCTTTTTTATATATATTTACTTTTCATTAATTTTACTTAATATAAATAATTTAGAGTAAAAATCAAATAAAACAACAAACTATCCATTGTTTTTCAATTCAAATATTAAATAATTTTTTTCATCAATTCGAACATCAAATTATCTATTGTAAGCAAATCGATCTAATCTGTCAAATGAACGTTAAATAACTCTTAATTTGAAGTTAATTACCAATTCCAAACACGTTCATTCGTAAATTTGAGATATTTAGATGATAATAATTATGTAAAAAAAACTACAAGAAAATGTGTTAATTTTTAAGTATTTGTATTCTTTGTTTATACGTATGATTTATGAACAAGCAAAGCAGGACGAATGCCAGTTTCTAATCATCTTCTACCAAAGCTTCACGTTGTAATCGCACTTCTCAGAAACTATCTTTGACCCCGTGCTAGCTTCACGTTGGCCGAGCTTTGTCTCTCGTAGTAGATTCTAATCTTTTTGTTTGGGTTATAAGCTCGGAACATGACATCAATATCTAGCGAGATTGAGGTCGATGTGGTAGCTGACGATAAGGTAAGGTTGATCCCCTTGATTGCCATGGCATTGATCGAGTAATTAAGAGATTTCAGGCAAACTATGTGATACGAATCAAGGAATCTCAAAAATTAAAGTTTCAATAAAAGATTTTCTAGCACGAATAAAGATTCATTAAAGGAAGATGATGCTTTTAAAAGTGGAAAACAATTATTTTTGAGCCAAGTATTATAAAAAGAAGCCAAAAAGATGCATGGAGTTGCATGGAGAGACATGAAGTTTTTAAAAAAATGTCAAAATATCAAAATTGGTGCAATTCCAGCACTTAGGCGCGTGCCCTGCCCAGCGCCCACCCAGTTCTCCCCAGCACACCTTTTCACGTCAAAACTTTCTTTTTTTCATATTTCTATAATTTTCTTCTTATTTTTATGTATTAGTTAAATTTTCTTAATACTATATTACTTTCATACTATTTTTAAGATTCATAGAGATATTTCTATTATTTTTAATATTTATTTTAGCCTATTTAAATACAAGTATTGTAACTCTTTGAGAACAATTTATTATTAAATAAACTTTGACTTTTTGAGAAAATCTTCTCTTTGATTCTTTGTGAAGAACTAGATTTTATTCAAGTCAAATCTTGAGAGATCAAATTGATAGTTTTGGTTCTTTCAAAAAATTTTGTCTAGATCAATCTCCTTGTTTGATAACTTTGGTTCTGTCGGCAATGTTCGATTAAGGTCGAATTCCCAATACTTATTTCAAAGGCGTTCATGAGTTTCTATTTTATATTCTTAAAGGGTCTCGGGTTTAATATACATGTAGTTCTCATCACTATGAGGTAAAACACTATGGCGGCGATGCCTAAAAGGAAGATGACAGCAACAAGGAAGTAGAGGAGGAGCAGACACAACAGAGGCAATGACTTTTGCGATGGTTGCGACGAGTGAGTTGTTGGAATCACTTGGTATTTTCAAGAGGAGGAATGCAGTAGACGTGGCCTTTGGGGATCTGAATGACATTATTTCCAGGGGAGGAGTGGGTTTATCAAGGGAAGGATGGCTCGGGAGGGATTTTTCGAAGGAGGTGTTGGCCCTGGGAGGGGAATCGACTGGATGAACTCGATCAGCCATTGAAGAACTAGTCTAGAAACCAAGTAATAGCGGATGGCGGATGGGGCGCAACAGGAAGCTTCTTGGAGATTTTTAACATCCATTTAACGAATTTGGTCAATTTGCTAACATTGAATAGTTCGATATTCAAATTGACGAAAAAAATTATTTAGTGTTTGAATTGAAGAACATATCATAGTTTAGTGTTTTATTAATCTTTACCCAATAATTTATATTAAATAAAAACTCATTTATTTCTCATCGTTCAAAATTTAAAACACTTTTACAAACTCTTACTCAAGGCAATCTCAATTACCCGATATAAATTTTCTCAAACACCAACTATACGGTAACTTTTCTAATTACCTAATTTATCCAAAATCTACGAAAATCCAGCGTGGGTATAAAAGATAAAACGAATCAACTCATGACACGTTGTCAATCAATGATGTAAAAGTCGAAATGTAAAATTTTAATTAATTAAAAATACTAGCTTTTTCACAGCCCAACCTTTCAAACTTGTATGCTGATTTACCAGGAGAACATAGATGAAGAAACCCCTACAAATCCATTATATGTACAATAAAAATACAATCCACTGTTTATTTGACTCTGTAACGACCCGAATTATATAAACCCGGTTCGTTACTCATAAACTCGAACGTGACTAAGAGACTTTGGACTAAATTTAAAATTTCACTCGAAAGTCTAAATTTGACACTTTCTAAAACTTTAAAACGTTTAAATACTTGCAGCGGAATTCATTTGAACAAAATAGAGTTAAACAAAACCATAGTACAATGTTTGAGAAATCAGTTGAGTTGTTAAAGAACAATCGGCCAAAAGAAACAAGGAGTTTAAATCGCGAAATACTTTAAAAGTTGCAAAAAGTCAAACTCATCTGCCGCTGAACTAAGTCAACGAAAGAGTAGAAGCAAACAGAAGTCTTCCACCGATGACGTCAGCCGGATGAATTAATCTTCCAACTTCTGCCGATCGCAAACGACGAGTTTTGCTACTCTCATTTACCAATGACGTCAGCCGGATGATTCGTTCGTTCAGCCTCTGCCTATCATAAGACGACAAAAGACTTCACTCTCAAAACAAAACAAACAGAATACATTGACCGGTCACTAAACGACAAAATCATTTCCTTCATCTTCCGATAACTATAGCACTCGACATCCACCGATCACTAAACGACAAAAGTCTAAACTTTCTACCGATGACGTCAGCCGGATGATTTCCTTCATCCGATCGACTTTATCTCACATCCACCGGTGACGTCAGCCGGATGATTTCCTTCATCCGAACGACTTTATCTCACATCCACCGGTAGACAAAACACAAAACATTCACCGGTGAACTTCATTCACCAATGGTGGAATTTACAAACTTTACTCAAAGCATTCAAAACAACCTGACCCCAAATAATATTTGACATTCAACAAATAGCCATTAACAAAAGAACAACGTCTGTATCCTCGACACAACTTTGGAAATATTAAACTCTAACTACATTTAAATCACGTAAACATTAAATAACTACTGTCGTTAAATTCTCAGCATTCACCAGTAAAATACTTAACTACTGAAACTTCACCTACAGACAAGTGTTAAACCGCCTCATCAGAACACCAAACCGTGGCAAGAATGTGCTTCAACAGCATCACCTATTCCTCAGTAAGTTCAGGGAACTCTCCAGTAGTTACCTCAACACCTACATCACAAAACTCATCTATTAGCCTAATGCTAAGCTAGTAAAGCAATAATGAAATGAAATACTGAAACATAAATCCTAATCATGCAGTTTCTACTTTCACAACTCAGTTGCAATTTCGTTCATTCATTGAAACGATCCCTCGGTTCTATTGGGAGGTGGATCAGTTCTCTCAAAGTCATACATCCTCTTCTCAATTAAGGGGCGGATTAGTTCCCTTAACAGCTGATCTGATCCCTCAATTCCATTGGGAGTGGGATCAGTTCTCCCAAAGTCATACATCCTCTTCTCAATTAAGGGGCAGATTAGTTCCCTTAACAGCTGATCTGTTGCAATCTGTTCATACCTTGCCATACATTTCATGTAAATTTATTTTCGTATTTCTTCAAAAACATGATGCATGACAAAAAAAAGAAAACACTCAAACATACATAAACCTACTGTTTTGTGATGTAGACCCGAAGGCACACACAATACTTCACTTACCTGGTCTCCTGAAAATCGCTCGGTTTCAACTACTCTGGAAGCCCTGCTCACCCAATGTCATAAGCAGAATACGGATTAGATCATCACTAACTTTATCCTATATCATTCAGAAACCTAAGGAGCTAGTTTGGAAGTTCTGGTCATCGTACATTCTCGGCTCAATACTAAACTCGAACTCAACTCACTCATAGCATTATCAAAATACACACATTGCACTCTCTCTGCTATCTAGCCACAAAAATCTCAAAAAAACAAGGGGAGAACTTACTTAGTTTGAGGGTTGAAGATCGGAGAGGAAAAATCGCCTGGAGCTCTGCTGAGCTTTAGCTGAATACCGAGAAAGGAAAAAAGCGAGAACAGTGGCAGCTAAACCCCATTAAACCTTCCATTAAATACGCTATCCAAAATAACATCTCAAATTACCATCATGCCCTTACACTCACATTTATTAACCTAATCACTAGCTCCCCAATTTCATCCATAAAACTTCCACTAAAATTTGATAAAGTAAACTGGTTTAAACGAAACCGAGTGTTACAATCTACCCTCTTTAAAAGAATTTTGTCCTCAAAATTCAGTACCTGAATAACTCTGGATGCTGGTCCATCATGTCTTGCTGGTGCTCCCAAGTTGTCTCCTCTATATTCTGGTTGTGCCACAAGACTTTCACTAGTGGAACCTCTTTGTTGCGCAATACCTTCACTGCATAATCCAGGATTCTTACTGGTTTCTCCTCATAGGTAAGAGTAGGATGAATTTCAATACTCTGCGGTTCCACAACTTGAGATAGATCTCTAACACACTTCTTCAGCATGGAAACATGAAACACATTATGGATTCCCTCTAAAGAGGCTGGTAACAGTAGTTGATAGGCTGACTTCTCAATCCTCTTCAAGATTGAGAAAGATCTAATATATCTGGGGTTCAACTTGCCTCTCTTTCCAAATCTCACAACTCCTTTGAAATGTGACACCTTAAGGAAGACTTCATTACCAACATCAAATTCCAGTTCTCTTCGTCTTTTGTCTGCATAGCTTTTCTGTCGGCTTTAAGCTGTCAAGATTCTTTGTCGGATAAGAGCGATTTTCTCCACTGTCTGCTGCACAATGTCAGGACCAATCAATTGTGCTTCTCCAACTTCATCCCAATACAATGGGGATCTGCACTTTCGTCCATACAATGCCTCGTATGGTGTCATGCCTATTGTTGCCTGAAAACTGTTGTTATAAGAAAATTCAACTAAAGACAAGTGTTTGCTCCATGAACCTTGAAAGTCTAATAAACATGCAAGGAGCATATCCTCTAATGTTTGAATAGTCCTTTCGGATTGTCCATCAGTTTGAGGGTGGAAAGCTGTGCTAAAACTAAGCTGTGTTCCCATAGCCTTGTGTAAACTTTTCCAAAATTTAGATGTAAATCTAGAGTCTCGGTCTGAAACTATGGTACTTGGAACTCCATGCAGTCTAACAACTTCATGCACATACAACTCAGCAAGTTGATCCATTGAGTATGTCATCTTTATCGGTAGAAAGTGGGCAGATTTGGTTAAACTATCAACTATCACCCAGATTGCATCATGTCCTTTTGCTGTTCTAGGCAATCCCACAACAAAGTCCATCATTATTTGCTCCCATTTCCATTCAGGAACCGGTAAAGGTTGCAAAGTTCCTGAGGGTCTCTGATGCTCAGCTTTAATCTCCTGACAGCACAAACATGATTCTACATACTCTGCCACACTCCTTTTCATACTTGGCCACCAATAATGCTGTTTAAGATCCTTGTACATCTTCGTACTTCCAGGGTGAACAGAAAATCGAGAAGAATGTTCTTCAGAAAGAATCTCATCTCGAAGTTCCTTAATGGCAGGAACAAACCATCTATTTCTAAACCTAAGGATTCCATCAGTAGAGTAGTTAAAATCCGACTTGTCTGTAGAGTCCATGCAGGACTTATACTTATTGCATTCAGTGTCGTTCCTTTGAACTTCCTTTATTTTCTCCAAAACAGTAGCCTCAAGGATAAGGCCGAAAGCATAGTTGATATACTGGATATTGCTTCTAGGTTAAACTTTTGGAATTCAGACTGTAAAGCTAGTGGCATGTCTAAAATCATGGCTGAGGCTGATGTTGTCACTCTACTCAAGGCATCTGCCACAACATTTGCTTTGCCAGGGTGGTACTTAATCTCGAAATCATAATCCTTTACAAATTCTAACCATCGACGTTGCCTCATATTTAATTCCTTCTGTGTGAAGATATACTTCAGGCTCTTATGATCTAAAAATATCTCACAAGATTGTCCATACAGGTAATCCCTCCAAATCTTAAGTGCAAATACTACTGCAGCTAATTTCAAGTCATGTGTAGGGTAATTCTTTTCATGTGTTTTCAACTGCCTAGAGGCATAAGCTATTACCTTCCCATCTTGCATTAGAACACAACCAAGACCGATTTTGGAAGCGTCACAGTAAATGCTAAACTTACCATCTTCAACTGGAAGGGTTAAAATTGGAGCATTGGTCAGTTTCTGCTTCAGGATCTAAAACTATGCTTACATTCGTTAGTTCATATATACTTCACATTTTTCCTTGTTAACCTAGTAAGGGGGGTAGCAATCTTCGAGAATCCTTCAATGAATTTTCTATAATACCCTGCTAGTCCAAGAAAACTCCTAATATCCGTAGCATTCTTCGGTTGGGGCCATTCCTTAACTGCTTGAACCTTTGCTGGATCAACAGATATGCCATCTCCAGAGATGACATGTCCTAGAAAGTGAACTTGGTCCAACCAAAATTCACACTTAGAAAACTTGGCGTATAGTTGGTGCTGTTTTAATACTTCCAACACCAAGGTCAGGTGCCTAGCATGCTCATCCTTAGTACGCGAATAGATTAAAATGTCATCTATGAATACAATGACAAACTTATCCAAATACTCATGAAACACTCTATTCATGAGATCCATAAAGGCTGCTGGTGCATTTGTCAATCCAAAGGACATGACCAAAAACTCATAATGTCCATACCTTGTGCGAAAGGCAGTCTTAGGAATATCCTCAGATTTGACTTTTAATTGGTAATAGCCGGACCTAAGGTCAATCTTAGAGAAAACACGTGCACCATTAAGCTGGTCAAATAAATCATCAATCCTCGGTAGTGGATATTTGTTCTTGACAGTTAGCTTATTCAAATCTCTATAGTCTATGCACATACGCATTGATCCATCTTTCTTTTTGACGAAAAGGACAGGTGCACCCCATGGTGAAAAGCTAGGGCGTATGAACCCTTTCTCCAACAAATCCTCTAACCGCTTCTTCAATTCCTTAAGTTCTGTTGGTGCTAGTCTATATGGATTTTTAGACACAGGCTCAACGCCGGGGTAAACATCCACAACAAATTCGATTTTCCTATCTGGTGGCAAGCCAAGAAGGTCATCTAAAAACACCTCAGGGAAGTCTTGGACAATTGAGACATTTTGGGGTGTTGCTTTTCCTATGAGTTGTGTATCTAGAACACTGGCCAAGAAGCATGGGTAATCTCTGCATGGTGAGGGTTTACAATTCATCAAAGTCATAACAGACATTCCCTTCTTCTTTAAAGCTTGGAAGGTATGATTTAAACCATCAGGGGGTTGGAACCTAACTACTCATGTTCTACAGTCGATTGTGGCATAATGTTTAAATAGCCAATCCATTCCTAGGATTATATCAAATCCCATTATATCCATAATAATGAGATCAGCAGGTAGACTCACGCTTCCTACTAACACATCACTGTCAAGCATCCCCTGGTTAAAGTGCATGCATTCACCAGAGGGTAAAGCAACACTAAACACATGCATAGAAGGGGTAAACTGTGCATCTAACTTAACAGCAAAAGTAGATGCTATGAATGAATGTGTTGCACCAGAATCTATCAATGTAAAAGCAGGTATAGAGTTGACAAATATAGTACCTGACACAACAGCAGGCTGCTCATCATCGCCCGACTCCATCATGGAGAATATCCTCAGCTTAATCATAGCAGGGCCATTTTTAGGAGCTGGACAGTCCCTAACGAAGTAGCCAACCTTGTTACAGTTGAAGCATCGGGTGACTCTGGGCTTCGGGAAATCCCTGAATGTGTGTCTAACTTCCCCGCAATTGAAACACTTTCCCGAACCGAACCTGCATTCACCCATGTGACTCTTCGAGCATTTCGGGCACAGGGGAAACTTCCTGGCATCCGGCACTTTCTTTCCCGTACCTTGGCTATGCTGGCCTTCATTAGGCCTCTTCATTCCCCTTTGATAATGTGGCTGGACCGGCTTTTGTGGGACCTATTTTGGTCCAGCACACATCTTCTCGAATTCTTCCACTTCCAGAGCAGTGGACACAACCTCGCTAAATGTAAAGCCTTTAATACCGCAAAATTTAACCCCTCTGTAGATTTCTGGCTTCAGTCCATGCACAAATTTGAATACTTTGTCCTCGTCCCTGAGAGCAAAATGTCCAGCAAACCTGGACAGGGACTCGAACTGCCTACTGTAATCGGCTACAGACCCTGTCTGCTTCAAGTTTAGAAATTCCAACTTCTTTGCAGTTTGGACAGTACTGTTGAAATACTTCTCGTAGAAAATGTCTTTGAATTGCGACCAAGGCATCGCCAAGACATCAGTGGTGGTCTCTATTGTTTCCCACCAGAGTTGAGCTTCACCAGCCAAGTGAAATGTCGCCAACGTGACCTTGTCTCCTTCTCCTATGTTGGCACACCTAAACATACTTTCAATCTTCCTAAGCCACCCTTCAGCAATAACTGGATCAGATGATTGTCCATCAAACGTGGGTGGTCTTAGTCTCCGGAATCTATCACCAGAATGTTCATTGCTAGAACCTGAGTTGGCACTTCTTTGTACCTCTCGGTTCAACAGTACTCCTAGTTGATCAGACTGCTGGCGCACTAGGTCTGTTTGCTGACGCACCAACTCCATCAGCTGCCTAATCACACTAGGCTCCTCCCCACCACTCAGGTTTGGCATTTCCCTTGGCACTCTGGGTCTTCCTGGGCGTCTGGCCACTGTACTAAATTCCTCTACAGGGTTAATTACACTCTTAAGTATCTAATAGTTAGGGTTAACATAAACACTTACAGTTGTTGAAGTACTTCCATGCAACGATTGGCACTGATGAGTAATCTTTTGAACGGTTTAACTGACATGTCTCTGATACCATACTGTAACGACCCAAATTATATAAACCAGGTTCGTTACTCATAAACTCGAACGTGACTAAGAGACTTTGGACTAAATTTAAAATTTCGCTCGAAAGTCTAAATTTGACACTTTCTAAAACTTTAAAACGTTTAAATACTTGCAGCGGAATTCATTTGAACAAAATAGAGTTAAACAAAACCATAGTACAATGTTTGAGAAATCAGTTGAGTTGTTAAAGAACAATCGGCCAAAAGAAACAAGGGGTTTAAATCGCGAAATACTTTAAAAGTTGTAAAAAGTCAAACTCATCTGCCGCTGAACTAAGTCAACGAAAAAGTAGAAGCAAACAGAAGTCTTCCACCGATGACGTCAGCCGGATGAATTAATCTTCCAACTTCTGCCGATCGCAAACGACGAGTTTTGCTACTCTCATTTACCGATGACGTCAGCCGGATGATTCGTTCGTCCAGCCTCTGCCGATCATAAGACGACAAAAGACTTCACTCTCAAAACAAAACAAACAGAATACATTGATTGGTCACTAAACGACAAAATCATTTCCTTCATCTTCCGATAACTATAGCACTCGACATCCACCGATCGCTAAACAACAAAAGTCTAAACTTTCTACCGATGACGTCAGCCAGATGATTTTCTTCATCCGATCGACTTTATTTCACATCCACCGGTGACGTCAGCCGGATGATTTCCTTCATCCGAACGACTTTATCTCACATCCACCGGTAGACAAAACACAAAACATCCACCGGTGAACTTCATTCACCAATGGTGGAATTTACAAACTTTACTCAAAGCATTCAAAATAACCTGACCCCAAATAATATCTGACATTCAACAAATAGCCATTAACAAAAGAACAACGTCTGTATCCTCGACACAACTTTGGAAATATTAAACTCTAACTACATTTAAATCACGTAAACATTAAATAACTACTGTCGTTAAATTCTCAGCATTCACCAGTAAAATACTTAACTACTGAAACTTCACTACAGACAAGTGTTAAACCGCCTCATCAGAACACCAAACCGTGGCAAGAATGTGCTTTAAGAGCATCGCCTATTCCTCAGTATATTCAGGGAACTCTCCAGTAGTTACCTCAACACCTACATCACAAAACTCATCTATTAGCCTAATGCTAAGCAAGTAAAGCAATAATGAAATGGAATACTGAAACATAAATCCTAATCATGCAGTTTCTACTTTCACAACTCAGTTGCAATTTCGTTCATTCACTGAAATGATTCCTCGGTTCCATTGGGAGGTGGATCAGTTCTCCCAAAATCATACATCCTCTTCTCAATTAAGGGGTGAATTAGTTCCCTTAACAGCTGATCTGATCCCTCAATTCCATTGGGAGTGGGATCAGTTCTCTCAAAGTCATATATCCTCTTCTCAATTAAGGGGCGGATTAGTTCCCTTAACAGCTGATCTGTTTCAATCTGTTCATACCTTGCCATACATTTCATGTAAATTCATTTTCGTATTTTTTCAAAAACATGATGCATGACAAAAAAAAGAAAACACTCAAACATACATAAACCTACTGTTTTGTGATGTAGGCCCGAAGGCACACACAATACTTCACTTACCTGGTCTCCTGGAAATTGCTCGGTTTCAATTACTCTGGAAGCCCTGCTCACCTAATGTCATAAGCAGAATACCGATTAGATCATCACTAACCTTATTCTATATCATTCAGAAACCTAAGGAGCTAGTTTGGAAGTTCTGGTCATCGTACATTCTCGGCTCAACACTAAACTCGAACTCAACTCACTCACAGCATTATCAAAATACACACATTGCATTATCTCTGCTATCTAGCCACAAAAATCTCAAGAAAACAAGGGGAGAACTTACCTAGTTTGAGGGTTGAAGATCGGAGAGGAAAAATCGCCTGGAGCTCTGCTGAGCTTGAGCTGAATACCGAGAAAGGAAAAATGAGAGAACAGTGGCGGCTAAACCTCATTAAACCTTCCAGTAAATACACTATCCAAAATAACATCTCAAATTACCATCATGCCCTTACACTCACATTTATTAACCTAATCGCTAGCTCCTCAATTTCATCCATAAAACTTCCACTAAAATTTGATAAAGTAAACTGGTTTAAAAGAAACCGAGTGTTACAGACTCATGGACCATTATATATATACAAGTTAAATTAATTTTAAAATAAAATATTCTTTTCACCGTTATACTTTGATATTGGTTTTAATGTAGTTTTAATTGTCTTATTTAAATTCTCATAATTTTTTTTAAATGTTCTCTTTGTTAATTTTCACGGTTACACTTAAGAGCACCTCCAATGGAGGTGCTATTGCTGTTGCTTGTCAGAGTTGCTCTGATAAGCAACAACAACGATGGTTGCTATCCTCATTGGAAAGCAACCATCGTTGCTTAAGGGTTGATTTTTTAAGCAACGCTAAAATAATATTTTAAAACATTTTATTAATTTTTTTATATATTTTAATTAGATTAAATATTATATTTTATTTAGATTGTATTATTAAAATTAATATAAAATTATTTTATAAGCAACGAATAAAGTTGCTATCATTGGAGTGCAACATTGCTTGTAGTTGCTTAAGAGATGAGGTGAAAGAGAGAGAATGTAATTTATTTAAATAATATTATAAATAATATTATTTTATTTGATAGCAACTCCATCAGGTTGCTACCGTTGGAGTTGCTCTAACAGACATATACTACGTGGCAGTTTTAATCCTAATCATCCGTCCAAGTAAGCGATGAGTTAAAAGAAACATAGATTTTTATTTAGTTTTCTAAACTGAAAAATTAGAAATCAAATTTATTTTATATTTTTGCCTTCTTTCTTCTCTCTTTTCTTTTTCTTTTTACAGCAGCGAACCCTTGGCTCTTCTCCTATTTTCTTCAATGACATTAAAGGTTGATAGCAGTTGATCTTCTCCATTATTATGAATCAAAACATAATCGTTGAATCCAGGGCTTCAAAGATACAAGCGATAGAAGATTGCAATTTTTTTTTCGTACTGGGGCCTTGGTTATCAAAATTGGGGTGATTTATGAAGAAGCTCAGAAGAACGTAGGGCCATTTGGAGTCACCATTGTTATAATGAGTAAAGATATGATTGGAAATGCTCACGAATGAAGGCCGTAATGCTCGACTACAAGATTCACAACGAGAACAATTCAGAGTAAAACTCGCCCCCTTGCTATGGAATTTAAACGTGTGGATTGGTGTTTGAGGATTTGGTGGAGCAGAGGTGTTAAAATCAACATTGCTCTGATACCACTGGTTAGAAATCAAATGATTAACTGAAATAGAAAATATGATGTGAGATACTAAATTTACGTGAAAAAACTGTTTCTGAGAAAAAACTATGGGTAGAGAAACAAATCTACTATGAAAATCGAAATACAACACCGAGTTTTGTGATTCTAGTTTACATGAATTTATAAAGAAAACAAAATCTGATGAGATTTCTAACGTGTGGTTAACCGGTCTGGCCCATATAAGATGTTAGCTTAAATGTGTTTAAGCACTATATTTTTGATGATTATGATTAATAAAAATGATTATGAAATATATGTTCTGAATAATTAAAATATTATGTCTATTGCATTTATTTGGAAATGCCCTTTAAAAAGGGGCATTAAGTGTTTCTGACAATTCTGTGGTTAAGTGTTTTTAGTCTGAAATTAATAGTCCACAGTCAAGCTGCTAGCAATAGTCCATAGTTAAGGCGAAATCGTTTGTCCACGAAATACTATATGAGAAAGAAATCAAACGTCCTCGTCCACGCGAAAGTTAAAATGTCACGTGAAAATCAGGTGGTTTTAAGTCAGACTCAATCGTCCACCGTCAACAGAAGAATCAACTCAGATCTTATCGTCCACGGTCAAAAGAAGACGCTGTTGTCAAAAATCAAAGGAAGACGCAGTCGTCCACGACAACTAAAGACGCAGTCGTCCACGACAACTAAAGACGCCGCGAAGCAACAGTTACACGCATCCAGAGCCTTAACTCCAGATCATTTATGGCATAGAACGAAAGCGACTTCAGAATGCAACGGCTAGCTATCTATGTACGGATGTTTCTCCAACGGATATATTTCCGTATTCAGATGAGAAACCCTAAAGATTGAGCCGATTACAGACAGAGTATAAACGGGAAAAAGAAGCTCAGGAGAAACAACTTTTTGAAAATGAAGCTTTGAATTCACATGAGCTGAAAAGCCTTGAATACTCCTCTGTATTTTATTCTACATCTCTCTATTTTCTGAACTTGAGATTCATCAGTGTGAGAGACTATAGTGTGTGCTGAAAAGTCGTCCACGACAACTAAAGACGCAGTCGTCCACGACAACTAAAGACGCAGTCGTCCACGACAACTAAAGACGCAGTCGTCCACGACAACTAAAGACGCAGTCGTCCACGACAACTAAAGACGCAGTCGTCCACGACAACTAAAGACGCAGTCGTCCACGACAACTAAAGACGCAGTCGTCCACGACAACTAAAGACGCAGTCGTCCACGACAACTAAAGACGCAGTCGTCCACGACAACTAAAGACGCAGTCGTCCACGACAACTAAAGACGCAGTCGTCCACGACAACTAAAGACGCAGTCGTCCACGACAACTAAAGACGCAGTCGTCCACGACAACTAAAGACGCAGTCGTCCACGACAACTAAAGACGCAGTCGTCCACGACAACTAAAGACGCAGTCGTCCACGACAACTAAAGACGCAGTCGTCCACGACAACTAAAGACGCAGTCGTCCACGACAACTAAAGACGCAGTCGTCCACGACAACTAAAGACGCAACAAACTAAAGACGTAGTCGTCCACGCTCAAAAGATAGACGCTCGTCCACATTTAAAAGAATAGCGTCTTCATCCAAAGTCTTAGTGTCAGAAATTTAAAATACCGCGAAGCAACAGTTACACTCATCCAGAGCCTTAACTCCAGATCATTTATGGCATAGAACGAAAGCGACTTCAGAATGCAACGGCTAGCTATCTATGTACGGATGTTTCTCCAACGGATATATTTCCGTATTCAGATGAGAAACCCTAAAGAATTGAAGCCGATTACAGACAGAGTATAAAAGGGAAAAAGAAGCTCAGGAGAAACAACTTTTGTGAAAATTATCTTTGAATTCACATGAGCTGAAAGCCTTGAATACTCTCTGTATTTTATTCTACATCTCTCTATTTTTCTTGAACTTGAGATTCATCAGTGTGAGAGACTATAGTGTGTGCTGAAAAGTATACTCTTACTTTTAAAGTGTAAAGGCAGTGGATTGTCACCCATGAAGAGCAATCCAGTTTTTGTAAAAGGCAGTAGATCGATGCCCATGAAGTGTGATCTGTTTTTCTCTGAGGAGAAGGAAAGAATCTTCAAGGGGGAATCCTTGAAGCGTGGACGTAGGCAGGTTTTGGCCGAACCACGTAAAAACTCTGGTGTTGTTTTTCTCTCTCTCTTTACTTTTATTGCTTGATTGTTTGCTGTTAATTAGAAGTTGAATACAAGAGAGATATTGATTAGATTAAGAATTTAAAAAATTTAATTCACCCCCCTCTTAGATAATAACGGTATTACATAAGATTTCGGTCACACCAAAATCTAACAAGGGGTTGAGAGAAAGAGAAGAAGAAGAACAAGAAGAAGGCTTAGATTCTGTACGATACCATTGATCAAAGCAATGATTGTTCTGTTTACATTAGAGAAGTTGGAGTTGGAGGCGGAATTTGGGGAGGGGAGCAGTGTTGGAATGAGGAAGAAGGATTTTTGGAGAAGGAAAAAATAAAGTGGAGAGGAGAGAACTTGAGAGAAACTCTTTTTATTGAAATGCTTTGATTATTGGCTTGATATGAAATGCCTAAACTTAGATCCTATTTATAGGATTATTTGGTACATGTGTAAAACAATACATGAACTATCTATTTAATCTAATACATGTACTAATACTTAATGAGTCACCTAAATACATGAACCAATGTACCTACACATAAATGAATCTCAACTCCCTAGGTGACTTTTCACAAAATACATTTACTTTAACCAAAATCATTTTAAAAACATACATTAACCAAAATATGTTCTTTGAATTAAACTTATATTTTGAACATTTTCTCTTAAGCTTAATTCCTTGTAACTCTGAGTATCATTCTTAGCTTGTTGAAAGTGTCATACATGAGAGACTTCGTAAAAATATCGGCAATTTGATCATCGGTCTTCAAATACTTCACTCTTCGCAATGCAGCCATGAAGGAAATGATACCTCGTATCTATATGATTGCTTCTATCATGAAACACAACATTTTTTGCCAATGCAATAGTTGATTTATTGTCAACAACAATCTTTGTAGCTTCTTCTCGTGGCATTTGTAACTCCTTCAATAGTATTCTCAGCCATATAGCGTGACATACACAAGATGTAGTTGTAATATATTCAGCTTCACAAGTAGATAGTGTAACGACCCCTTATCCCAGCAAGATATTGTCCGCTCTGGGGATTGGGTTGTAGCCCAATATCCTCCCCTCACAGTTTTGTTTAGAGAGGACTTCCCAGTCGGTCACCCAACCTGGTACTACTGTCGCCGAAGCACTTTTAACTTAGGAGTTCTTATGGAATCCGTTGTCAATTGTGCTCCAAAACGCGTCTTGCTATCATGGGAGGGTCTCTTAACATATGTTTTATTTCCACATACTTCCCCAAGCGATGTGGGATTATGACGGCCCCCTTTTTACAACCTGTCACCTTCCAGTTCACCCACGTGGACGTACTGCCATCCGGGTCCCGGTTCGTGCAGCCATGGTACACATCTGGGTAATCACAATCACCTCCCTCGGGGGCCCAACGTCCTCGTTGGCCACATTTCTGGTTGGGTACAGGCTTTGATACCATTTGTAACGACCCCTTATCCCAGCAAGATATTGTACGCTCTGGGGATTGGGCTGTAGCCCAATATCCTCCCCTCACGGCTTTGTTTGGAGAGGACTTCACAGTCGGTCACCTAACCTGGTACTACTCTCGCCGAATCACTTTTAACTTTGGAGTTCTTATGGGATCCGTTGTCAATTGTGCTCCAAAACGCGTCTTGCTATCATGAGAGGGTCTCTTTGCATATGTTTCGTTTCCACATACTTCCCCAAACGATGTGGGATTGTGACGGCCCCCTTTTTACGACTTGTCACCTTCCGATTTGCTCGCGCGGACGTACCGCCATCCAGGTTCCGGTTCGTGCAGCCATCGTACAGATACTTACACATCCAGGTAATCACAGATAGAGTCATAATTTGTTGTTTCTCTAAACTCTATGTAAAATTTGTACCACCAATGTAGAAAACAAAACCTCTTGTGCTTTTTTGATCATCTCCACCCCAATCGCTATCTCTATATCCGACAAGCTTAAATTTATCAGAAAATGAATAAAACAAGCCAAAATTCATGTACTTTTGATATATCAAAGAATTCTCTTTGCCGCTTGGAAATGTGTCATGGTTGGCAACTCCATCAATCTAATCACCAGCCCAACTCCAAAAAGTATATCTAGTCTGTGCAAGTTAAATATCTCAAACTTCCAACTAGGCTCTTGAAAGTTGTAGAATCAACTTTTTCTCTTTTCTCATTATTTGATAATTTTACTCCACATGCCACTGGAGTATTCATAGGCTAACAATTCTCCATCTTGAACTTATTTAGAATCTTTCTTGCAAAACCTTCTTGAAATATGAAAATACTATCATCTCTTTAATTGATCTCTATGCCAAGATAGTATGACATTAGACCAATATCAATCATCTCAAACTTCTTGGTCATTGCTTGCTTGAATTCTTCGTACATACTCAGATTATTCTCCGTAAAGGTTAAATTATCAACATACAAGCAAACAAATAAGACATCTTCATTTTGACGCACCTTAGCATAGAGAGAGTATTCATATGAGCATTTGATAAACCTATTTTAAAAGAAGTACTTGTCGATTCGACTATTCCAAGCTCTTGGAGCTTGCTTTAGGTCATACAATGCTTTCTTCAACTTTAATACTTTGTCTTCATAACCCTTTAGAATATAGCCTTGAGGTTGTTCCACATAAGCATCTTCTTCGAGAACTTCATTCAAGAATGTCAATTTGACATCCATTTGATAAATATTCTATCTCTTCTAAGCTACTAGTGAAATAATCATCCTGATAGTTTACAAATGGGCAACAGGAGTAAATACTTCACCATAGTCAATACCTGGACGTTGACTATATCCTTTCACCACAAATCTGACTTTGTATTTCTCCCCTTCTCTCTTTGCATTTTTCATTTTTTTGAAGACCCACTTTACACCAATGAGTTTGTGGCCTTCCGGAATGGTTGCTAGCTCCTATGTCTCTTTTTTCTCAATAGAAGTAATCTCTTCATCCATGACAATCCTCCATTTTTCATCTTTCACAACTTCTTCAAATACTAAGAACTCACAATCGACAAAGTGACAAAAGAGAGTTAGATATTCACTTAGATTTTGTGTTACCTCATAAAGATCTTGAAGACTTCTCAAACGAGACTCTCTTTCACTTGAGCTTCCACTTGATGAAGATGAAAGTGTATTTAATATTGTTGGTGATCTTGGAGGTGTAGCGAGTTCTTGAGCTTCACTTCTTTGCTTATCATCAAAGAAATGAAAGAACTCATACCTCTTTTTGTCTTCATCACTCCAATCCCAACAATCTTCTTCGTCAAACTCCACGTCTCTACTAATAATTCTCTTCCTAACACTTGGGTCATAAAGCTTGTAGCCTTTAGAACATTGATCATAACCAATGAAGATGTACTTTTTGCTTTTATCATCAAGTTTTGAACTCTCTTGATCTAAGATGTGCACATAACCGATGCTTCCAAACATTCTCAAATGGGAAGCACTTGGTTTTCTTCCACTCCATACTTCTTGTGGTGTTTTGTTCCACAAGTTTCTGATCGAGCACCTATTAGATAGGAAGACAACACAATCAACTGTCTTTTCCCAGAACTCTTTCGACATCTTCTTTGTTTTTAGTGTACTTCTCGCCATATTGAGAATGGTCTGATTCTTTCTTTCAACTATGCCATTTTTTTGAGGAGATCTTGGAACATTTAGGAATCGTCGTATGTCATTTGCTTCACAAAACTCGTTAGAAGTAAATTCAGCTCCATTATCCGATCTCGAAGTTTTAATGAGATATTTGCTTTGTCTTTCTATATATGCTTTGAATTTTCTAAAAACTCTAAAAACTTGAGATTTCTCATTCAAAACATAAACTCAAGTTTTCCTGCTAAAATCATCAATGAATAGGAGAAAATACCAATTTTTACTGAACGACGTAGACTTAATCGGTCCGCATACATCAGCATGAACAAGTTGAAGCGGTTTACTTGCTCTTGATGTTGTCTACTTTGGAAAACTCTTTCGAAATTGTTTGCCAACATGACACCCTTCGCATAACTGGTCTTGTTGATCTATGGAGGGCAAACTCTTCAACATCGTTTTCTGGCCCAATAAATTCAAGCCACCGAAATTGAGATGACCAAGTCTCAAGTGTCAAAGCCATGAGGTATCCTTCAAACATCGAGCAACAATGGCTTGAATATCCAAAAGGAATATTCTGTTTTTGTCATTGGTACCTTCGCGTCACATTTCTTCTATCATCTTGAAGTAGGAAACTACGATCCTTTATGTGAACTTCGTAGTTTTTCTCCAAGAGTTGTCTCAAGCTCAAAATGTTGCTCTTCATACTCAGAACATAGTAGACAGGTTATGTTCCCACACGTCTTGCGAGTCAAACAAAGCCTTCATACGAATGTACCAATTCTCGTAATTGTCTTCGATAAGTTGAGGGAAATGAAATGAAAGTGTAAAATTCGACATTTCTACAAGATTGAAAAACCGAGCTCCGATAGCAATTTGTTGGAATGAGGAAGAGAGATTTTTTTAGAAAGAAAATATAAAGTAGAGAGAATAGAACTTGAGAGAAAACTATTTTTATTGAAATACTTTGGTTATTGGCTAGATATTAAATGCCTAAACTTACATGTCGTGTAGCTTGTTACGGTTAATTTTTTTCCTTCCAAAAATAGATTGAAGCTCACTCGATCCCCAGCCAACGAACACTTTCCTATTCTATTTCATCTATCTTTTTATTTTAAAATATAATCAATCCGTGTAATATTTATTTCATTTTCATGCAATTTCAAAGATTATTCAAATTATAATTATTATTTTTGTTTATTTAAATAATATTTTTTTATTTTAGTTTATTTTAATAATACTTATTTATTATAGCTTATTCAAATTATAATTATTTATTTGATTCAGTTTATTTAAATAAAACAAAAATAAAATTGAAAAAATAAACAGAGTTTTGTTTGTTTTATGACTCATTCATAGCTATCTTTAATTAGTTTGTGCAAATTCAAATCACAAATATATACCCAGCAGCCAGATTCCAGTACCAATAATATATATCAAGACATCAAATTAAAGTACATCAAATTTACAGATGAAAAGTAAGGTACATAAAATGAAATACAAAATCTAAACTATACTACTCTGGTGGACATCGTCGTCTTCGGGCACCATCTAATCCGTCATCCTCTCAGTAAGCTCTCTAAGGGATTCACTAAGATAGTCATGTGACTGAATCACCTTTTGCTGGCTCACGGCGAGCTCCTCCGCCCTACCTATGAGGAACTTCATCCTCTGCTCCTTCTGTTGCTCCATCTACTGCTTTTGCTGCTGTACCTCATACATTGCTGCATCTGCTGATGCATCTGCTTCCGCATCTCATACATCTGTTGTCGCATCTCATACATCTGCTGCATATGCTGCATCATGTCCTAGCTACTATCAGCCTGAAGGGTAAATGGCGGAGCGGTCGTGGTGGCGGGGGCGTCCTCCTCCATCGGAACATCCCGAGATGTGGAGCCCCCGGGGTCTCCCTTTGGCATCTAAGACCCAACGAATTTGACAAGGCTCATCTGAGTCAAATGAAGTATGTCAAATATATCGACGAATCTCAGAGCTCTCGGCTGCTCTACAGTGGGCACATGAATTTGAGATCGCTCCACGATCTTCCAAATGTCCCGTACAACAAATTTTTGTTCCTTGTTCGCCTGATCTTTCCGTGTGACCTAAAATCATGTACCCCCAGGTCGATTATCATGTCGTTGTAGAGCTTCTCCAAGACATAGAGATTCATCAAGCTCACCAGATCTCTATGTCCATCCCTAGGCAGTAAGGTGTGGCTGATTAGGTTGTGAACAACCTAAGCTTTTATATTCAAGTCCTTCGACTTTGGTTTGACAAAGGCTGCAATTTTTGAATTTCGGTGAATCTACCTAAGGAACTGAAGGTAATCTGCTGATCTTGAAAAATTACACTCTCGGGTAGCGTGATAGTATCCGACCGCATCTTCTGCGGCAAATCCCAGCAGTTCGTTCACATCACCAGCACCTACGATAATATTTGTATCGAATAGGTACGTCTTCAAGTACTCCTCCTTCCCAGTAGTCGTTAAGTTCACGTAAAATAAGCAAACTATTTTGTCAGAGTTGTCTCCCCGCATGTCGTACACCCTGTGCGAGGTGATGCAGTCAAACGTCTCCTTGATCTCCAAAGTCTTCTAACCACTGAAGTTGGTAGTCTTATCAAAATAATCGAGTGGATTGACATATCCCGCTCGAATTGCTGCTGACACTCCTGGTTTCAAAATTCCATCGACAGATAACCAGGCGGCTATCGCAACACTTTATCTGGAGCACCTTGCAACTAAGGTGCCTGCTTTGATGGGCCAGCTTGTGTCGGGGGGGAGCCTTTAGTTTGAAAATTTGTTTTGGGCTCATTGCAAAGAGTAGTGTTTTGGATTTTCGGCGATTAGGAGGCTCGACTTTCAGATTTTTTCTGATTTAGAGGCTCAGTTTCAGATTTTTGACAGTGGAGGGCTCGAGTTTGAGTTCTGGACGATGAAGCTTCAGATTTTGGGATTTTGGGAGGCGAGGGCTGAGATTTGAGGTTGTTCGGTGTCAAAAATCACAGATTCAACAATTTTCAGCGATTGTTCTCTTGGTTTTAGACGGAGGGTGCACAAGGGACCGATGTTATATATACTATCAGAAAATCGGCCCCCTGTGTGAGGGAGAACGCCCTCTATTATCAGCTCTAGGGTTGAACACGGCCCCCCGCGTCTTAAACACGGCCCTCCTCGCACGTGCGTTGCACGTGGAAAAACACAGTGGCCATTCATTTTTCACGACCCCGTATGTTACAGAGCAATTTTAAAACAGGAGCCCTTTCGATTGAAAATTTTTTTTGGGCCCATTCCAAAGAGTAGGGTTCCGAATTTTCAGTGATTAGAAGGCTCGGGGTTGGAATTTTCGGTTATTAGGCAGCTCAGCTTTCGGATTTTTGCCGATTCAGATGCTCAGTTTTGGATTTTGATGGTGGAGGGCTCGGGTTTAAGTTCTGGACAATGAGGCTTCAGATTTTGGGATTTTGGGAGGCGAGGGCTGAGATTTGAGGATGTTCGGCGTCAAAATTCACAGATTCGACAATTTTTCTCTCGGTTTCAGACGAGGGAAGGTGCATAGGTGGCCAATGTTATATATACTATCGGGAGATCGACCCCGCATGTGAGGGAGAACACCCCATATTATCAGCTCTAGGGCTGAACACGACCCCTCGGGTCTAAAAACATGGCCTTCGCGCTTCAGGACAAGACCCTCCGTTTTAAAATTGCTTTGTAACACGGGGGGCCAAGCTAAAATGAATGGCCCCCCGTGTTTTTCCACGTGCAATGCAAGTGCGCGAAGGGTTCTACACCCTTGCGTCGACCCCCAAATGAATAGAATCGGAGGCCGTTCATTTTAGGTCAACGCCCCATATGTTTCCATGGGAAACGCACGTGCGGGGGTTTTATACACCCTCGCATTGACCACCGAACAGAACGGGGGCCGCGCTTGGAGAACGGTCCCCCGTTCTCTTTGTAAAATGCAGAACAGGGGGCTATCGAACGTCAGCCGGGGTTTAAATTGTTAGGTTTTTTATAGTTCAAGGTTTGTTTTGTTAGGGTTAATACTTTAAGGGTTTTTAAAAAAAAAAAAATTGATACTTTTGAGGTTCAAAATGGTTTTTACCCTTGTAATTATATAGGCTTTGTAATTTGATAGATCCTGAAGCAAAAGTAATAGCGTTATCGCCAAAGACTCTAATGGCGACCAAAAAATTCGTGTGTGAGATATGCGGGAAGTTTTCAGAGAGATCAAAACCTTCAACTCCATCGGAGAGGACATAATCTTCCATGGATGGTTAAGCAAAGAAGCAATAAAGAGGTGAGAAAGAGAGTTTATGTTTGTCCAGAAAAGAGCTGCGTTCATCATCCCCCATCTAGGGCTCCTGGGGATTTAACTAGAGTTAAAAAGCACTTCTGCAGAAAACATGGGGAGAAAAAATGGAAGTGCGAGAAATGCTCCAAAAATTATGCTGTTCAATCGGACTGGAAGGCTCACTCCAGAATTTGTGGCACTAAAGAGTATAAATGCGATTGTGGAACTATATTTTCACGCTAATATAGAGCTCTTACTCCATTATATTAGTGTTCTTTATTTGTTTTTAATACCGTGTAATTATCCATTAAATTGTTTTTTTGTTTTGTGGGTTTGTTTGCTGTTTTCCTAAATGGGTCTGAAAAATCTTACGACAGACAAAAAAATTCTGCAATAAAAATTGAAAAAAGATGAAGATTAGGGTTACCAATGTTTGTTGGTTTTTTTTTCTCATGAAAAATCTACTATTAATCCTTAAACTATGAATTCTTTTTTTTTTTAAAACACCCTTAGATTGACAACCCAGCCAAATTTATCATTCAACTATCATAAACCTATCAATTTAACCTCTCGTGGCCCTCCGATCACCCCCCTGATCTGTATTTTTTGCTTAGAACAGGGAGCCGATCTAAAACGAATGTGGAACGAGAGGCCGATCTAAAATCAACTGTCCACTGTTTCTATCGGGTGGTCGTTGTGGGGGGTGGATGCCCTAGAATAGGGGCCGTTCTCTCAAGCCGGTCTCTCGTTTTGAAAAATTGCTCTTGAGAATGGTTAGATCGGCCCCTAAGAGCGTTTGTCCAGACCGGCCCCCTGTTCTCAAAATTAGGGTTGAGAATTGGGTGGTTTGGGGGGGGGGGGGGGGGGGTGCGGTGGTCGATGTCTTCACCCCCCAACAAGGGACCGATCTCCAATAGTATATAAGAGATCGGCCCCCAATTGGCCTTCCACTTTCAGAAAACAAATTTTTTTCTCTCGGCCTCCGCGATTCCAATTCAAAATCTAAACCTTATATGACTCCACCTTGTTGATTTCTCTATCCTTGTTGGTTTACTACAACTATTATCCAAAAATCTGACAAATTCGAACCCTAAAACCCCCCAAAAATCCCCAAATCCGAGCCTAAAAATCCCAAATCTGAGCCTTTTCAAATGGCCCCCAAATTGGTCTTTAAACGAAATTATCTAAAATTACAATAAATCGTACAAGTGTTAAAAAATAATGAAACTTTCCAGATTATCTTCCCATGATGTGGTAAACATGTGTTAAAATTTTCAAATAAATAGAATATCGTTTAATATTTTTTCCCTTCGTTCCGGGGCTGGAACCCAGTTCATTCTTCACTTTATAAATTATTTTTTTTTTTTAAAATATCAAACGATATTGAATTTAGTTGAAAGTTTTACCACATGTTCATCACATAATGGGAAGATAATCACGAAATTATAGATTATAATAAATCCAAAATTACTCATTACAATAAATACATAAATTACGCATTATAATAAATATATAATAGGGTCTGTTCTGGAGAACGACCCCCGTTCTCCAGCCCAATAATTGAGAACAGGGTTCCGTTCTCCCGAGCCTGCCCCTCGTTATAAAAAGCTCTTAAGAAAAAGGAGTTAGCTTAAGAGAACAACCCACCGTTCTCAAAATTAGGGATGAGAACGGGGGGGTCTTCACCCCCCCAATGAGGGGCCGATCTCCGATAGTATATAAGAGATCGACCCCTCATCAGCCTCCCACTTTCAGAAAACTTTTTTTTTTCTTGGGCACCGCAATTTGAATCCAAAATCTAACAATTTTATGCTTCCACTTTGTTGATTTCTCTATCTTTGTTGGTTTACTACAACTATTATCCAAAAATCTGACAAATCCGAACCCTAAAACCCCCAAAAATCCCCAAATCCGAGCCTAAAAATCCCCAAATCTGAGCCTTTTCAAATGGCCCCCAAATTGGTCTTTAAACGAAATTATCTAAAATTACAATAAATCGTACAAGTGTTAAAAATAATGAAACTTTCCAGATTATCTTCCCATGATGTGGTAAACATGTGTTAAAATTTTCAAATAAATAGAATATCGTTTAATATTTTTTCCCTTCGTTCCGGGGCTGGAACCCAGTTCATTCTTCACTTTATAAATTATTTTTTTTTTTTAAAATATCAAACGATATTGAATTTAGTTGAAAGTTTTACCACATGTTCATCACATAATGGGAAGATAATCACGAAATTATAGATTATAATAAATCCAAAATTACTCATTACAATAAATACATAAATTACGCATTATAATAAATATATAATAGGGTCTGTTCTGGAGAACGACCCCCGTTCTCCAGCCCAATAATTGAGAACAGGGTTCCGTTCTCCCGAGCCTGCCCCTCGTTATAAAAAGCTCTTAAGAAAAAGGAGTTAGCTTAAGAGAACAACCCACCGTTCTCAAAATTAGGGATGAGAACGGGGGGGTCTTCACCCCCCCAATGAGGGGCCGATCTCCGATAGTATATAAGAGATCGACCCCTCATCAGCCTCCCACTTTCAGAAAACTTTTTTTTTTCTTGGGCACCGCAATTTGAATCCAAAATCTAACAATTTTATGCTTCCACTTTGTTGATTTCTCTATCTTTGTTGGTTTACTACAACTATTATCCAAAAATCTGACAAATCTGAACCCTAAAACCCCCAAAAATCCCCGAATCCGAGCCTAAAAATCCCAAATCTAAGCCTTTTCAAATGGCCCACAAATTGGTCTTTAAACTAAATTAACTAAAATTACAATAAATTATACAAGTGTTAAAAAATAACAAAACATTTCAGTTTATCTTCCCAAGATGTGGTGAACACGTGTTAAAAATTTCAAATAGATTGAATATCGTTTAATATTTTGTTCCCTTCGTTTTGGGGCTGGGACCCCATTCATTCTTCACTTTATAAATTAATATTTTAAAAAAAATATCAAACGATATTGAATTTAATTGAAAGTTTTACCACATATTCATCACATAATGAGAAGATAATCACGAAATTACAAATTATAATAAATCCAAAATTAAATATTACAATAAATACATAAATTACACATTATAATAAATATATAATACGGTCTGTTCTGGAGAATGACCCCCGTTCTCCAGTCCAATAATTGAGAACGGGGGCCCGTTCTCCCGAGCCTGCCCCCCATTATAAAAGACTTTTAAGAACGATGGCCCGGCTCAAGAGAACGGCCCCCCTTTCTGTTCTACGTGCACAACACGTGGAACGTGGGGCCTCCACCCCTACAACGACCCCCCGACTGAATGGGGGGCCATTCATTTTTTATTGGCCTCATGTTCTAGGCAAAAAATGCAGAACAGGGGGTGCTCGTGGGATCACGAGGGGTTCAATTGTTAGGTTTATGATAGTTTAATGTTGGATTAATCAGGGTTGTTTTTTTAAAGGCATTTTATAAAAAAAAATTATAGTTTAGGGGTTAAAATAGTTTTTAGCCATTGAAATATATGCATTGATCGACTGCAAATTTGCCTTTTATAGTTCAAAATAAATCAAGAAGAGACATCTTTCTTAGATCTCAATCCTCATAAATGGTGTTATGCGTGGAATGGATCTGGTTGATATTTATTTCTGTCCTGTTTCATCAGTCGTCTCCTCTTTGAATTGTACGATCTCTGTGCAAACAGGAGAGATAGTTTCATCACACAGAGCTTTCTGCGATGCATTGGCAGAAGAAACAGCTCGGGTAAAAGCTATTGGCAATGACAATGGCAAGTACAGCTTCATTGAGGATACATTAGCTCCAAGCATAGCTCAATATTTCTCTTCCATTTTCAAACCAAGCTCTATCACCGGAGGACCAATAAACCAGACGACAACAAGATCAGAAAACTCTCAATGGACGATGATCACTCTGGATCTCACTTAGCGGAGATCAATAAGAAAAACCATGACAATTTTCATCAGATTCATCAACATGTGTCCCTCAGTTCAAGCTCAATTTTCAATTATCCTCTACCGTCTGATTATCAATCAGATTGCATTCTTGGAGCTAAGTTTTCATCAGAAAAATATCTCCCTGAAGAGATAACAAGTACTTCTATTCCACACAATAGTCTTGAAGGACTTCAGCTAGTTGGTGTATCTTCCTTATTCCGCATCCAAGATGAATCTGAACGTAGAAGTGTTCTTCGAGCAAATATGCGCCACTGCTTTGCTGCAAAAGGTTGCAGAAATTGGAGCAACTTCAAACGACTGATTATTGATTGGAAGTTTGGGCTTAAAGAGCAATGAAGTTTCAGCTCAAGAAGGGAGCAAAAGCAGTGGATTTCATTGTTCCAGTTACTCCATAGTGAGTCATTTTGGAGGAAAAGATATGGAGGAGCCATCGAGAAATCTGGTGCAAAATTATTCAGCAAAACGCATGCTTGATTCAAATAATATATTTTAATTAATCTATGTTTTAAATGTGTTTTTGGTTAGAGTCCATAATGTATTTGTGAAGAGTCACCTAGAGAGTTGAGATTCAAGTATGTGTAGATACATTGGTTCATGTATTTAGGTGATTCATTAAGTATTAGTTTATGTCTTATTTTATACATGTACCAAATAATTATAAAAATAGAATGTAAGTCTATGTATTTTTAAAATCAAGTCAATGGCCAAAAACATTTTAAAAAAAAGTTCTCTTAAGTTCCCTCCTCTCTACTATATTTTTTCTTTCTCCAAAAATCTATCTTTCTCATTCCAACAAATTGGTATCAGAGCTCGGTTTTTCAATCTTGTAGAAATATCAAATTCTGCATTTCCATTCCACTTCCCTTAACTTACCAAAGACAATTACGAGAATTGGTGCATTCGTATGAAGGTTTTGCTCGGCTTGCAAGACATATGGAAGATTGTCGATAGAGGCTACGAAGAGCCTTGTGATGATTCCACCATGACTCCTAACCCAAGGGAGACTCTCCAAAGAATGTTCAAGAGAGATCAACAAGCTCTTACCCTTATTCATCAATGTTTGGATGAAACAATGTTCGAGAGAGTATCAAATGTGACCACCGCAAAGCAAGAATAAGAGATTCTACAAAAATTTTATTAAGACATTGATAAGGTTAAGAAGGTACGTCTTCAAATCCTATGAGAAGAATTTGAAGCGTTGCGAATGTGAGATTTCGAGTCCATAGCATATTTCTTTAAAAGTGTTTTGGCAATCGTAAACCAAATGAAGAGATGTGGAGAAAGAATGGAAGATGTTCGCGTTAATGAAAATGTTCTTCGCTCGTTGCATTCAAAGTTTGATTATGTGGTTGTAGCTATCGAGGAGTCCAAAGATTTAGCTACTATGATGGTTGGCCAACACATGGGTTCTTTAGAAGCTCATGAAGAGAGAATCAACAACAAGAAGAAGGAGCTGATCGAGCAAGTTTTGGTCACCAAGCTCTTGGTGTATGAAAACGAGAATGAATGTGGAAGAAGCCAACGAAAAAGAAGACGCGGACGGGGACATGGACAAGGTAGAGGAAGAGGCAGAGGACGACAAAATCTCGACAATGAAGAGAAGAGCCATTTCATGAAAGAGCGCGGTAGAGGAAACCACTCAAGACAAAATGATTGATCAAGTGTTCAATGCTACAATTTCCAAAAGCACGGACACTATGCTTGCGATTGTTGGAGTCCTCAAAATGTCAAAGAAACAACGAATTATGCTTAAAACAAAGAAATGAACGAAAATTTGTTTCTTGCTTACAAAGGAGGAGAATGAACCAAGAGTACATATGGTATCTTGACAACGTGGCAAGCAATCATATGTGTGGCGACAAGAGCAAATTTATGGAGATCGACAACTTGGTGACCAGATTAGTCACGTTAGGAGAAAACTCCACTCCAAAGTTCAAATCAAGGGCAAATGTATGATTTTAATTCGTATGAAAAATGGCAGTCATCAATTCATTAACAATGTCTACTATGTTTTGAGTATGGAGAGCAACATTTTGAGCTTGAAACAACTCTTGAAGAAAAACTATGAAGTTCACATGAAGGATCGTAATCTCTTACTTTAAGATGATAGAAGAAATGTGATCACAAAGGTATCAATGATGAAAAACAGAATGTTCCTTTTGGATATTCAAGCCGTTGTTGCTCGATGTTTGAAGGACACCTCATGGCTTTGACACTTGAGACTTGGTCATCTCAATTTTGGTGGCTTGAATTTATGGGTCAGAAAAGGATGTTGAAGGGTTTGTCGTTCGTAGAACAACCAGACCAGTTATGCGAAGGGTGTCTTTTCAACAAATAATTTCGAAAGAGTTTTCCGAAGGAGACAACATGAAGAGCAAGTAAACTGCTTCAACTTGTTCATGTTGATGTATGCGGAACGATTAAGCCTCTGTCGTTCGGTAAAAATCGGTATTTTCTCCTCTTCATCGATGATTTTAGAAGAAAAACTTGAGTTTATTTTTCAAAGAATAAATTTCAAGTTTTTGGAGTTTTTAAAAAATTCAAAGCATAAGTAGAAAGGCAAAGCAGGTATCTCACCAAAGCTTTGAGATCAGATAATAGAGGTGAATTTATTTCTAACGAGTTTAATGAGTTTTGTGAAGCAAATGACATCCGACAATTCCTAATCGTTCCAAGACCTCCTCAACAAAATGACATTTGTTGAAAAGAAGAATCAAATTATTCTCAATATGGCTTAAAGTATGCTAAAGACAAATAAGATACCTAAAGAGGTATTGGCAGAAGCCGTTGATTATGTTGTCTACCTATCCAATAGCTGTATGACGAGAAGCTTGTGGGACAAAACACCTCAAGAAACATGGAGTTGAAGAAAACCAAGTGCTTCCCATTTGAGAGTGTTTGGAAGCATCGGTTATGTGCACATTCCAAATCAAGAGAGATCAAAGCTTGATGATCACAGCAAGAAGTACATCTTCATCGGTTATGATCAACGCTCCAAATGGTACAAGCTTTACGATCCAAGTCTTGGGAAGAGAATTATTAGCAGCGACGTGGAGTTTAATGAAGAAGATTATTGAGATTAGAGTGATGAAGACAAAAGGAGATATGAATTCTTTCCTTTCTTTGATGAGGAGCGAAGAAGTGAAGTTCAAGAGCTCGCTACACCTCCAAGATCACCAACAATATTAAATACACTTTCATCTTCTTCAAGTAAAAGCTTAAGTGAAATAGAGCCTCGTATGAGAAGTCTTCAAGATCTTTATGAGGTAACACAAAATCTAAGTGAAAATCTAACTCTCTTTTATCACTTTGTCAATTGTGAGCCTTTTTATTTGAAGAAGCCATGAAAGATGAAAAATGGAGGATTGTCATGGATGAAGAGATTCCTTCAATTGAGAAAAATGAGACATAGGAGCTAGCAACCATTCTGGAAGGCTACAAACCAATTGGTGTAAAGTAGGTCTTGAAAGAAAAAAAGAATGCAAATGGAGAAGTAGAGAAATACAAAGCCATGTTAGTGGCGAAAGGATATAGTCAAAATCCAGGTATTGACTATGGTGAAGTATTTGCTCCCATTGCCCGTTTGGAAACTATTTGGTTGATTATTTCACCACCAGCTCAGAAGATGTGGAAGATTTATCAAATGGATGTCAAATCAACTTTATTGAATAGAGTTCTTGAAAAAGAGGTTTATGTCAAACAACTTCAAGGCTATGTTGTAAAGGGTTATGAAGACAAAGTATTGAAGCTGAAGAAAGCATTGTATGGCCTGAAGTAAGACCAAATTGATTATTTCACTAGCAGCTTAGAAAAGGTGGAATATTTATCAAATGGATGTCAAATCGACTTTCTTGAATGAAGTTCTCGAAGAAGAGGTTTATGTCGAACAACCTCAAGGCTATGTTGTAAAGGGTTATGAAGACAAAGTATTGAAGCTGAAAAAATCATTGTGTGGCCTAAAGCAAGCTCCAATAACTTGGAATAGTTGAATCGACAAGTATTTCCTGGTAAATGGGTTTATAAAATGCCTATATGAACACACTCTCTATGCTAAGGTGCATAAAAATGGAGATATTTTATTTGTTTGCTTATATGTTGATGATTTAATCTTTACGGTGAATAATCTGAGTATGTACAAGGAACTCAAGCAAACAATGACCAAAGAATTTGAGATGACGGATATTGGTCTAATGTCATACTATCTTGGCATGGAGATCAATCAAAGAAATGATGGTATTTTCATATCTCATGAATGTTTTACAAGAGATTCTAAAAAAGTTCAAGATGGAGCATTGTCTGTAACGCCCCGAGTTTTCTGAACCCAGTTCGCTACGCAAAATGCTGAACCGAACTATGACATTTTGAGAAAATTTTAAAGATTCATTCAACGATCAAAATTTGACCCTTTAAAAGTTAAAACTTGTAGCGGAAAACCATTTGTATAAACAACATTTATTAAATGATTATAATATTAGAGATAGTTGGTTGAAAGAAGACAAAGGGAAAACATAACACATCTACCGCTGAATAGTTCCAGCGGTAGAAATAGAGACATAATAGTCTCGGCGGTAGAAACGGGAATAGAAGGCATCCACCGTTAAATAGTGTCAGCGGTAGAAGCAGAAACAAAAGACATCTTCTGTTACTAACATCCACCGCTCACGTCAGCCGAACGACACGTCGACTTCTCACATCTACCGCTTACATTTGTCGATGATACGTCGACTACTCACATCTACCGCTCACATCCACCGCTCACATCTGCTGACGACACGTTGACTACTCACATCTACTGCTCAACAGTAACACTCGACTCTATCACCCAACATCTACCGGTAGACAACATCTACCGGTGAACAGTAACACTTAACATCCACCGATAGACAACATCTACCGGTAAACAGTAACACTCTAAACAAACGGACAACTCTGACTACTAAAAGGACTTGTAAATTTGACAGCAACCATTCAACACAACCTGAATCCATAAAATTGTTCAAATCTAGAAAGAAGAACTACAGTTAAAACCAACATGTTTTCATAAACGATAATTACAAAACATATTAAAACATTAAAACTACCACTGTCATTAAAATTCTCAGCACACTTAACAAAACAATTGTCCACTAAGACTTCACATACTGACATTTGTTAAACCGCCTCATCAGTGCACCAAACCGCGGCATGAATGTACTCCTCCAACCAGCCTAGTCCTCAATAAGCTCAGAGAACACACCTGCTGACAGTTCCTCGCCTACATCACAAAACTCATCTATTAGCCTAATGCTAAATAATTAGAGCAATAATGAAATGATAAGCTGAAACATAAATCCTAGTCATGCCGTTTCTACTTTCACATCTCAGTTGCATTCACATTCTTTCTTTGATCTGATCCCTCAGTTCCATTGGGAGTTGGATCAATTTTCCCAAAGTTTTACATCCTCTTCATCGATTAAGGGGCGGATTAGTTCCCTTAACAGTTGATCTGATCCTATATTCCATTGGGAAATGGATCAATTTCCCAAAGTTATACATCCTCTTCATCGATTAAGGGGCAGATTAGTTCCCTTAACAGTTGATCTGATCCTATATTCCATTGGGAAGCAGATCAATTTCCCAAAGTTATACATCCTCTTCATCGATTAAGGGGCAGATTTGTAACACCCGACTTTACGGGATTTGATTTTTATTCCAATATAAACGGCATTTTGTAAATACATCAAATTAAGTCTGTTTTGCGAACAGAAAGTTTTAACGAAGCCGTAGTAATAAATTGGAATTTATGATGAAATATGAAATTTTGGAGAAAACGAATCGTTATTTAAATAACGAAATAAGTAACGAAATAAATAGGAATAAAAATGGAGGGCAAAAAGGTAATTGCACAAACCAATTTTAGTTAAAAATCACCATCTCTCTTCTTCTTCTTCACTTCACGCGAGATTTCCTTTTCTCTCTCTCCTCCTTGCAATTTTCTTTTACCCTTGGGTGCGATTCTCCTCTCCGGTGGTCGAAGTTTGTTCTCCGGCGACTCGAGTCTTCACGTTTCTCCTTCGTCTTCACTCTTTAGGTAAGACTCTAAGCTTTTAGAACGATAGATTTCATTTTTTAGGATTTAAAACGATTAGGGTTCGTTAGGGTTTTCGTTGAAAACGTGAAATAGAGTTCGAAATCGA
Source organism: Begonia masoniana (assembly GCA_022432975.1). NCBI lineage: Eukaryota > Viridiplantae > Streptophyta > Magnoliopsida > Cucurbitales > Begoniaceae > Begonia > Begonia masoniana. The sequence continues at coordinate 38,492,691 of CM039513.1, forward strand.
TAGGTTAGCGTGGTTATGCCTATAATCGATGTATTGGAGTTTATTGGACGTAGTCAATCGATTTATTGGTTAATATTGGAGTTTTGGTTGGTTTGGAGCTTGAAAACTCCATTAATGGAGGTTTGGAAATTCACGAGCACGAATTGCTCGATAAAATGCCTCAATGAGTTAGAATAGAGTTTAGGAGATTTTCTTTAGCTAGGAGTTTGTGATTTTCTAAACTCGATAGTTTAGAATTTGATTAAATGACAAATGTTGTGTTTTGCCCTAGGTGAACAACGCTCGTGGACGGAGCGTGAATTTCAACGAACGCGAGGTAAGTCTCTGTGACTTGTTTGGCCGTCTTGGCCTACACCATAAGAATATACGTTAAATTGAGGAATTGGAGATATGTAGTGTTTGGGGTAATTAGAACGGGTAGTTAGACTTATGTTTTGTTAGGTTGTTAACTGTTAGTTTGTCGTTTGTATGTTCTGTTTGTTTCTATTTCGTTCATGGCATAACATCTGTTCACGCATCATTGTTTTCGAACGGCATGAAAATGATATTTCTATGCATATTTTCATGAAAAGAAAAACAATAACGAAAAGGTAAAGAATGTAATGATGGTCACGTCGGTGGCGGTGGTTCAGACATGGCTGTCGGATGAAGCATGTTTTCCCCCCGGTTAGATTCGAGGGGCTATCCAATCGCCGGATGTGCCGCTCCTATCTAGCGAGAGAGAAGCCCCGGTGACGAAAATGAAATGAAATGATTAGCGAAAAGGTAGGACGCATGATTTATGAACTGTACATGCATAGCATTAGCATTCACGTGCATTCACTTAGGTGATTTTGAGACAGGTGAGGAAGACGTCCCTCCGCCTGAAGTATGAACATGTTGAGGAAGGATGGCCCGTGGTAGTGCGCTGGCAGTCGAAGCATGATTTTGACCCGTGGGGACGTAGGTAACGTTTTGGGAATTGATAGATAGAATATAGGAAATTTGTATAGTTAAACATTTTAAGATGTTTGGATCTGGATAGATAATGTATGGTGTTTTTGAAAAAAATTGAAAGGATTTTGTAATGTTTTGCTATTTTCAAATAGGAGGAAATGTTAAACTTTTAAACGGAACCACGCAAATTCGTTTTTATGAAAATTTATTATGTTTAAAAGTGATTTGTGTCAGTTTTGAGTGATTGGAATTGAGTGTGGATTATGAAGTGTTTAGAAGCGAATGATGAAGAGAATGAATTTGTGAAGGAGGATTTGTGTATGTGAGTTAGGCATGAGAAGAGTGGAAGAAAAGGGAAAAGAAGGAAGGAGAGAAAAGAGAAGCATGCCCTCTGGAATTCGGATTCCAGAGGGCGTGGCGATTGATCTCCTGAGGAGGAGATCGATCGCCACAAGTGGTCGCCGCTCTCTGGATTTTCCAGAGAGCGTGGCGATTGATCGGCCAAAATGGGGCGATCGATGGCCATGAAGAGGGGCGATCACGATCGCCCCTCACATTTTAGGGACAAAGGTCCCTTATGCCCTCCTCCCTTCAGCCGATGGATTTTAATGGTTTTTAATTGTTTAATTCATTGATTTAAGTTTATTTAAATTGTTTTAAGCTTAGTTTAAATAGTTTAAAAGCATAGACTTCAACGATTCAAATTTTAAAAGTTTTATTCCCGTTCAAACGTTATGTTTAAAAGTTCTAAGAATAAAAAAATAATAATTATAATACAGTAAAATTTAGGAATACGATTAAGGGTCGTTACAGTTATGGTATCAGAGCCTCCGGTTTTTAAAAATGGTTCTGTAGACTTCACGACTGCTCAGCCACTACGCGGACATCCTTCATCAACTGTAAGTACGTTTAATTGCTTTATTTAAATTTGATTTCTTAGGATTATTGTTTTAACTTTTATAGGACTTATAGAAAATGGTTCGAGGTAGAGACGGTCGAGACGATGCCTTAGATAGACTAACCGATTTACTAGACCGTCAGGCTCAGCACATGGACCGGCAAGCACAACAAATCGAGAACCTAGTTAACCGAGAGAACCAGAGGGCCCGAGATTTGATAGTGCCTAATAATCAAGGTATGCAGAAACTCCAAAGCCTACGGCCTCCAGTGTTTGACGGCCGCTCATCAGATCCGACTGTTGCAGAAGAGTGGATCCGCACTATGGAGGATATGCTAGAGTATGCGGAAGTGGAGAATGGGAAGAAGGTTGCTTTTGTCGTCTTTCACTTGGCATTAGATGCCCGTTTCTGGTGGGACTCGATCAAGTCGACGACGGATGTATCAGTTATGACCTGGGAACGGTTCAAGACCGTATTCTTTGACAAGTATTTCAGCCGCACGGTGAGGGTGGCTAAGAGAAATGAGTTTACGCAGCTGAAGCAGACAGGTTCAGTTGCTAAATATATTCAGAAGTTTGAGGCATTGTCACGTTTTGCACTGCGTCTTGTCAGCGACAATGAAGACAAAGTGCATCAATTTATGGAGGGGCTGAACCCAGAGATCAGGATGAATATTATTGTGTCAGGTATTATAGATGTGCCTTATTCTGACATCGCAGCTAGAGCTCTGGACTTTGAGGCTGCCAGAGCGACTTGTGTTAAGCCAAGGGAGCCTGCTAAGGGCTTCTTTCGGGAGATTCAGCCTCAGGTACGGAATCGGGGTTGGCAACCTAGAGGACAACAGCCACAGCCACAACAACAAAGAGGCATCAAAAGGCCTCATTAAGGAGGAAACGATTAGGGCAAAGGGAAACAAGTTTAAGGGGCTACTCAGAAGCCTATTTGTCCTAAGTGCCAGAAAGAACATTTTGGCGAGTGCCGGTTGGGCACCAATAGCTGTTTTAGATGCGGAGAGGTCGGCCATTATATCATGAACTCCCGTTATTGGACCGAAATCAGCCGGGCAGAAATCAACAGGGCCGGGATCAGCGAAGAGTTATGCCGAGGATCTTCACATTTATTGAGCCTGGAGATGTCGACGACGAGGCACAGCCATCTGTCATATCAGGTACTATTCTAGTCATGGGTGTACCAGTATTTTCTCTGATAGATACGGGAGCCACACACTCCTTCATTTCAACTGCTTGCATGATTAGATTAGGGCTAGTATCTGAGTTGGTTGAGTATGAGTATAGATTGATACTGCCTTCGGGAGCTCTTATGCAGTCTGATCGTGTCTTCCACGGCAACGTTGTCTCGGTGGGGATTAATACCCTCTATGCTTGCCTGATAGTTATGAGCATAGAGTGGTATGATCTAATTCTAGGGATGGATTGGCTTTCGCGTCACTACGCCACCATTGACTGTCGATCCGTGTTGGTAACTTTTCGGCCCCCGGATAAGGACGAGTTCTCCTATCAAGCGCTGAATAGGTTAAGTGGGTTACCCATTTCTTATTCTATGAAGGTTCAGGAGCAGTTTAAAGATGAATGCTCTGTTTATCTGGCTACCGTGATTGATACTCGGTTACTCAGCAAGGTAAAACTAGAGAACCTTCTAGTAGTTAGAGATTTCTTAGAGATCTTTCTTGACGATCTCCCCGGATTACCGCCAGACAGAGAGATCAAGTTTGTGATTGATGTGTATCCAAGCTCTGCGCCGGTATCAAAGAATCCTTATAGACTGGCACCTGCTAAATTAAAAGAGCTGAAGTCTCAGCTAGAGGAGTTGTTAGACAAGGGGTTTATCCGACCCAGCTTTTCTCCCTGGGGTGCGCCAGTGCTGTTCGTGAAGAAAAAGGATGGAACTCTCAGAATGTGCGTTGATTACAGAGAGTTGAATAAACTAACAGTGAAGAATAAATATCCATTGCCTCGGATTGACGACCTGTTTGATCAACTGCAGGGTGCCCGAGTTTTTTTGATGATAGATCTACGCTCAGGTTATTATCATTTGAAAGTCCGGAGGGAAGATATTCAGAAAACAGCCTTCTGAACGAGGTATGGACATTTAGAATTTCTTGTGATGTCTTTTGGACTTACGAATTGTAACGACCCGGGGAGGATCTCCACGAAATTCTTGACTTTACTTAAAACTTTAATTCATAATTGGACTCTCTTCTCTTTTTTTTTTAACAGTGTATCTAGCAGACTTAAAGACTTCAACTTATCTGATGGAGAATTAATCCCTTGTACCTGACTTCTTAATGATATTACCTACTTAATCGTTCACAGACACGAGCGACCATACGCGATCATCGGTTCTAAGACATAGTCGGGCGGAGATGAATTGCCCTCAAGTCGCTCGACTTCTTCGATCTCGGATTGCATGGGTTTGCATGCATCAGAGCTCGCACCATCCGATTTGTATCGTGCACTTCACACAACTCTCTCACCGATGCCCAGCAGAAAACATCTACCGATACGTGCTTCTCACGTGATCACTTAAACATCATCCGGTAGTGGACATCTACCGATGGACACGTGCAGCTCTCGTGACTCATTAAAACATCTACCGATAGACATTTGAAATTCACGTGTTCATCTAAGACATCTTCCGATAGCTTACAAGCTTTACATCATCCGATCACTAAACACTCTACATCTGCCGATCGCTAGGCGACAAAACTATACTTTCATCATCCGATGGCTAAACACTCTACATCTACCGATCGCTAGACGACAAAATAGCACTTTCATCATCCGATGGCTAAACACTCTACATCTATCGATCGCTAGACGACAAAACTATACTTTCATCATTCGATGGCTAAACACTCTACATCTACCGATCGCTAGACGACAAAATAGCACTTTCATCATCCGATGGCTAAACACTCTACCGATAGGAGAAAACACATCTTCCGGTGGAAACTCCTACCAAAAGGATTCATCCAACTTTCACATAACACAACTTAGCTAAGAAAGGCTCTTATTGGTATAAAAAATTCATTCAGAGTATAAATAGCGGAAGACTTGCATGACATAAATCCTTTAAAAGGAAACATATCCTCATATCCAATCCCAGACTCAAAAGTTAACTCAAACAATACTAACACCATCCTACATAATTCAAGTTCTTATATTCTTACTGACATAAGGGAGCAATAACCAGGGGTCATAATCGCCTCTCCAGTCCCGCACTGTCACTTTGAGTATCCTCCAGCAACCAGCTTTAAATATCCTCTTTGAAGTTAGTATCTTCACCTGTAGTCTCTTCACCTACATCATAAGGTTCATCTATAAGCCTAATGCTTAGTAAGGAATGCGACATTAACATGAATGCATGAATGCATAATTCAGAGAAAACATGCTCATAGATCATTTCTTGTTCATATTCTTGTTCATATTCATCATTCATAATCATGAATCATATTCATCATTCATGATCATTGTTCATAATCATTGTTCATATTCATCATTTCAGTTGTGTGGAATGAGAGAGGATTTGTGCCGGTAAAGGGGGTTCGATAGTGATTTTGATCATTGTCCCTACTGCGGGTCGTATACATATGTCCTTCTTTGGACTGTGACATACGCCGAACCACCCCCAACCCTCACTCAACCACGTTGCAGGGATTTTATCATCTTATCTTGTTCATGAGAAAACATGCTTTTAAAACATTTTCATATGCATAAAACTTCCATGATGCGTGAATATGGAAACTCTTAAAACATCAAGCTACAGAGCAGAGCATTATCCATCATGGAATATTACTTTCGAACTAAACGTCATCAAAAACACTAGACATCCGCATAAGGGAGTTTCTAATCATCACATAACATTCTACTTAGTATCCTCTGATGTAGGGTCCTAATGACCGAGAAACCTATATATTCACTTACCTGGTTTCCTTAGCAATCTGGACCTCTTCTCTTCAACTTCTTCACCTAAAACATGTGCATTACAGTAGTTAAATCAAAATCCTAAAACTCTACTCATAAATCATCCTAGGATCTATTAGCTAAAGTCATTCCCGAATCCTTGGTTTGATATACTGTGTAAAATCTGAAATCCAAAATAAAACAAATAGGTTCCACTATCGATTAAATCTGAGTTGATTACTTAAAATGTCCAGAATCGATTCGGGTTGACATTACTACTCTCGGATTCTAAAATGTTCTAATACTACTCGGCCATTGATAAAATCTGAGTTCAAATGCCGAGCTGAAGACAGAGCTCCAAACACAAACAGATAACTACATTGTCCATTTCATACCTCGGGTGCGGATTCGCAGAGGATTGCGGGCTAGAAACCGGTCGTCGGCGAGGAAGACACTGATAGCAGTGAGCGGGGGCTTGGGAGAGAAGAAATCACCGGAAAGGGAGGTGTCAGCTACAGTGGTTTGAATGAGGTTTAAATCCCTTTCCTTTTCCTTTAAATACTGGCCTCAATTCTCCATTATTACAACTTTGCCACTCAACCTAGTTTAGATCCACATGTAATTAATTAAGCTTGGCATAAAATCCTAAACTGCGAAGATTAAATATTTATGACCGTTAATACAGTTAAGAAAATCACCTGGCCGTTAACTCGGGTGTTACACGAATGCTCCTGCGACTTTTATGGATTTGATGAACCGTGCGTTTAAGGAGTATTTAGACAAGTTTGTCGTCGTCTTCATTGATGACATCTTGGTCTATTCAAAGACAAAGGAGTAGCACGAGGAGCATTTACGGATTGTTTTTAAAACTTTGAGCCAACATCAATTGTATTCGAAGTTTTCTAAGTGCGAATTTTGGCTGGACAGAATAAGTTTTCTCAGCCATGTCATATCTCAAGAAGGAATCTCAGTGGATCCAACTAAGATTGAGGTTGTCAGGGATTGGCCACAGCCTAAAAATGTACGAGAGGTACGAGGATTTCTAGGTTTGGCTGGATATTACAGGAAATTCATCGAGGGATTTTCAAAAATAGTAGTCCCTCTATCCCGATTAACGAGAAAGAATGAAAGGTTTGTATGGTCGTCTGCTTGTGAGAAGAGCTTTGTGGAGCTGAAACAGAGATTGACTACAGCTCCAGTTCTGACACTACCAGTTGAGGGTGATAAGTTCAGTATTTACTGTGACGCCTCGAGAATTGGACTGGGATGTGTATTGATGTAGGAAGGCAGGGTCATTGCTTATGCTTCTAGACAGTTGAAGCCATATGAGCAAAACTATCCGACACACGACCTTGAGCTTGCAACGGTGGTCATTGCTTTAAAAATCTGGAGACACTATCTGTATGGGCAGCAGTGTGAGGTGTTCTCAGATCACAGAAGCTTAAAGTATCTGTTTACACAGAACGAGTTGAATATGCGGCAAAGGAGGTGGTTGGAGTTCGTTAAAGATTATGATTTTGAAATTAAATACCACCCAGGGAAGGCAAACAAAGTCGCTGATGCCTTGAGCCAAATGCCTACTGCGAGTCAGCCTTCGCTTGCATCGATGTCAGTAATGCTAAGGTCTGAGATTGAGAAGTTTGATGTGGAGATTGTGGCAGAGTTGTCCTGTATGCTCACTAACATTTCTCTTAGACCGACGATTTTGGACAGAATACGAGAAGCTCAACAAAATGATTTGGAGTGTGAAAGGCATCGAATGAGCATGACATCTGAAGGTTTATCTGACTTCAACCTGACAGATGATGGAGTATTAAAATTTAGGCACAGGTGGTACGTGCCTAACAATGAGGAGCTAAAGAAGGAAGTATTGGCCGAGGCACATTCTTCAGCATATTCAGTGCATCCAGGAAGCACCAAAATGTATAGAGACTTGAGACAGCATTTCTGGTGGCCGAACATGAAATGAGAGATTGCCAGGTATGTAGAAACCTGCCTGATTTGCCAACAGATTAAGGCAGAGCATCAAAGGCCAGCCGAAACCTTACAGCCATTGCCTATTCCAGAGTGAAAATAGGAGCAGATCTCCACGGATTTCATAGTTGGACTTCCAAGAACGACAAAGGCGCACGATGGTATTTGGGTGATAGTCGACCTTTTGACAAAGACAGCCCACTTCCTGCCAGTAAAGATGACCTATTCTATGGATCAGCTAGCTGAGCTGTATGTGCAGGAGATCATTAGACTACACGGAGTGCCCATCTCTATTGTTTCTGATAGAGATGCCAGATTTACTTCGAAGTTCTGGAAGAGTTTACATAAGGCGATGGGAACTCAGTTGGATTTCAGCACGGCATTTCATCCTCAGACTGACAGACAGATAGAAAGAAGAAATCAGATTCTTGAGGATATGCTTCGAGCTTGCGTGCTGGAGTTTCAGGGCTCATGGAGCCGATATTTACCATTGGTTGAGTTTTCATACAACAACAGCTTTCAGGCTACGATTGGTATGGCTCCGTACGAAGCGTTATATGGTCGAAAATGCAGGTCTCCACTATATTGGGATGAGGTAGGCGAGGCTAGCATAGTTGGCCCAGACATTTTACAGCAAACAGCGGAGAAGATCGCTGTTATCAGACAACGTATAGAGATTGCACAAAGCCGCCAAAAGAGTATGCTGACACCAGACAGAGAGAATTGCAATTTAAGGAAGGTGACGAAGTGTATTTGAAGATTTCTCCGTTTAAAGGCGTTATGCGATTTGGAAGGCGAGGTAAGTTGAACCCTCGTTTTGTTGGGCCCTTTCTTATACTGAAGAGGATCGGGACTATGGCATACAGGTTACAACTCCCGGCATCTATGGAAGGTATTCACGATGTATTTCACGTATCCATGCTCAGAAAATGCGTGCGTGACCTGTCACACGTCGTTGAAACAAGGGAGATTGAAGTACAGCCAACGCTGACCTACGAGGAAAGGCCAGTACGAATCCTAGAGTCTTCTATCAAGGTATTGCGTAATAAAGAGATTCCTCTGGTAAAGGTTTTGTGGAGGAACCATGATGTAGAAGAGGCTACTTGGGAGAGGCAGCAGGATATGATGTTGAAATATCCTGAACTATTTGTATAATCAAATTTTGGGGACAAAATTTAAATAAGGTGGATGAAATTTAACACTCGGCTTTACGGGATTTGATTTTTATTCCAATATAAACGGCACTTTGTAAATACGTCAAATTAAGTCTGTTTTGCGAACGAAAAGTTTTAACGAAGCCGTAGTAATAAATTAGAATTTATGATGAAATATGAAATTTTGGAGAAAACGAATCGTTATTTAAATAACGAAATAAATAGGAATAAAAATGGATGGCAAAAAGGTAATTGCACAAACCAATTTTAGTTAAAAATCACCATCTCTCTTCTTCTTCTTCACTTCACGCGAGATTTCCTTTTCTCCCTCTCCTCCTTGCGATTTTCTTTTCCCCTTCGGTGCGATTCTCCTCTCCGGTGGTCGAAGTTTGTTCTCCGGCGACTCGAGTCTTCACGTTTCTCCTTCGTCTTCGCTCTTTAGGTAAGACTCTAAGCTTTTGGAACGATAGATTTCAATTTTTAGAATTTAAAACGATTAGGGTTCGTTAGGGTTTTCGTTGAAAATGTGAAATAGAGTTCGAAATCGATAGGTTAGCGTGGTTATGCCTATAATCGATGTATTGGAGTTTATTGGACGTAGTCAATCGATTTATTGGTTAATATTGGAGTTTTGGTTGGTTTGGAGCTTGGAAACTCCATTAATGGAGGTTTGGAAATTCACGAGCACGAATTGCTCGATAAAATGCCTCAATGAGTTAGAATAGAGTTTAGGAGATTTTCTTTAGCTAGGAGTTTGTGATTTTCTAAACTCGATAGTTTAGAATTTGTTTAAATGACAAATGTTGTGTTTTTCCCTAGGTGAACAACGCTCGTGGACGGAGCGTGAATTCCAACGGACGCGAGGTAAGTCTCTGTGACTTGTTTGGCCGTCTTGGCCTACACCATAAGAATATACGTTAAATTGAGGAATTTGAGATATGTAGTGTTTGGGGTAATTAGAACGGGTAGTTAGACTTATTTTTTGTTAGGTTGTTAATTGTTAGTTTGTCGTTTGTATGTTCTGTTTGTTTCTATTTTGTTCATGGCATAACATCTGTTCACGCATCATTGTTTTCGAACGGCATGAAAATGATATTTCTATGCATATTTTCATGAAAAGAAAAACGATAACGAAAAGGTAATGAATGTAATGATGGTCACGTCGGTGGCGGTGGTTCAGACATGGCTGTCAGATGAAGCATGTTTTCCCCCCGGTTAGATACGAGGGGCTATCCAATCGCCGGATGTGCCACTCCTATCTAGCGAGAGAGAAGCCTCGGTGACGTAAATGAAATGAAATGATTAGCGAAAAGGTAGGACGCATGATTTATGAACTGTACATGCATAGCATTAGCATTCACGTGCATTCACTTAGATTTACTGAGCCTCTAGGTCACGTGTTTAATTCTATGGTGTAGGTGATTTTGAGACAGGTGAGGAAGACGTCCCTCCGCCTGAAGTATGAACATGCTGAGGGAGGATGGCCCGTGGTAGTGCGCTGGCAGTCGGAGAGTGATTTTGACCCGTGGGGACGTAGGTAACATTTTGGGAATTGATAGATAGAATATAGGAAATTTGTATAGTTAAACATTTTAGGATGTTTTGATCTGGATAGATAATGTATAGTGTTTTTGAAAAAAATTGAAAGGATTTTGTAATGTTTTGCTATTTTCAAACAGGAGGAAATATTAAACTTTTAAACGGAACCACGCAAATTCGTTTTTATGAAATTTTATTATGTTTAAAAGTGATTTGTGTCGGTTTTGAGTGATTGGAATTGAGTGTGGATTATGAAGTGTTTAGAAGCGAATGATGAAGAGAATGAATTTGTGAAGGAGGATTTGTGTATGTGAGTTAGGCGTGAGAAGAGTGGAAGAAAAGGGAAAAGAAGGAAGGAGAGAAAAGAGAAGCATGCCCTCTGGAATTTGGATTCCAGAGGGCGTGGCGATCGATCTCCTGAGGAGGAGATCGATCGCCACAAGTGGTCGCCGCTCTCTGGATTTTCCAGAGAGAGCGGCGATTGATCGCCCAAAATGGGGCGATCAATCGCCAGGCCATCGATCACGAGGCGATCGATGGCCATGAAGAGGGGCGATCACGATCGCCCCTCCCTTTTGATAGTGGTGATTGATCACCTGTTTTGGGCGATCGATCGCCCCTCACATTTTAGGGACAAATGTCCCTTATGCCCTCCTCCCTTCAGCCGATGGATTTTAATGGTTTTTAATTGTTTAATTCATTGATTTAAGTTTATTTAAATTGTTTTAAGCTTAGTTTAAATAGTTTAAAAGCATAGATTTCAACGATTCAAATTTTAAAAGTTTTATTCTCGTTCAAACGTTAGGTTTAAAAGTTCTAAGAATAAAAAAAAATAATAATAATAATAATAATACTGTAAAATTTAGGAATACGATTAAGGGTCGTTACAGGATTAGTTCCCTTAACAGTTGGTCTGTTACAATCTGTTCATGCTTTACCATATCATTACATGTAAATTCATTTTCGTGTTCTTTCCAAAAAAAAAAAACGTGATGCATGACATACAGAAAACATTCAAACAAGCATAAACCTACTGTTTTGTGATGTAGGCTCGAAGACACACACATACTCCACTTACCTGGTTACCTGGAAAAGCTTAGTTACAAACTACTTCGGGTTTTGCTCAAACCTATAGCCGTAGACAGAGTATTAGTTAAGCTTCATTCTAAACTATCCTCAAATCTACCAGAACTTATAAGGAAACTAGTTTGGGAACTCTGATCATCAAGCATTCCTGATTTGCCCCAAACCCGAACTAACTCTCACTTACATCATTCTTAAAACTCACATTTAAAATCCCCCTCTATCATCGATAGTTACAATTTAGCAAGAAATCGAAGTAGAACTCACCTAGCTTGGAGAAAATGGGAGAGAAAATCGCCGAGAGAAACTCTGCTTAGCTGAGCTGAATGCCGAGAAAGAAAAATGAGAAACAGTGGCGGCTAAACCTGTAACACCATGAGTTTTTTAAACTCAGTTCGTTACACATAACACAGAACAGGACTAAGAAGATTTGACTAATTTCTAAAAAAAACTTCGCTCAAAAATCAAAATTTTGACATTTGCTAAAGCCTCAAAATTTTAAAACTAGCAGCAGAAAGTTTTTTTTTTTTTTGAACGAAAATAGAGTTAAACAAACTGTAAAACAATTTTAAAAGAATCGGTTAAAATATTGAGAAATAATTCGGCCAGAAGAGATGAAAGCTTAAGTATAAAATACTTAAAGATCATAAAAGTCAACCACATCATCCGCTGATCAGAGTCAACGAAAAGGCAGAAACAAAACGGAGAACTTCCACCGATGACGTCAGCCGGAAGAATCACTCTTCCAACTTCAGCCGATGACGTCAGCTGGAAGAATCACTCTTCCAACTTCAGCCGATGACGTCAGCCGGAAGAATCACTCTTCCAACTTCAACCGATCGCAAAACGACAACTATACTTACTCACATCTTCCGGTAGATAAAATACTCGACATCATCCGGTTACAAAACGACAAAAGACTTTTACCTTCATCATCCGATGGATAAAATACTCGACATCATCCGGTTACAAACGACAAATTTTCTATTTATATCTTCCGATGGCTTCCACTGAAGACATCATCCGATGGCTTTACTGAAGACATCATCCGATTGCTTTACTGAAGACATCATCCGATGGCCTTACTGAAGACATCATCCGATGGCCTTACTGAAGACATCATCCGATGGTCAACAGAACAACAACTTTATATAGCAGCGCATCGAGCATTTTCTCTCTACACAGGGAAAGCTCTGACTACCAAAAGAATTTGAGCATTTGCAAAAGAAAATTCAAAACTACTTAAGTCCGTATATTACTCCAGAATTTGGTAGAAACTACTTTTAAAGCCAACAGAGTATTAATATCAGAAAGGTCTCAAATGTATTTCAAAACATTAAAACTACAATTTTCATAAGAACTCTCGACATACTCAAATTGAATCATGGTTCACTAAACTTTCCCATCCACTGACACCAGTTAATCCGTCTCATCAGTTTACCAGGCCGAAACATTAATGTACTCCTCCAACCTCATTTATTCATCTATGCACTCGGGAAAATCACCTGCAGTATCCTCAACACCTACATCACAAAACTCATCTATTAGCCTAATGCTAAGTAAGTAAAGCAGTAATGAAATGAAATGCTGAAACATAAATTCCTAAACATGCAATTTCTACTTTCTCATATCAGTTACATTCACATTCATTCATAAACTGATCTGATACCTCGGTTCCCTTGGGAGTGGGATCAATCCTCCCAATGTTATACATCCTCAACTCGATTAAGGGGCGGATGAATTCCCTTAATAGCTGATCTGATCCCTCAGTTCCCTTGGGAGAGGGATCAATCCTCCCAATGTTATAAATCTCTTCATAAGTTAAGGGGTGGATTAGTTCCCTTAATAGTTTGTCTGTCATATTCAGCTCACGCCTTACCATTCCTTACATGGAAATTCATTTTCGTAATTTTTCAAAAGAAAACATGATGCATGACATACTTCACTTACCTGGCTCTCCTGGAAATGCTCGGTGTTGCAAACTACTTTGGGAGCTTACTCAACCTAAAACCATGGACAGATTATCGATTAGATTTTACTTAACCTCATTCTATACTATCCAGAAGCCTATGGAAACTAGTTTAGGAGCTTAGTTCATTATACATCTCCGATTACCACAAAACCCGAACTAGTTCGCTCACAGCATTCTCGAAACTCACATTTATCTACTCCCCAAATCATCGATAGTTACCAATGCAGCAAGGAATCGAAATAGAACTCACCTAGTTTGGAGAAAATCGGATGGAAGAATCGCCTAGAGAGCTCTACTGCTTGAGCTGAATACCGAGAGAGGAGAGTAGGGAAAGAGTGGCGGCTACAGTGCATTTAATCACAAAGCCTCTTTCCTTAAATAGGTTATCCATTATAAGTTCTCAATTTACCACTATGCCCTTACTTAGTCACTCATTAACCTACTTAATACTTTCCTCAATTTACTCCACAACATGCTTACTATTAAATAACAAAATAGAAATTGGTTTAATAGAACCGAGTGCTACAAAACCTCATTAAACCCTCCCTTAAATATGTTATCCACTTTAGATCTCTATTTACCATTTTGCTCTTATTTAGTCACTCATTAACCTAATCAATAATTCTCCCAATTTCATCCATAAAATGTACACCCTCTGTTATCTCGCCACTAAAATACAAGGTAAACGAAGGAAAGTCACCTAGGCTGGAGAAATCGCTGGAGAAATCAGAGGGAGAATCTCCTAGAGCGCTCTGCTGAGCTGAGAATCGAAATGGAAAGTGAAAAGTGTGGCGGCTAAACCCTTAGCTAAACCCTCATTTATAATATATATTTCACAAATTACACATATGCACTTAACTAACCAAACTTTAACCTAACCATTGATTCTCATTCCTCTCTATTAATATACTCAAGCAATTAGCCATATCTCCCCCTTAATTCTATAAAACGTACGCTACAAACGTCAATTCCAGTCGATAATTGTCGAGTGCTACATTGTCAGTCTATGAATACTCTTGTGACATATGGAGTAAACTTATCGAAGGAGGAACGAGAGAAAGTTGATTCTACAACTTTCAAGAGCATTGTTGGAAGTTTGAGATATTTAACTTGAACAAGACCGGATATTTTTTTTTGCAGTTTGGACTGATCATTCGATTCATGGAGTCACCAACCATGACACATTTTCAGGTGGCAAAGCGGATTCTACAATATATCAAAGGTACAATTAATTTTAGTATGCTTTATTTATTTTCTAATAAATTTAAGCTTGTTGGATATAGAGATAGTGATTGGGGTGGAGACATAGATGATCGAAAGAGCACAACAGGTTTTGTTTTCTATATGGGTGATACTGCTTTTACTTGGAGTTCGAAGAAAAAACAAATTGTGACTCTATCCACTAGTGAAGTTGAATATGTTGCAACTACATTTTGTTTATGTCATGCTATATGGCTGAGAGGATAGACTATTGAAGGAATTACAAATGCCACAAGAAGTGGCTACAGAGATTTTTGTTGACAATAAGTCAGCAATTGCATTGGTGAAAAATCTTGTGTTTCATAATAGAAGCAAACATATAGATACGAGGTATAATTTCCTTCATGACTGCATTGCGAAGTGTGAAGTGCAAGTGAAGTATGTGAAGACCGATGATTAAGTTGTGTATATTTTTACGAAGTCTCTCAAGTATGACACTTTCAACAAACTAAGGATGATGCTTGGAGTTACAATGAATTAAGTTTAAAGGAGGGTGTTGAAAATATAAGCTTAATTCAAATAATATATTTTAGTTAATGTATGTTTTTAGTTAAAGTTCATGCATTTGTGAAGAGTCACCTGGAGAGTTAAGTTCATGTATGTGTAAGTACATTCATATAGTTAGGTGATTCATTAAGTGTTAGTTCATATATTAGATTAAATAGGTGGTTCATGTATTGTTTTATACATGTCCAAATATTCCTATAAATAAGATGTGAGTCTAGACATTTTCAAAATCAACCCAATAACCAAAAGTATTTAAACAAAAAGTTTTCTCTCAAGTTCTCTCTTCTCTACTTTAATTTTTTCTTCTCCAAAAATCTCTCTTCATCATTCCAACAAAGAGTCCAAAAGGAGGAGGACGAACTAGAAATTTTCTTGGTATCCAAAGCCTATGCCACCCTTCATCAATCAATGGATGGATTTCATTTTTCAAACAGAAAAAAAAAAGAAATTTTTTCTTGTATCTTTTTTCCCTTTAAAGAAAGAGAACAGTTGAAAATAAAGTTTAATGAAGTTGGAGAAGGAAAGAGATGCAAGTTTTTGAGAGCTTTGATTGGATGAAAAGCTTATGAGCATTACATAATCTTATCTTTAAACTATAGTAATATTGGATTTATACAAACTAACAAAAGAGAGCATGTAAAAGAGAGAAGAAAGAAAAAGATGTGTTTCAGACTTAAGTTGTAATGTACTCTATTGCTCTCAGTACAAAATTGTATGTTCGAGCGAGAGCCTACACAATTTTGTTCTAGGTGTTAGCTCAAAATACGTTATACTAAGTATGAAGTGGAACTCTACTTATAAATTATGTATTTTTTTATTCTCCCAAGCAATGTGGTATTGTTCACCGCTACTAGTATGGGTTGGACAGTCACACTTGTGCCCTCCTTGACTTTACATGCCAGACTATCACATAAGTTCACACTCGTTGCCAAATGATTGAAGACAATCCAAGGGCTAAAAACACATGGATCTATAAATAATATTTTCCGTTAAACTCAAAACCTCATTCTATCATGTTAGAAAAGCGAAGAAATCACATGAATTATAAGTTTGAGTCTTAACGGTTAGTACCCGTCACCCTACCCCTCAACCAGTATGTCGTGTTGGTTGTTGGTCTTGTTTTAAATGCAGGGTTCCTATTAATGGTGGGAGGACCCATGCCCATACACATTGGAGAAGGAAAATATTTTCCTTATGCAATCTAGATCTTGCTGAATTTTTCACTGTGCAAAAGAGTCTCTCTAAATAGAGAGACTCTCGGTGAAGAAGTCTCTTTGATGGAATGAGAGAAAAAATTTGAGAAGAAAAACAGTAAGAGGTCCCCTAAGCCTAACTCTAATTTAGAAATACACCATTGTATTGAGAGTGTGAAGGTTTAGAAACGACTAATCTCGGAAGTAAAGTAATCTTGGTTTTCAAAAATCAATGGCTAGAGTAAAATTCATTTTTTCCTCAATTAGGTCTTAATGCTTTAATTTTAGTTTTTAAAGTATGTTTAGGTCGTTTAGGGATTCTAACATTTGGTATCAAAGCAAAATAATACCTTTGTTTTGGTATTTTTGAAACCTTAAACGTGTGAAAATTTTTTATTTTTCAATTATCTGAAAAGTCATTTTTGAAGCATAAAAACATAACGAATCAATCAGAAATTTAAATACAAGTATTCTGCATTAAAAATTGTCAAAAATGGTGTCTGAAACAAAGAGAAATCGCCATATTTCTATTGAGTTTTGCAACGGGTCGAATAGGGTCAAGATGACTAGGCTAGAGGCTGAAGACGACTCAACCTACATGTAGTTTCAGACAACTTTGACACTACGCGTAGTTTGATGGTTGAGAAACAGATGGAAAACAGCCGGATCCGTGGAGTTTTGGGATGATTGGGTGGCCACTAAACAAAAATATTCAGTGTTAATTTGACAATTTATTGGTTATTTAGACATGCAACTAATGAACTAATTTTGTCGTTTAGCCGGGTTGAACCCACACAAGCAGCAAGATAAATAGATTGGTTTACCACTGAAGCATTTTTTTGTTCCATTTAGATTTATTTAATATTAATTGCATCTGACATATTTAACATAAGAATTAAATCTGTCAAATGCTTCCCTGTGAATCAAACCAGTGCTCTCTGCGTTTATAAAGAAGCGCCTAAGCCATTAGGCTGAAGCCTCTTTGCTAATTAATTAAGCTTGTTGAATACATTTAGATATATGTCATTTGTATAAATTTAGCAACAGCAATTTTTAATTAATTTGTATGCATAATTTAGTCTATATCTTTACTGAATATTAAATTGTTAAATGAGATTTTAATTTCGTGTTCAGTTAGTTCAAATTTGGTTATTTTATTTTGCAATCATACTTTTCTTTTTATGTTTTGTAAAATAATATAAATAATTACATGAAATTCAAATTTGTGAAAAAATTAAATGTCAAATGATTAATATAATTTTATTTAATTAAAAAGTAACCACAACATCTTTGATTATGTGAAGTTATACATTTGTTATAATAAATTACATAAATGTAATAGATTTTATCTCATAAGAATTTATATTATATTTGTAAAATTTATTATGATAAAATATCGAATTATACTTCTTGATTTACCCACAGGTATTAAGAAAAGGAAAAATAATTTGATAGTTTTATCGTAAAATTTTATGAATCTTATTGAGTTGAAATTTAGCCCACAAGCATGTTTTATGTCCCTAGATTCATGATTATAGCATGATTTACATTGGTAAAGCATGATTTATGTTTAAGTCTCAATTTAAGCATGTGTAAATTAATTTTGCAGCAATAAATTCTATGAGTTATTCTGATATCAAATGCGATATTTCTAAATTACGGGGTGATAATTATAAAGTGTGGAAGAAGATAATTCTTCTTCACTTGGGGTGTATGGATATCGATTATGCTATACGAAAAAACAAATCATTATTACACCGACCAACACTCCTGATAAACTTGCGCTTTATGAATGTTGGGAACATTCAAATCATCTTAGTGTGATGTTTATAAAGAACAAGATTGCTGCTGATATTCGTGGTTCTATCGATCAACATAATGATGTCATGGCACTACTGAAAACTATTGATGAGCAATATGAGACTTCAGATAAAACACTTGCTAGTACCTTCATTATGAAATTTTCATTCTTAAGGCTCACTTCAGTGACTGGTGTGCGTGAGCACATCTATAGATGAGAGACATTGTTGCTCAATTTAAGACAATTGAAGTTGATATGTCTTATTCTTTCCTTGTGCATTATATTCTAAACATTCTTCCACAACCATAACATCCCTTTAAGATCTCTTATAACACATAAAGAGAAATGATCAGTCAATGAATTACTGGCAATGTGTGTACAAGAGGAAGCAAGGCTTAAAATGGAGATGAGTTATAATGCATTTATAATGTCTCATGGAAAGAAGAAGAATCAAGCCAAAAAGAAAGATAAAGGGAAATGTAAAATACCGATCCAAAGTGGTGTAATCAAGAAGGACTCAAAGTGTTACTTCTATGGAAATAAGGGACACATTAAGAAAGATTGTCCTAAATTTAAGTTATGGCTTGAAAAGAAAGGTACATCCATCTCATTTGTTTGTTATGAATCTAATATGGTTGATGTTATTTATAACACATGGTGAATTGATTATGGTTCTACAATCCATATTTCGAATACCTTGTAGGGTATGTCAAACCTTCGAAAACCAGTGGGAATTGAACAATACATCTATTCAATAAGTAAGATGCGTTAATATGTAGAAGCTGTTGGAACATGCAGTTTAGTTATTAGCGGTGGTTTCATTTTGGTTTTGGAAAATACTTTGTACGTTCCTAGTTTTTCTAGAAACTTAATTTCAGTTTCGAGACTAGTACATTTGGGTTGTTCCTTTAACTTTTCAAGTACAAACTTCAGTTTGTTTTATAAATCTGATCTCATTGGAAATGGTACAATGTTTTATGATCTTTTCTTTATTGATTTACAAAATCATACCAATCATAATGTTATGCATGTTTATAGTAGTTTGAAATGATGTGTCATAAATGAATATTTCTCTATGTTGTGGCACTGGAGATTGGGACATATCTCCATTCAGAGAATTAAGAGATTAGTAGATGATAAAGTACTTAGTATTTCATATTTTACTTATTTTGATACTTGTTTGGACTGTATTAAGGGAAAGCAGACCAACAAGTCTAAGAATGATGCTAGGAGGAGTTTGGAAATATTAGAGATCATACATTCAGATATTTGTTATCTGGTTATGGACTCAAATGGTCCGAAATATTTCATCTTTTTCATTAATGATTACTCTCGATACATGTATATCTACTTACTTCAGAACAAAAATGAAGCATTAATGCTTTTAAGATTTTCAAGGCAGAAGTAGAGAAACAATGTGGTAAGCAAATTAAGATCGTAAGAACTAATAGATGTGGAAAATATTATGGTAGGTACACTACGGATGGACAAGCACCTGATCCGTTTGCAATATTTCTTCAAGAGCACGGTATTATTGCTCAATACACCATGCCTAGATATCCATCGTTTGCTACACGTAAAAGATGAAGTCCACCGATCACTAAACGACAAAAACAGAGTCGTTCAAAGAAGATGTCCACCGATCGCTAAACGACAAAAGAACAGAGTCGTTCAAAGAAGATGTCCACCGATCGCTAGACGACAAAAGAACAGAGTCGTTCAAAGAAGATGTCCACCGATCGCTAGACGACAAAAGAACAAGAGTCGTTCAAAGAAGATATCCACCGATCGCTAGACGACAAAAGAGGAAGTCCACCGATTGCATACCTTCAAGGTCTACATTTACATCCTCCATTCGCTAAACGACAAAGGCGGAAGACTTCGAGGAAGACATCCTCTAATAGCGGTTCAGTTGTTTAATGCTGCATCTACCGACAGCGGTTCAACTTCTAAAGCAGCATCCACCGTTTCGGCTCAAGCTTCACAACACTACATCTACTGAAGCCGGTTCAAGCATTGTAAAGCAACATCTTCTGCCAGATTTTAAATATACCGCGAAAGCTACAGTGTACCTCGCCCAGAAGCTTAAAGTCCAGTGCATTAATGGCGTCGGGCGATTTGCGATCTCAGAAAGCAACGGCTACCTGCATTTGTACGAAAGCTGCTCCAACGGTAACAAAGTTTCCATTATTGGATAAGGAGCATTGAAGTCAAGAGTCGATTTGAAGACAGAGTATTTAAGCCAAGGTTAGAGCACGAAGGAACAACTTTTGCGAATTTTATTCTTGAGCCCTAACTTGCGATTAATCATACTCTGTATTCTTCAACTACATCTCTCGATTCCTAAACTTGAGAATTTGATTTGAGAGTTTGTAGTTTGTTGTATTCATTCATTCAAACCTGTAAAACCAGAAAGGCAGTGGATTGACGCCCGTCAAGTTCAATCCAGATCTGTAAAAGGCAGTTGATCGGAGCCCATAATTCCGATCTGTTTATTCTCGTGAGGAGAAGGTTAAGGATCTTCAAGGGAGAACCTTGAAGCGTGGATGTAGGCAGGTTTTGGCCGAACCACGTAAAAACTCTTGTGTTGGTTTTTCTCTCTCTCTCTGTTATTTTTATTGTTGTGTTGATTTGCTGTTAGATTAATAATTTTAAAAAGGTCTAATTCACCCCCCTCTTAGACAATCTCGATCCTACAATTGTGACGACCCCCGACTCGGTCGGGGACGAGGAGCCATCACTCCGGGACATTTCAAAACAGGGACTTTTTTTTATAAGCAGACAGAAAACAAACTGAACTTTTAACAGTAAAACCTTAAAGCTTAATAGAGAAGGAAAACATTTTCGGGATTTGGAATCAAAACAGAGAAAAAGAAACAGTTAAAAACTAGACTACAGAATGAATGACAGAAGGAGAGCAGGAAGATTGGAAGTAAGGAAAAATGAAACAGTGCAATCGGTGGATATAATAAGACAAAAGTGAACAGTGATCGGCGGAAGAGGCTGAGTAAAACTGGGCGGAAGAGGTGGTGACATCAGCCGGAAGATGGGTGACGTCAAGTAGAAGATACAGGCAGCAGACGGAATTCAGAGGATGTAAACTGTGGGTGACGTCATCGGAAGAGGAGATGACGTCAGACGGAAGATGCAGGCAGCAGATGAGATCGGATGAGGTGATGACGTCAGCCGAAAGATGGATGACGTCAACCGGAAGATACAGACAGTAGATGAATTCGGATGAGGTGATGACGTCAGCCGTAAGATGGATGACGTCAACCGGAAGATACAGACAGTAGATGAATTCGGATGAGGTGATGACGTCAGCCGGAAGATGGATGACATCAACCGGAAGATACAGATAGTAGATGAATTCGGATGAGGTGATGACGTCAGCCGGAAGATGGATGACGTCAACCGGAAGATACAGACAGTAAACGTAATCGGCAGAGGAAAACCTATGGCAGAACCACTGTTTGGCGGAAGATGCAAATAAGACAAAATGTGAACAGTGATTATCGGTGGATGTACAATTAAAACAGCAGTGAACGTAATCGGAAGATGCAGTTTTTTTTTTAAGGCAGGACTTGACAACTTTAACAGGAAAACATACGAACAGAGGGATAAAACAGAAGGCAATAAAAGTTTTAGATCTCCAAAACACGAATCAAAACAAGGTTGTGAAACATGCTTTACAAATGAAAGATTCCAGAAGACACACTGCATGGATAGCTCAAAAAAAAAAACCAGAGACCATCCATGCACAGATACAAACAGAAGGCATGAAAATTGTAGACTTTCAATACCCGATTCTAAACAAGATTGTAAAACATACTTTATAATTGACAGATTTAAAGAAACAAATTGCATGGATAGTTCCAAAACCAGAAATCATCCATGCACAGATTAACAGAAAATATCCCAAACAATTCCAGAATACTTTAGAATTTAAACTTAACTGTCAAATACAGCGATTTTAAACATTGACACAGAATCTATACATTGTTTCAAAATCTCAGAGACAGTACAGAACTTAACATATAATTACAGAATTTCCCAAAAACAGAAGTTTTTAAAACAAACATAGAACGACAGCTGAAGTTTAAAAACAAAACAGCAGAATTCCAGAAAAGTTTACAGATGTGAACTTTACTTTAAAGACTTAAACCTCAAAACAGAAATATGCCTGGCTGCAGCAACCAAACCCCCATGAGCTCGAACCACCAGCCACCTATTCATCAGATTGAGGCACAAAGTCCTCATTTTCGGGTTCAGTACCTACAACAGAGAGTTCATCTATGAGCCTAAAGCTCAGTAAGAACATATAAAATGCAGTGATGCATATGCTATGCATGCGGTTTTTCAAAAATTCAGTGACAGTACAGTACATTACGTTTCAGTGGCAGTGGGGTATAAGTGGGGCTTATAGGGGAACTGGCGAACAGTGGGTGCACTATCAGGCACAACAGTTATACGGTACAGTACAGAAACAAATCTAGGGGCCAGTCCCCGTCCCACATTTAACCGATACATTTCAGTCAGATTTTATCTTGTTTAGTTTCAAACAGTGTACAGAAATCGGTTTTGCATGAACTTTCGGTGAAAATGTGTATGCATAAACATTTTCAGTGCCTGAACTTACAATAGCAGACGACAGAAATAACAGAACATATTGTGAAGCAGAACACAGAACACAGACAACTCAGAACATAAACTATAACGTTTCTACCCAAAACAACCCGACAGAAATGAAACACCTAGTACCTCCGTGATGTAGGGCCTTAAGGGCCAACCTACAGATATGAACTTACTTGTTATCCGCGATGCAGTTGGCTGGAAAGTCTCAGAAATGCACAAATCTGTAACAAGTACGTAGAGAAATAAACAATGCTGCAAATGCTAACTAACAAGTTAGAAGAATCAGCAGCAACACGTTTCAAATCTTTAGAAAACACATCAACGTGTTTTCATCCAAAGATAGTGAGTTTTTCTCTAAATACCATAACCCTAAACTTCGGTAAAAACCCACATTAAACTTGTCCAAACTCGTTAGCATGGGTAGATGCTTACCTTTTGCTGAAGGAAACAGAAGAATGCAGGAGAAACAAGGTTTGGTACTTTGTTTCAGTCGCCTGGAAGAGAGAAAGCAAAGAGAGAAGGGAAGAAGCAGAGAAGTGAAATGCAGATTTCACGTAGGAGGAAGGACTTAGCTTCTTCAACAAGCTGCCAAGTGTTAGCTATCCATTGGCTATCTCCCACCAACCTTAATTTCTCTCCAATTTGCCCTTCCATGCATTTCAAACTTAGTGTTTTGTTTAGTTACACATTTGTTTGGTTCCCAACACAACACATATTGTATTAATATTAAATTAATCCTGCAAAGTGATTCGGGAAATAATTACAGCCAAAAGACCGGGTGCTACAGTCATAATTTTATTCTGAACCGAACCAGACCACCCAACCCATTTTTAAAGTTGAACCGAACCGGTGACCGAACGGCCTAATTGACCAAACCGGTCTAAACCCAAAGTCATTTAGCTGAATATTTTTGGATCGTTAAGGATGCTCAAATCAATTCAAAAATCCAACGCTAGGATTTTATTGGTAATGAATCTCTACCCTAATTATGTAATGACCCTTAACTATTCCTCAAAATTCCCGATAAATTTAAAAATTTATTTTATACCTAGGTAGTTCTCATAACGTTAAGCGGAATTAAAATCATCGAAGTCGTTTGGAAAATAATTTGGAAGGCTTTTTGAACAAAAAGCATTTTAAATCCTCAAATCAATTCAAAACAAACAATTAATTTACAATCAAACTATCGGCCATTTGAGGCAACAGATAACTGAAGCAGGGGAGGGGCTGAAGGGACAATTCAGCCCGAAAAAGCACAGGCGACCGAACGCATGAAGAAGTGTGTTCGGGAGCCCCTCGCACAGCCGCCCGAACGCTCATCTTCGAGCGTTCGGTCGCTTCACGTTCTGTTTCCAGAACGTGAAATCTGACCATCAAAACGACCGTACGCCACTCTTCCCACGTACGTTCGCCAAACTCTCTAGAAAACCAGAGAGTTCTGCGTTCCAACTCCTTTCCCTCTGCGAACAGTCGCCCCCACCCCCCCCCCCCCCCCCCCCCACTTTTTTTTCTTTCCTTCTTCTTTCCTTTCATGCCCTGCACATCATTTTCACACACAACACAACACATTCATCTCTTTTCTCATTCCTTCATCACATTCTTTTACATACCTTTAACAAACACACGTCTACACACATACGTCTCACATACTATCACTCACCCATTTCTCGACTCAAATACAATCAATTTCATAAAAACGAACCGCGTGGTTCCGTTTAAAAGTTTTACATATCCCCCTGTTTTCGAAATCACTAACAGTTACAAAATACTTTCAAAATCAGTTTCCAAACATCCTTAAACATTTACTATACAATTCTTCTATTCTTCATCTATCAAATCCCAAAATATTTACCTACGTACCCACGAGTCAAAATCACGCACTGACTGTCAGCGCACTCCCACGGGCCATCCTCCCTCAACGTGCTCGTACTTCAGGCGGAGGGACGTCATCCTCACCTGTCTTGAAATCACCTACACCATAGAGACACCTATGGGATAAAAATCTCAGTAAGCTCTACGCAAATGTTAATGCATGATCATGTATGTTCAGTGCAATGAAAACCGTCCATGTCAATGCATATATCTGTACGTGTCAGTCTATGGTTATCAGAAACGCTCGACAGATGGATAGGGCACGTCCAGCGGTTAGACAGCCCACACCATCTAAAGGGAGGAAAACCCGCTCACCACGGAACGCCAGGTCTGAACCTCATCCCCGATAACCCCATGTCATGGTTGTTTACTGTGATACTTTACTTGCCTTTTACGATGCATGTTCTTTTCATAAAATCCGTGCATAAATTCATTTTCATGTCGTTTTTAAAACCGTGATGCATGAACAGTTCAATATAACGTAATTAACGAGCATACCATTAAAACACGACAAATACCATTAAAACATAACAATCAACCTATAAATAACCAAACCTAAACTACCCAACCTATGAAATTTAAACAAATACATCTCCAAAACTCCTCGAGACGACTTCGACATATGGTGTAGGCCTATCGGCCAGAGTAAGTCACGAGAACTTACCTCTCATCGTTGCACACCGAGCTCCGTCCACGAGCGTTTGTTCACCTATGCATTTCACAATATACGACATTAAACCGAGTCTAAATCTTCAAACTTCAAAAATTACTAACTCCTAACTAAAGAAAATTCCTTAAAACTCTAAAACACCTTGTTGAGGCATTTCATCGAGCAATTCGTGCTCGTGATTACCAAACCTCCATTAATGGAGTTTTCAAGCTCCAAATTAGCCAAATCTCAAATACCAACCAATAATTCGATTATTTACGCCCAATAAACACCAATACGTCGATTAAAGGTGTAACTACGCTAAACTAATAGATCTCAAACTCTATTTCACGTTTTCAACGAAAACCCTAAACAAACCCTAATTGTTTAAACCCTAGAAATTGGTATCTAACGTTCTAAAAGCTTAGATTCATACCTAGGGAGTGATGACGGAAGAGAAACGTGAAGGCTCGAGTCGCCAGAGAAAGGGAATCGCCGCCGGAAATGATGAATCGCCAGAGGAAGAAAATCGCGCGGTGAGGGAGAGGGAAAATGGAGAATTACGTGGGTGAGGGGAAAAGAATGAGGGAATTGTTGATTTTTAATAAGATTTTGGTTTGCAATTTACCAAATTGCCCTTATCTCATTTTCTATTTATTCCTCCACAATTCTCGTTATTTAACTAATGATTCGTTTTCTCCAATTTTTCATATTTTACCTTAAATTCCAATTTATTATTACGACTTCGTTAAAACTTTTCGTTCGCAAAACGGACTTATTATGACGTATTTACCAAAATGCCGTTTATATTGGAATAATAATAAAAAATAATAAATCGCATAAAGCTGGGTGTTACAAATTATTTTCAAAATGATTGTTTTGGAATAAAATTTAAATGTCCCTAATTTTTAGGCAAAGAAGATCAATCCAATGCTCGGGAAAAATACCTAAAATCTTATTCTCTATCTCTCTCGAAATCCAGGTAAGTAAAACACTAGGTTTTAAATGTTTTGGCCGTAGGCCCTATATCACGAAACATATATTAAATTATTTTATTTAAAGTATTTTATTATTCAATTATGTTATTATTTGGACATGGATGTATAGGCATTGACATACGGATGCAGAAAGATAAAAATGATAGGACATAATGTATGCAAGTGTGAAATGCATGAAAATGAATGGAATTGACGGAACGCATGAGATGGCTAATGAGAGCCTGAATGCATGAGATGACTAATGAAAGTCTGAACGCATGGTTATTAAGATGACTGATGAAACTTTATGAGGGTAAGAAATCGCTAGTTTTTAGAAAGCCTGAACACATGGTAAGGATAGAAAAATGAGTTCCATCTA
Source organism: Begonia masoniana (assembly GCA_022432975.1). Classification (NCBI taxonomy): domain Eukaryota; kingdom Viridiplantae; phylum Streptophyta; class Magnoliopsida; order Cucurbitales; family Begoniaceae; genus Begonia; species Begonia masoniana. The sequence goes on from CM039513.1 coordinate 38,519,444, forward strand.
GTATGTAACTTTTAAATTATAGAATCGGGTAATGTATGCAATTTAAGTTGGGAGTAGCTACACCCTCGGGTATAATAATGCCCGCCGACTCTATTATTTGAGTATGCAAAGTTTGTATTGGAGATAGAGATTGAAAGCAAACCTGACCATTTTGGCAATGTAAGATTATGACGAAATTCTCGATATGGATTGGCTAACCAGACACTATACAACTATTGATTGTCGCAAGAAGGTCGTAAGATTTCATTTACCTGAAGAGGAACCGTTTTTATTTCATGGCGATAAGAAGAGTTCATGAATTCCAGTTATATATCATCATTACGAGCACAACGATTATTGAACTCTAGATGTTTTGGATTCTTGACAAGCGTTGTGTGCACTCAAATCGAGAAAGCAACAGCCTTAGATAAGGTGCTGATAGTTTGTGAATATCCAGATGTCTTCCTAGATAATTTAACGAGTTTGCCACCAGCTAGAGACGTAGAATTTGGCATTGATGTTCTACCTGGAACGACACCAATCTCTAAAATCATATACAGAATGGCGCCAATTGAATTAAAAGAATTGAAGATTCAACTTGATGAGTTACTAGAAAAAGGATTCATTCAACCAAGCTTTTCGCCGTGAGGTTCACCAGTATTATTCGTGAAGAAGAAAGATGAAACTATGAGAATGTGCATCGAGTATCGAGAACTGAACAAAGTCACCATAAAGAACAAGTACCCACTTCCAAGAATTAACGACTTATTTGATCAATTAAAGGGCGCTGGAGTTTTCTCGAAAATAGATCTCAAATATGGCTACCATCAACTAAAAATAAAGGATGATGATGTACCCAAGACGACATTTCAGACAAGATATGGCCACTATGAATTTTAAGTTATGCCATTTGGATTGAGTAATGCCCCGGCCGCCGTTATGGATTTAATGAATTGGGTATTCAAGAAATTCTTAGATGAATTTGTGACTGTTTTTATCGACGATATTCTCATCTATTTAAAGAGTGAGGAAGAGCATGAAGAACACTTACGAATTGTTTTATCGACCCTGAGACACAAAAAGTTGTATGCTAAGTTTTCAAAATGCGAATTCTCGATGAAAGAAGTAACTTTTCTTGGTCACGGGATTTCAAAGGAGGGTGTATTAGTAGACCCAGAAAAGATCGAAGTAGTTAGTAAATGGCCACAACCCAAAAATGTGGCAGAAGTACGAAGCTTCCTTGGTCTTACGGGCTATTACAGGAGATTTGTAGAAGGATTCTTGAAGCTAGCCACACCGCTCACCAGGAAGGGTACTAAATATTTATTGATTGAAGAATGCGAACAAAGCTTCCAAAAAATGAAGGAAATATTGATTTCAGCACCAATACTCACTATACCATATGAAACAGGAAATTTTGTAGTCTATAGTGATGTCTCAAAGTATGGACTCGGATGTGTACTTATGCAAGAATAAAAAGTTGTAGCCTATATCTCCAGACAGTTAAAAGATCATGAGAAGAATTACCCGACTCATGATTTGGAACTTGCAGCAATTATATATGTGCTCAAAATTTGGAGACACTATCTATATGGAGAAAGATGTGAGATTTACACCGATCATAAGAGCTTGAAGTATTTTCTAACGTAAAAGGACTTGAATATGAGACAACGTAGATGGTTGGAATTAGTAAATGATTATGATTGCGAAATTATATGTCACCCTGAAAAAGCAAATGTGATGGCTAACGCATTAAGTAGAAAAGTCTCTTTAAGTGTTTCGACACTATGTTTGATTATGAAAAAGTTAGTTGAAGAGATGCAGAAATTTGATATTGAGATAGTACCTCCCGGATTGATTAAGAGATTATCTGCGATGACGCTACAACCAAGCTTGTTCGAACAGATTAAAGACAAACAACATATTTTCTTATGTAAGATAAGAGATCAATTGAAAGATGGGAAGAAATCAGAATTTTCTATATCAGAATATGGAGTTATTAAATTTAAGAAAAAATTGTGTATACCTAACAATACCGAACTGAAAGGAGTTATATTAAAAGATGCACACTCAACTCCATACTCGGTACATCCTGGAGCATAAAAAATGTATCAAGATTTGAAGCAACATTATTGGTGGCGAGGATTGAAATTGGACGTGGCCAAATTTGTTGAAAGATGTCTTACATGTCAACAAGTCAAAGCGGAACATCAAAGACCTACTGGCATTTTACAACCGTTATTTGTACAAGTGGAAATAGGAACATATCACGATGAATTTCGTTATTGGGCTTCCAAGATCAATTAAAAATTATGACTCCATTTGGGTGATAGTTGATAGGCTGACAAAATCGGCACATTTTATTATTGTACGGACTACTTTTAATATGGATCAATATGCTCAAATATATATTATGGACATCATTAGATTACACGGTACGCCTATCTCTATAGTTTCAGATCGAGATACTCGCTTCACGTCAAAGTTCTGGAAGAGCTTGCAAAAAGCAATAGACACTCAGTTAAATTTCAGTACAGCTTTTCCACCCTCAAACGGATGGGCAGTCTGACAGAACAATTCAAACCTTGGAGGACATGTTATGTAACGCCCCAAATTAATTAACCCAGTTCGCTACTCACACTTGCTGAACTGAACTAAGAAATTCTAAAAAAAATTTAAAACTCCACTCAACGGCTAAAATCGACATTATTTCGAAACATCAAAACCTTGCAGCGGAAAACATTTATGTAAAAAAAGAATCATGACAAATATAGACTAGCAAAAACCTTGAGTTCAAAATCGTTTAAAATCTCTCTGCGACATCTGCAGTCAGTTCGACACTACTAGGTAATCTGTCGTCCACAGAAACTGTCACCAGAACTCATCGCTCAAACTACATCATCTAGACTCTACATCGAACAAACTATGTCAACCAGACTTCGTCGACCAGACTACGTCGACCAGACTACGTTAATTTGAACGACACTGTTTCGACAACACTCTGGATGACGACTTTGGACGATGACTCTTCCACTAATCTCTATGACAATTTACTCATACTTTGGACAACTGTTCATCGTCGTCCACGGCTACATAGACTCATCGTCTACGGATTTTCATCCACAGACTTACTTAAATTTATCGTCCACGGACCACGTGACTTTATCACCCCCAGTCCACGTGACTACTTACTTTGGACGACAACTTTGGACGATATCATTTCACTTACAGTTTGGACAACTGTTTTCGCCCACAGAATGGACGACAACTTTACCTTCAGAGTACTTATGACTTTGGACGACTACTTTGGACGACAACAATGCCTTCAGAATACTTAACGACTCTAGTCGACTACTTTGGATGACTATTCTTGTCCACAGAGTGGACGACTGTTTTCACTTACAACTTTGGACGACGTTCTCGTCCACGACTTTGGACGATAATTCATCCACAACTCTAGATGACATTTCTAACACTGAACAATACTGTAACCGATTATGCACTTATCGGTGGACAACTTCAATAGCTAAGAAAACTTGAAGCATCTCGACCGTAACCATTTAAAAACATCACTAATCCAAAACTTAGTCAAATCCACACTTTCAGTAAAAACAACACTAATTCAAAACTTAGTCAAATCCACACTTCACTAAAAACAACACTAATCCAAAACGTAGTCAAATCCACACTTCCAGTAATTTCAATTCAAAGGACTTCTTTCAAAACTGACAAGTTTCATTTTCGGAGAGTTTTCAAACATATGTTAAAACATTAAAATCATCGCTGTTAATTAAAAATTCATCTACTTATTGGCTATTCGATAGCCTTTTAGAATCCACACACCACCACTGGTTAAATCGCCTCATCAGTTACCAAGTCGTAGCGTGGATGCACTCCTCCAACTGCCTCTATTCCTCAACATGCTCAGAGAACTCACCCGTGGTCACTTCTTAACCTACATCACAAAACTCATCTATTAGTCTAATACTAAATAAGCAGAGCAATAATGAAATGAAATGTTGAAACATAAACCCTATTCATGCAGTTTCTACTCTCATAGCTCATGTTGCATTCATATTCATTCCCTGTTGATCCCCCTGTTTGATGGGAAGCGGATCATTTTTTCCAAAGTATGTATCCTCTGACTCGATTAAAGGGCGGATTAATTCCCTTAATAGCTGATCTTGATCCCCCTGTTCGATGGGAAGCAGATCATTTTTCCCAAAGTATGTGTCCTCTAACTCGATTAAGGGGCAGATTAATTCCCTTAATAGCTGATCTTGATTCCCCTGTTCGATGAGAAGCAGATCATTTTTCCCAAAGTATGTATCCTCTGACTCGATTAAGGGGCGGATTAATTCCCTTAATAGTTGGTCTAAATAGATTTACTCATGCCTTGTCATGTCATTTCACATGCAAATTCATTTTCGTGTTCCTTCAAAAACATGATGCATGACATACTAAAAATCATACAAAACATACACGTACCCTACTGTTTTGTGATGTAGACCCGAAGGCACACATATACTGACACGGGGTCCCTTAGAAAAGGGCCCGTGTACAACCCACAATAATAAAGGTAGGTGCTCGGTTGTGTGAAAGTGATAAATATTGAAATAAATGAAGAAAAGACTAAAATAAAAATGCAAGAAAATAACACTAAGTTAGCAAGATATGGCCGATTATAAGATGATGAATATTAGTGAGAAATAATAAGAAGGAGATGATAGAAGATAATAGAGATGAATGTAAAAGGCAAAGAACTAAAAATAAGTAAATGACATAAAAATAAAAGTGAGTGTGTGGATATTGTGAAGCTAAAATGTAGAGGTGGATTTGTGTGCAAAGTGAAGACAATGAAAGTAAAGAAATACCCTTGGTGGATCCGAGGAGCGAGCTTACGGTTTAAGCTCCCGGATACACGTTTTCCGTGAAGAAAACGACCACCGTAGGCCGGGGATTTTCGTCCTCGTTTCAACTCCTAAGGGAGAAGATGAGGGAAAGAATAAGAGCTAACCTAGCAACCCAAGCTAGGTTAGCAATGGAGGCTAACTCCTCTTGGTTCAAGGAACTAAGGAAAACACCAAAGTAAACCTTGGATATTTAGGGGAAATATTAGTGTATTGATTGGAAAAAGTTGTTTACAATCACTAATACCATGCATTTATAGAAGTCCTAGGTGGATTAGGGCCATTGGATCAAGAAAATAATCAATGGCTAGGAAAAAATGGGAAGAAGGCCGAAGGAGGCCAATCTGTGCGCGCTGGGCGCGCCAATCAGCGCGCCAGTCAGCATCCGCGCGTGCATGCGCCCACCTATCTGCGCGCGCTGCGCCCACGTGCAGCCTGCCCGCGCCCAGCGCCCTGCCCGCGCGCCTCCAGCGCCTGCCCGCGCGCTCCAGCTGTGCAATCTTCATCTTGCCCGAGCCAAAACTTGACCAATGGCCTAATTTTGTCTAAGTCACCCATCCATGCCCTCACCCACTCATATACCTGCAAAACCATACCTTTGAATGTGGGCTCTTCTTTGGGCCGGGTATTTCTTTGAGCTCGATTTGTGGAGGCCTCTTTTTCTTTGAATTGTTGAACTTTCAACAACCCATAATCCACCACCATACATCTAGTCCTAACCACACAATCTAATGCATGAGATGCAATTATAAAATTTTTACAAAAAGGCTAATGTATGCCAATGAGTTTGAAAAATAAAAATTACAATTTCAAGGCCCAGGAAGACAAATTCCCATAGGGCTGTCAGCAAGCTCCGTGCAAATGCTCCAACGGACGACATGGTAAGGCTTCTCCTCATCCTCCTTAGTCGGCTCCCAAGTGAAGTCCATGAGTGAATCGAAACCTGCAAAAAGAGACAAGTCGTTAGAACATTGAACAGTTAAATTTTGTGCCCGGGTTTGTGATCTAGTAACGGGCCTACGAGGCACGTCATCCCCTCCAGGTGGCTGAGGATTTGACCTCAAATCCGTTAGCTCAGCCTCCTCTTCATGTCCCAATTCTCCAATATAAGGGGACAAATCTTGCACGTTGAAGGTGGATGATACTCCATAATCGCCATGTAACTCCAATTTGTAAGCATTGTTATTTATGCGCTCTAAAACTTTAAAGGGGCCTTCAGCTCTAGCTAATAGCTTGGAGCGTCTTTTGGCGGGAAACCGTTCTTTCTTAAGGTGTATCCACACCAAATCTACAACATTGAAAATTACCTCCTTTCGTCCTTTATTCGCATGCTTCGCATAATTGGCGTTGTTTTTCTCAATGGTTTGGCGAACCTTTTCATACAACTTTTTCATTTGCTCTGCTTTATTCGCTCCCGAAGGGTTGAATAGGTCCTGGGTTGGAATAGGAATAAGTGTCATGGTTGTGTTCGGGTTAAAGCCATATACTATCTCAAAAGGCGTTTGCTGGGTGGTGGAATGAAGGCTTCGGTTGTAACCGAATTCAATTTGGGGTAGTACGATATCCCAATTAGAGAGATTTTTTCCGATGACACTTCGGAGAAGGGTACCCAAAGTCCTATTGACCACTTCCGTTTAGCCGTCCGTTTGGGGATGAAAGGATGTACTAAAACAAAGTGTAGTCCCTAACTTCTTCCATAAAGTCTTCCAAAATGTGCTCAAAAATTTGGTATCGCGGTCCGACACAATAGACTGAGGCACACCGTGGAGTCTAACTATTTCCTTGAAGAAGAGATCGGCTATAGCAGCAGAGTCGTCGGTTTTGTTGCAGGCAATAAAATGTGCCATTTTGGAGAATCTATCTACCACAACTAAAATAGAATCTTTGTTACGTCCTGTCCGTGGTAGCCCTAAAACAAAATCCATACTAACTTCCACCCAAGGATGTGTAGGAACTGGTAAGGGAAGGTAAAGTCCTTGGGGTAGGACCTTGCTTTTGGCCTTTTTCCACACAATGCACTTTTCAATATAATGGTGCACGTCTTTCATCATGTGAGGCCAATAGAATTTTTCTTTTAATAATTCTAGGGTCTTCTTTTCTCCAAAATGTCCAGACAATCCTCCTCCATGAGCTTTTTTAATGAGGCATTGTCTTAGACTGCAATGTGAAATACACAATTTCCCATTCCTTAAGAGAAATCCATCCACAAGACTATATCCTCCTTCAGCCTTATTTTGATAAACTTGATAAGGTAATCCAAAGTCTTTATCGGATGCATACAAATTTTTGATCCATTCGAATCCGAAAAATCTAACACTCAATTCTGTAAAGAGGATACGTCTTCGAGAGAGAGCATCGGCAACGGTATTATCAGAACCCTTCAGATATTTTAAATTGTAGGGGAATCTTTCCAAAAATTCCACCCACTTTGCATGACGTTTGTTGAGTTTGTGTTGGCTCTTAATATGCTTGAGGGATTGATGGTTGGAATAAATCACAAACTCTTTGGAAAGTAGGTAATGTTGCCAATGTTCGAGAGCTCTAATCACGGCATAAAATTCTTTGTCATAAGTCGAATAATTCAAAGCAGCTCCTTTCAATTTTTCACTAAAATACGCAAGAGGTTTGCCATCTTGCATCAAAACAGCACCAACGCCAATACCCAAGGCATCACTTTTGATCTCAAAAACCTTATTGAAATCGGGTAGAGCCAAAACAGGTGATTAACAAAGTTTTTCTTTTATCAGGTCGAAGCTACTTTGGCATGCCGGTGACCACTTAAAGTCTACTCCGTTCTTGGTAAGATCCGTAATAGGAGCGACTAAAGAACTAAAGTCCTTAATGAACCTCCTATAAAAAGAGGCTAATCCGTGAAAGCTACGGACTTCAGTAATGCTAATAGGAGTGGGCCACTCCTTGATGGCTTTGACTTTATCCTCATCCGCTTCCAAGCCATCCTTCGAAATTATGAAGCCCAAAAAGTAAACCTTTTCTTGTCCAAAGGAGCACTTACTCAAATTCCCAAACAATTTAGTGCGACGGAGGGTTTGAAATAACATCCCGAGATGGTTGACATGTTGTGGGAGGTCGCGACTATACACCAAGATGTCATCGAAATACACGACAACAAATTTCCCAAGGAACTCCTTAAGAACATGGTGCATTAACCGCATGAAGGTGCTCGGGGCATTTGTAAGACCGAATGGCATAACCATCCACTCAAACAATCCGTATTTTGTTTTGAAGGCGGTTTTCCATTCATCACCTTCTTTCATCCTTATTTGGTGATATCCGCTCTTCAAGTCTACTTTGGAAAATATTGATGCTCCACTCAATTCGTCCAACATATCTTCAACACAAGGGATAGGATACCTATACTTGATGGTTATTTGGTTGATAGCCCTACTATCAACACACATTCGCATAGAGCCATCCTTTTTCAGTACCAACAAGGTAGGTACGGTGCATGGGCTCATCGACTCTCTTATGTACCCTTTCCCCAATAATTCTTGGACTTGTTCTTGTAGTTCCTTTGCTTATTTAGGCCTCATCCTATAGGCTGGTCTATTTGGTAGCATAGCTCCAGGTTGGAGGTCAATTTGATGTTCAATTCCTCTAATTGGTGGTAATCCAGGTGGTAGTTCTTCGGGAAAAACATCTTGATAGGACTTAAGTAGGTTTTGGACTGCTAAAGGTATTTCTCCAAGCTCCATAATACGGTCTCTAAATAATACTAGAATGATAGTTTTTCCTTTTGTTACCGCAGCTCTAAGTCCTTTTTTTGTCAAGAGCAAAGTTTCCTTAATCTTTTCTTCCTTCCTAATCGACTCATCATGAGCAATTTTTTCGGGTGTCATAGGAAGTAATTTAATAGTCCTACCGCCGAATTTTAGACTATAATTGTTGAGGAATCCGTCGTGTTGTACCATTCGATCATAAAGCCATGGTCTCCCAAGTAGAAGATGACTCGCATTCATTGGCACGACATCGCAAAGAACCACGTCTTTATACTTGCCAACAGTGAAATTGACGGTTACTTGCTTTGTCACCTTGATATCATCCCTATCGTCCAACCATCTTAATTTATACGGTTTAGGGTGACTAGTTGTTTCCAACCCAAGCTTTTCACCATATCTTGGGAAGCTACATTGACGCAACTTTCTCCATCAATAATCATCGAACAAACTTTTTCCTTGACTGCGCATCTACTTTGAAAAATATTTTCTCGTTGGCAGTCCTCATTAACGTTCTTAGAAACAAGGGTCCTACGAATGACCATTAAAAGTGGTCCGTCTTGAGCAGCACATTCATCTGTATCGTGCTCACTCTCATCATTTACCTCTTCTTCTTCTTCTTTGTCGAGGTATTGACCTTCGTCATTTTTGCTCTCCCATTCTCCGGTAGATTCTTTGATAACCATCACTCGACGGTTAGAGCATTCATTGGCGTAATGTCCCTTTCCTAAACACTTGAGCATTGGACATCACGGGCTCATAGTTCTTTAGATGTAGTGGTTTGATTTTTGTCCGTCGGAGGGGGTTTGTTTTGATTGAAGGGAGTCTTAGATGGCCAATTACGGTTAACCGGCCTTTTATCTTCGTTCTTCCATGGAGGTTTTGGTTTGTCTTGATCTAGATGCCTAGGTGGAAATTTAGTGGGAAAGTTGGTTTTACGCTTTCTTTTGAGTTGTCTTTCCACCGTGAGGGCGAGTTGAATGACCATGTCCATGGTTTGCAATTGTTGTACTTCAACCGCGTCTCCAATATCGCGTTAAGACCTCGAATGAATCTCGCGATGAGTTGCTCTTGTGGTTCATCAATAGCACAACGCATATTGAGAGTCTCGAATTCCGTGATATACTCATCGACCAAGAGAGAATTTTGCTTAAGGTTGTGAAGTTGGTGGAAGAGTTCGTGCTTGTAGTGTCGAGGAACGAACCTTTTGTGCATTTCCTCTTTCATGGAATTCCACGTTGAGACGGGGTATCCTAGTGTACGCATCCTTTGGTTTTTAAGGTTGGACCACCATAATGTGGCGTGGCCCGTTAATTCAAGAGAGGCGAGTTGAATTTTAACTCGCTCGGAATAGTCGTGACACTCAAAGATTCTCTCTACCTTATCAATCCAATCAAGATACGTGTTTCCATCACATGTCTCATTGAAAGGGGGAATTGTCATCTTGACATTACGGAGGTCGTCGTTGTCCCTACGACGATTAGGTCGGTACTCCTCATCATCTTCTGTAATACTCGGTTCTATCAAACCGTTTCTCTGTTCCTTTTAAACAAATGACACAATTTATATGACAATATTATATGTAGGGTTAGTGGATGACTAGGCAGGGGCATAAGAGTAATTAGAAATTCAAAGGTGGATAACGTATTTAAGGGAACTATTAATGAAGTAGCCGCCACTGTTGATTTATTTCCCCCTCATTCTCAGCTCCTCAGCTTAGCAGAGCGCGATAGGAGACTCCCTTCGACTTCCTCCAGCGATTTCCTCCGAACTTGGTGAGTTTTACTTCTATTTCTTGCTACATTGTATCTATCGTTGGTAGGAGGGGTGATAAATGAGGATTTGTGAAGGCGGTAAGCGAGTGGTGGTTTCGGTTTAAGTTGAAATCGGGAATGCACAATGGCTAGAGTTCCCAAAACAGTTTCCCTTAGATTTCTGGTGGTTTAGAATGAAGATTAGAGGAAATTTAATGTATGCTCTGTCTATGGTTTTAGGTTTGGTTAATACCCGAAGTAGTTGCAACCAAGCTTTCTCCAGGAGACCAGGTAAGTAGAGTTTGCATGTGCCTTCGGGCCTACATCACAAAACAGTAGGATTTATGTGTGCATGAATGAATGTTTCTTTTCAGTTGCCATGCATCATATTTTGAAAGAAAATGAAAATGAATTTACATGAAGTAGCATGGTGAGATGTGAACAGATTGTGACAGTATACTTTTAAGGGAATTAATCCGCCCCTTAAATCGTACATATGGATTTATACCCTGGGAAAACTGATCCACCTCCCATTGTATCAGGGATCATCAGTATACTTTTAAGGGAATTAATCCGCCCCTTAAATCGTACATATGGATTTATACCCTGGGAAAACTGATCCACCTCTCATTGTATCAGGGATCATCAGACCAGTGAACAAATGCAACATAACTGAGGAATGAAAGTAGAAACTGCATATTTAAGATCATATTTCAGTAATTCATTTCATTATCGCTTTACTTACTTAGCATTAGGCTAATAGATGAGTTTTGTGATGTAGGTGTTGAGGATACCGCAGGTGAATTTCCTGAGTGTACAGATGATTAGCTGTGGTTGGAGGAGTTCATCCATGTCTCGACTCGGAAGCTGATGAGGCGGGTTAACTGGTGTCAGCAGATGTTGAGGTCTATTTGATAGTGGTTAAGTCTGAACATGTTAAGTTTTCACGATAGAATGGTTTTTAATGTTTTGAATCTGTTTTGGGGTTTTCTGATAATAGTATTTCTGTGAGATTTTAAATGTTGGTTCATACTAAATTTTAGTAATGCATTGGTCTGGAATGTTTAAGTGAAGTGAGAAAATTTCCTTTCCGTAGTTAGAGTTGTTGTTCTGCTCTCTGTCGGTAGATGGAGTCTATCAGCAGATGTTGAGTTGTTAATCTGTCCTCTATCGGTATGTGCAGTTCGCCTCACCGGTGGATGTATGGTTGAGTCGATCGGATGAATGAATCATCCGGCTGACGTCATCGGACGATGTAGTTTTATTTTATCAGAAGATGTCTTCGGATAAGCCATCGGATGATGTAAAAACTCTTTGTCGTTTAGTGGCCGGTGGATGTCGTGTGTTAATCCACCGGAAGATGTAGGTTTAAATCTATCGGATGAAGGAAGGCATCTGGCTGACGTCATCGGAAGTTGTAGAGAGCATTTTTGTCGTTTAGTCACCGGTGGATACCGTGAGTAAAACCACCGGAAGATGGAGAGAATATTTTGTCGTTTTATGACCGTAGGACGGCTTCCGTTTCTGTTTTCTGTTTTTAGCCCCTCCGTTGACTTGGTTCAGCGGCAGGTGCGTTTGACTTTCTTCACCTTTAAAGCAACCCACGGTTTAAACTTTTATTTTCCCTTGGTCAACTATTTCTAATATTCCGCCCGATTATCCAAACACTTTTTATGATTTTGTTCAGCTCTATATTTGTTTAAATGATTTCCGCTGCAAGCAAAAAAAATATGGTAGAAAGTTTAGTCACGTACGAGGTTTGTGTGACAAACCGGGTTCAGATAACTCGGGGCGTTACAGTGTGGTATCAGAGACATTCAGTTAAACCGTTCAAAAGATTACTCATCAGTGCCGATCGTTGCATGGAAGTACTTCAACAACTGTAAGTGTTTATGTTACCCTTAATTCATAGATATTTAAGAGTATAAATAACCCTGTGCAGGAATTTAGTTCAATGGCCAGACGCCCGGGGAGACCTAGAGTGCCGAGAGAAATGCCAAATGTGAGGGGTGAAGAGGAGCCTAGTTTGATTAGGCAGCTGACAGATTTAGTGCGTCAGCAAACTGACTTAGTGCGCCAACAGTCTGACCAACTAGGAGTACTGTTGAACCGAGAGGTACAAGGAAGTGCTAACTCCGGTTCTAGCAATGAACATTCTGGAGATAGATTCCGGAGACTAAGACCACCCACGTTCGATGGACAGTCATCTGATCCAGTAATTGCTGATGGATGGCTTAGGAAGATTGAAAGTATGTTTAGGTGTGCCAATATCGAAGAAGGAGACAAGGTCACATTGGCAACCTTTCATTTAGCTGGTGAAGCTCAACTCTGGTGGGAGACAATGGAGACCACCACAGATGTTTTGGCAATGTCCTGGTCACAATTCAAGGACATTTTCTACGAGAAGTATTTCAGCAGCACAGTCCAGACAGCAAAGAAGTTGGAATTCCTGAACTTGAAGCAGACAGGATCAGTGGCTGAGTACAGTAGGCAATTTGAGTCCTTGTCCAGGTTTGCTGGACATTTTGCTCATAAGGAAGAGGATAAGGTGTTCAAATTCGTGCATGGACTGAAGCCAGAGATTTATCGAGGAGTCAAATTCTGTGGCATTAAAGGTTTAACGTTCAGTGAAGTTGTGTCCACTGCTCTGGAAGTGGAAGAGGCTGAAAGGAAGTGTGCTGGATCAAAGGAGGCCCCGCAAAGATTTAACCAGCCACACCAGCAAAGGGGAACGAAGAGGCCAAGTGAAGGCCAAAGTAGCCAGGGAGCAGGAAGGAAAGTGCAGGATGTCAAGAATTTTTCCCAATGTCCAACATGTTTGAAGAATCACCTAGGGGGATGTAGGTGGACCTCCAGAAGGTGTTTCAACTGTGAGGAGGTTGGACACTCATTCAAGGACTGCACTAAGCCCAGAGTCCTTCGATGCTTCAACTGTAACAAGCCGGGACACACTGTTAGAGACTGCCCAACGTTGAAAAGTGGCCCTGCTAGGATAAAGCCTAGAATATTCTCCATGTTAGAGTCAGGAGAAGAGGACCAACCTGCTGTGGTGTCAGGTACTATATTGATCAACTTTGTACCTGCTTTTACTTTGATAGATTCGGGTGCAACGCATTATTTTATAGCCTCTGCATTTGCTGATAAGTTAGATGTAAGGTTTACTCCTTCTGAGCACGTGTACAACGTAGTATTACCTTCTGGTGAGCACATGCACTCCAGTCAAACGATGCTTGATAGTGTGGTGTTAGTAGGGAACATGAATTTGCCTGCTGATCTTATTATTATGGACATAATGGGATTTGATGTGATCCTAGGAATTGATTGGTTGTTTAAGCATTATGCCAGTATAGATTGTAGAACTGGAATAGTTAGCTTTCAACCCCCTGGTAAGTTGACACATACCTTTCAAGCTTCAAAGAAGAGTAAGGAAATGTTTGTGATGACTACTATTAACACTAGACCTTCTCTGTGTGGTGAATATTTGTGCTTTTTGGCCTGTGTTTTAGACACACAACTAGTAGAAAAATCGAACCCCAAGGATGTTTTAGTTGTCCAAGATTTTCCGGAAGTGTTTCTAGATGACCTTCCTGGCTTGCCACCAGATAGGGAAATCGAATTTGTTGTAGATATTTACCCTGGAGCCGAGCCTGTGTCTAAAAATCCATATAGGTTAGCTCCAACTGAACTTAAGGAATTAAAGAAACAATTGGAGGATCTATTGGAAAAAGGGTTCATACGCCCAAGCTTTTCATCGTGGGGTGCACTTGTCCTTTTTGTCAAGAAGAAAGATGGATCAATGCGTATGTGCATTGATTATAGAGAATTGAATAAGTTAACTGTCAAAAACAAATACCCTTTGCCGAGAATTGATGACTTATTTGACCAGCTTAGGGGCGCAAGAGTTTTCTCTAAGATTGACCTTAGGTCCGGTTATTATCAGCTGAAGGTAAAATCTGAAGATATCCCAAAGACCGCCTTTCGCACAAGGTATGGACATTATGAGTTTTTGGTTATGTCTTTTGGTTTGACAAATGCACCAGCAGCCTTCATGGATCTCATGAATAGGGTGTTTCATGAGTTTTTGGACAAGTTTGTCATAGTATTCATAGACGATATTCTGATCTATTCTAGAACTAAGGATGAGCATGCAAGGCATTTGAGTTTGGTGTTAGGGGTACTTAGACAGCATCAGCTTTATGCTAAGTTTTCCAAGTGTGAGTTTTGGTTGGACAGAGTTCACTTTCTTGGTCATGTGATCTCTGGAGATGGAATATCTGTCGATCCAGCCAAGGTTCAAGCAGTTAAGGAGTGGCCCCAACCAAAGAATGCTATAGATATTCGAAGTTTCCTCGGGTTAGCAGGATATTAAAGAAAATTTATTGAAGGGTTTTCAAGGATTGCAACACCCCTCACTCGGTTAACTAGGAAAAATATCAAGTACGCTTGGACTGAGGAGTGTGAATCCAGTTTCCAGACCTTGAAAAGTAGACTGACCAATGCCCCTATATTGACCCTACCCGATAAGAGTGGAAAATTTAGCATTTACTGTGATGCTTCCAGGATTGGTCTTGGGTGTGTGTTAATGCAAGATGGAAAGGTTATAGCTTATGCTTCTAGGCAGTTAAAAATGCATGAAAAGAACCATTCAGACATTAGAAGATATGATCCGAGCATGCATATTGGATTTTCAAGGATCATGGAGTAAATATTTACCATTGGTTGAGTTCTTTTACAATAACAGTTTTCAAGCAACAATAGGCATGGAGCCATACGAAGCATTATATGGACGAAAATACAGATCTCCTTTATACTAGGATGAAATTGGAGAAGCGCAGTTGCTTGGTCCTGACATTGTGCAACAGACTGTGGAGAAGGTTGCCCTCATCCGACAGAGAATTCTGAAAGCTCAAAGCCGCCAGAAGAGTTATGCTGATAAAAGACGGAGAGAATTAGAGTTTGAAGTAGGTGATGAAGTTTTTCTTAAGGTGTCACCATTCAAAGGAGTTGTGAGATTTGGGAAGAGAGGAAAGTTGAACCCCAGATACATTGGACCATTCTCGATCTTGAGAAGGATTGGGAAGACAGCCTACCAGTTACAGCTACCAACCAATATGGAAGGAATCCATGATGTGTTTCATATCTCCATGCTTAAGAAGTGTGTTCGAGATCCATATCAGATTGTGGAACAGTAGGACATCGAGGTTCTTCCTACTCTTGCATATGAGGAGAAACCTGTAAGGATCTTGGACTATACAACGAAGGTATTGCGCAACAAGGAAGTTCCACTTGTGAAAGTCTTATGGCACAATCAGAACATAGAGGAGACAACTTGGGAGCGCCAGCAAGACATGATGGACCAATATCCAGAGTTATTCAGGTACTGAATTTTGAGGACAAAATTCTTTTAAGGAGGGTAGATTGTAATACTCGGTTCTATCAAACCGTTTCTCTGTTCCTTTTAAACAAATGACACAATTTATATGACAATATTATATGTAGAGTTAGTGGATGACTAGGCAGGGGCATAAGAGTAATTAGAAATTCAAAGGTGGATAACGTATTTAAGGGAACTATTAATGAAGTAGCCGCCACTGTTGATTTTTTTCCTCCCCATTCTCAGCTCCTCAGCTTAGCAGAGCGCGATAGAAGACTCCCTTCGACTTCCTCCAGCGATTTCCTCCGAACTTGGTAAGTTTTACTTCTATTTCTTGCTACATTGTATCTATCGTTGGTAGGAGGGGTGATAAATGAGGATTTGTGAAGGCGGTAAGCGAGTGGTGGTTTCGGTTTAAGTTGAAATCGGGAATGCACAATGGCTAGAGTTCCCAAAACAGTTTCCCTTAGATTTCTGGTGGTTTAGAATGAAGATTAGAGGAAATTTAATGTATGCTCTGTCTATGGTTTTAGGTTTGGTTAATACCCGAAGTAGTTGCAACCAAGCTTTCTCCAGGAGACCAGGTAAGTAGAGTTTGCATGTGCCTTCGGGCCTACATCACAAAACAGTAGGATTTATGTGTGCATGAATGAATGTTTCTTTTCAGTTGCCATGCATCATATTTTGAAAGAAAACGAAAATGAATTTACATGAAGTAGCATGGTGAGATGTGAACAGATTGTGACAGTATACTTTTAAGGGAATTAATCCGCCCCTTAAATCGTACATATGGGTTTATACCCTGGGAAACTGATCCACCTCCCATGTATCAGGGATCATCAGTAATTAAATCCGCCCCTTAAATCGTACATATGGGTTTATACCCTGGGAAAACTGATCCACCTCCCATTGTATCAGGGATCATCAGTATACTTTTAAGGGAATTAATCCGCCCCTTAAATCGTACATATGAATTTATACCCTGGGAAAACTGATCCACCTCCCATTGTATCAGGGATCATCAGACCAGTGAACGAATGCAACATAACTGAGGAATGAAAGTAGAAACTGCATATTTAGGATCATATTTCAGTAATTCATTTCATTATCGCTTTACTTACTTAGCATTAGGCTAATAGATGAGTTTTGTGATGTAGGTGTTGAGGATACCGCAGGTGAATTTCCTGAGTGTACAGATGATTAGCTGTGGTTGGAGGAGTTCATCCATGTCTCGACTCGGAAGCTGATGAGGCGGGTTAACTGGTGTCAGCAGATGTTGAGGTCTATTTGATAGTGGTTAAGTCTGAACATGTTAAGTTTTCACGATAGAATGGTTTTTAATGTTTTGAATCTGTTTTGGGGTTTTCTGATAATAGTATTTCTGTGAGATTTTAAATGTTGGTTCATACCAAATTTTAGTAATGCATTGGTCTGGAATGTTTAAGTGAAGTGAGAAAATTTCCTTTCTGTAGTTAGAGTTGTTGTTCTGCTCTCTGTCGGTAGATGGAGTCTATCAGCAGATGTTGAGTTGTTAATCTGTCCTCTATCGGTATGTGCAGTTCGCCTCACCGGTGGATGTATGGTTGAGTCGATCGGATGAATGAATCATCCGGCTGACGTCATCGGACGATGTAGTTTTATTTTATCGGAAGATGTCTTCGGATAAGCCATCGGATGATGTAAAAACTCTTTGTCGTTTAGTGGCCGGTGGATGTCGTGTGTTGATCCACCGGAAGATGTAGATTTAAATCTATCGGATGAAGGAAGGCATCTGGCTGACGTCATCGGAAGTTGTAGAGAGCATTTTTGTCGTTTAGTCACCGGTGGATACCGTGAGTAAAACCACCGGAAGATGGAGAGAATATTTTGTCGTTTTATGACCGTAGGACGGCTTCCGTTTCTGTTTTCTGTTTTTAGCCCTTCCGTTGACTTGGTTCAGCGGCAGGTGCGTTTGACTTTCTTCACCTTTAAAGCAACCCACGGTTTAAACTTTTATTTTCCCTTGGTCAACTATTTCTAATATTCCGCCCGATTATCCAAACACTTTTTATGATTTTGTTCAGCTCTATATTTGTTTAAATGATTTCCGTTGCAAGCAAAAAAAAATATGGTAGAAAGTTTAGTCATGTACGAGGTTTGTGTGACAAACCGGGTTCAGATAACTCGGGGCGTTACATCTTCCGTCCAAATATCATCCTCCGAATTAAAATGACGTGGTCTTCTTCTTTGGGGTTCAACCCATTCCTCTTCCTCTATGGGTGGTTGAAAAGGCGCTCTATGCCTAGGGCGTTCGGGAATAATCCTAGAGGAGGTCTCTTGAGAAGGGGCACGCTCATGGAATTCTCTACGAGGAGGATTATTCAACATTGTTTGGACTTGTTGGGCGAGGCTATTAACTATGCTTGTTAAGGCATCAATTTGTCCTTGCATGCCTCCTTGTGAGCTAGTCTCACCTTCGTGACGTGTGCTTTCGGGTGGGGGAGTATCCCTAGCTCGATGTGGTTCTTGGTGGGGTGGATCTCGATTGAACCCACGTCGATTAGGCATCGTTGAGTGTTTTGATGTAATTCAATTTCTTGTCTAAGTTAAATTTCCTAAATTAGTGAGATGCTTATCTTCTTAATGTCTTAGGCAATTTTAGGAACTAGGGAACAATCTTAGCTAAGACAACAATAAAAATAGGGATCATGCTAATTAGGATGATAACTAGACAATTTAATAACACTTAATATCTCAACCAAGAAGTGAATATTTTCAATAATTCATTTTCACCACAAATTTTCAAGAAACTCAATCAAGTTATCAATTTTTACTAAGGACAAACTAGAGCAATATTAATGACAACTAATTAACTCTAAAAACAGCAAATGATAAAATTTAGAACATCATTTAAGTCAAAATAACATGCTGGAATTTAATTCAAATATAGCAGAATTGTTAATCTAATGTCTAGCTCCAATTTGCTACTTTAATTCATGCTTTTGCCAATTTCTTGTTAACCAATTTCATGCATTCACTTAACAGCATATATTAGGTAAATTTATGAACTAAAACATGAGCAATATTCAGCAAAAATGATAGACAAATTCGAGCTTAACAAAAGAGACAAAACCGATGCGATAATTTATACAATAATCCTATTTTCGATAGTAATAGATCATTTTTCCCAAAGCATGTATCCTCTGACTCGATTAAGGGGCGGATTAATTCCCTTAATAGTTGGTCTAAATAGATTTACTCATGCCTTGTCATGTCATTTCACATGCAAATTCATTTTCGTGTTCCTTCAAAAACATGATGCATGACATACTAAAAATCATACAAAACATGCACATACCCTACTGTTTTGTGATGTAGGCCCGAAGGCACACATATACTCTACTTACCTGGCTTCCTGAGAGATTCTTGGTTGTAAGCTACTTCGACAGTTTGCTCAAACCTAAAACCATAAACAGAGTATTAATTAAATCTTCACTAAACTTCATTCTAATTCATCCAGAAATCTAATGAAGCTAGTTGGGAATTCTGTTTCTTCGTGCATTCCCCGATTCACCACCAAACCCGAATTCGACTCTCACTTACAGCACTCTCAAAACACACATCTACCACCCCTATGTTATCTAACCTCTAAAACAGCAAGAAATCGAAGCAAAATTCACCTAGGTTGAAGAAATCAGGCAGGAGAATCGCCGAGAGACACCTGCTGAGCTGAGCCCCGAAAAGGGAAAGAAGAATAATGTGGCGGCTAAAACCCTTCACTAAACCCTTCATTTATATCATAAATTTAACAAATTATACATATGCTCTTGTCAATCCAAACTTTAACCTAACCATTGTTTCTCTCATTTCCCTTCATTAACATACTCAAGCAATTAGTCATATCCCCTTTAATTCCATAAAAATGTACACCACTAACGTCAATTCAAGTCAATAATTGTCGGGTGCTACATGTTAAGAGCTTGTGCTATCGATTTTCAAGGGAATTGAATTTACCATTGGTAGAGTTTTTCTATAACAATAGTTACCAAGCTTCAATTGGAATGGCTCCTTATGAAGTACTTTATGGTAGAAAGTGTAGATTCTCAGTACATTAAGATGAGATTGGTGAAGGCATTCCTGTTGGACCTGATATTTTGAGACAAACTGCTGAGATTGTTACTTTAATTAGAAAGAGGATTCTTGCAGCCCAAAGTAGACAGAAAAACTATGCAGATCGAAAAAGGAGAAAATTAGAGTTTGCTGAAGGAGATCAAGTAAGAAGGTCTCGATTGTAAGAGTTCTATGGAGGAATCAAAACGTTGAGGAAGCAACCTAGGAAAAGGAAGAAGAAATGAGAAGATTCTATCCGGAGCTTTTCAGGTAATTATTTAAATTTTGAAAACGAAAATTCTTTAAAGAAGGATAGATTGTAAAATACCAAAAATTTATTCCCAAATAAAGGAATCAATTTCTTTGTTAATCTCATTTAAGGGAGTAAATTAAACCCTAAATCAGGATCCAATCAATCAAAATCTCTAATTTCAGCACAAAATCATTACCAAATTCAGCCATAATCTCAAGTCAATACTCTACAAAAAAAAACAAGAAAATTATATCAGAGGAAAATCTTTCCTAAACTAGTCTGTGAATCTGATCAAATTGGGTGATCAGATTCGTACCATTTTTTTAAGAAAAAAATTGAAATCCTTCCCTAGAATTTAAGTCTGCTCTATGATAAAGGAAAATCACAGCAAACACAACAAATCTCCTTCCCTCGATTTCTAAAAACAAGAAAATATTAGGAGAAACTCTTACCTCGCCAGAACCGTCAGCCAACTATTCCGACAACCGCAGACTCGGGTAAAAACTCTCCCTCTCTCGGCCGGATGTTTCCTTCGGCAAATCTCCGCTCTCGGTCGTAGCCCAATCTTCGTCAACCGAGGCACCTCCCGACGATGACGTACCACGCAACATAAAAGGTAGAGTTCTTCGCGATATTCCTTTCTCGTTCAATCTCTCGCTCTCTCTGTTTCTCACTCTCACTCTCTCTTCTCAGCACACCATGAAAAAGAAAAAGAAAGACAGTCAGAATTTTATTATGAACCGAACCAGACCACCCAACCTATTTTTAAAGTTGAACCAGACCGGTGACCAAACGACCCAATTGACCGAACTGGCCCAAACAAAAATCATTCAACCGAATATTTTTGGATCGTTAAGGATGCTCAAATCAATTCAAAAATCCAACGCTAGGATTTTATTGGTAAAGAATCTTTATCCTAATTATTTTCAAAAGGATTGTTTTGGAATAAAATTTAAAAGTCCCTAATTTTTAGGCAAAGAAGATCAATCCCATCGCTCTGATACCATAACTGTAACGCCCCGAAAATCCACCCGGATTCCCGGTTCATTACAGGGACTACTTTGAGCTAAACGACTCACTAATTTTCCTTAATCCTAACCATTAAGCACCACGGCGTCCTCCCCGAAAATTTCGGCAGAGTAACGCCTGAAAATGGCGCCCCCAAAATGCTAAGTACCTGCAAACGAATAAATCCCAACCAATCCAGAATACTCCTACTCAACTATCCAGCATACAAAATCACAAAATAGCAGTAGAGAGTGAAACTAAAAATACTAACATCCCTAAGTGAAGAAAGACCACAGTATAGGGTGACATATCACCCTTAACTATGACTATATACAACAAATACAACTACCCTCACAAAAGACAAAAAGTCCTACTCCCTATCAACACTATGCTACGGCTCCTCCTGGGTCGGGTCGCCCTAACACTGTCATCAACCGGGGCCATGGTCGCACGCCACCAACTGCCACCTACTCTTAGTCAGACTCTCAGTGCACACCCACCAGCTCAGCAGTACCTACATCACAGAACACACCGTAAGCTCAAAGCTTAGCAAGTAAAGTGCTGAAAAATAAACGTGAAACATGAAAACTGGTTATGCAATCCTAGCAAATGGAGGTCTCTACATGCGTTGTCATCATCTCACCGCATCGCATCTCACCGAGGTTTGGAATGTAACCGCACCGGGCAGTCAGTCCGTACACCGCACTGTTTACCGGCACGTCACCGCCATCCCGGTTCCTCCAGGAACGGGGTCCAAGTCACACCCAAACCCCCACACTGCACTGTTTACCTTTATAACGGTCCCCGAGGCGTTACGTATCGCCATCCCTCGGTTTTAACCTCGACCACGTGGCGTTACGTCCCGCCGTCCCACGTAGTCAGGTGGCCCCGTTCCTCATCTCCTCTACTCTCCAGTGCTTAAAACATGCTACATACTAACCATACCAACTAATAACGACTTCACATCTACATCACATCACACACGTACCTACAACTCACAACCTGCATACTATGACTGATGAACGAGGACTTCACATCCACATCCGTACCTGCAACCCACCACGTACGCAAGACTCACAACCTCACCAGACTCACCTCCTACGCACGACTGACCCACAACCTGCACAAGACTCACAACCTATGTACAACTCACCCATAGCCTGCACAATACTCACAGCCTACACACAACTAGCCCACAACCTGCACGATACTCACAACCTACGTACAACTCACCTACGGCCTGCACAAGACTCACAGCCTACGCACAACTAGCCCACAACCTGCACGATACTCACAACCTACGTACAACTCACCTACGACCTGCACAAGACTCATAACATACATACCATTAACCCATAACCTGCACAAGACTCACAACCTACATACGACTGTCCCACAACCCTCACAAGGTTCACCACCTACATACGACTGTCCCACAACCCTCACAAGGCTCGCCACCTACGTACGACTGTCCCACAACCCTCACAAGGCTCACCACCTACCTACGACTGTCCCACAACCCTCACAAGGCTCACCACCTACCTACGACTGTCTCACAACCCTCACAAGGCTCACCACCTACCTACGACTGTCCCACAACCCTCACAAGGCTCACCACCTACCTACGACTGTCCCACAACCCTCACAAGGCTCGCCACCTACGTACGACTGTCCCACAATCCTCACAAGGCTCACCACCTACGTACGACTGTCCCACAATCCTCACAAGGCTCACCACCTACGTACGACTGTCCCACAACCCTCACAAGGCTCACCACCTACCTACGACTGTCCCACAATCCTCACAAGGCTCACCACCTACGTACGACTGTCCCACAATCCTCACAAGGCTCACCACCTACCTACGACTGTCGCACAACCCTCACAAAACTCACATCATACCACTGACGACGACTACACGTACACATCACATACAAACTACTCATAACCTACACAACATGCCCAACTAACGACAACTTCTCATCCACATCACATACCGACTACACACGACGTTCACACGACTCGCAACATGCAAACAACTGTGGTGTAGGCCCTTCTGGGAGACTCTCAAACATTCTCAACCACACTACTACTTACCTGGCGTCCTAGCTCGCTGAAGATGCTCGGTTCCCTGTCCACCTACGGCTCGACCTACGACAAATATTCACACTTCATTAAAATCAAGCTTACATTCATCAATCCACTCTCAAACTATTATTTCTAGCCTAACCCAACTAAAACCTAACTAAACGGGCCACAAATTTGGGTTTGGTAAAAACCGTCCCGAAACTTTGGATGCGTGTAACTTTCGCGTCGGCTAACGGAATCGAACTATTCCAGTGGCCACGTACTCCTCTAATAACCTAGTTTAATCTGCCAAAAAAGAAATTTAAAACGATTAATCGTAGCTAGGCCAAAACCCCTAAAATCAGAACCAGTTTTTAAATGTTAAATTTCCCCTTTCTCGGTTACTCAACAAAATTCACTCAATCCCTCACTTATCTATCACATTCTAACCCATTGGGCATAATTTAACAAAAATTTGAAGTTTCAAATTCGAAAACTTCAATCCCAGCACCCTCCCTCTCGGCTCTCTCTCCCTGAAAACAGGGGCAACCCAGCCCACCGGACCTCACCGATCACACACCTCTAATTCCCCTATTTTCATCACAAAACAACAACAAATCAATCGGCCAATCAAGCCTCACCATTCAGACCACTCCCGCTGATCAACAAAAAGGAAACAGGGAGAAGAACTAACCTGCTTCAGTCCAATTTGTGCACGAAATCGAAGAGGAAAGGGAGGGGTTCAGTTCGCCTGAGCTTGCTCGTCGGAATGGGGGCCGGAATCGTGGAGTCGTCGGAGGAAAGACTTCGGCTCTCACCCGCCGGGGACGCGGGTTGCAGAGAAAGAGAAAGAAATAGAATGGCTTCTTCGCGAAGCCATTCTGTTTTTTCTTCTTTTTTTTTATTATTTTATATATATATATTAACCGATTTACTAAGTTGCCCTCGAGTGTTTGAAATTCTTTATCTCCATTAGGTTCGCGTCCTCTCGACCTGAAATTTTAGAAATCCACTTCCAAATGAAATCCTAAGTTTTAATAAGCTAACAGGCCGTTAAAATCTTTCACGGGAATTCTAACAGGACTTCTAATTTATTCAGTAAATTTTTCGGGTTATTACACATATATTAAATTATTTTTTTTTAAGTATTTTATTATTCAATTATGTTGTTATTTGGACACACATGTATAGGCATTGACATACGGATGCCAAAAGATAAAAATGATAGGACATAATGTATGCGAGTAGGGAATGCATGAAAGCGAATGGAATTTACGGAACACATGATATGGCTAATGAGAGCCTGAACGCATGAGATGACTAATGAAAGACTGAACACATGGTTATTAAGATGGCTGATGAAACTTTATGAGGGTAAGAAACTGCTAATTTTCTGAAAGCCATGATTGAAAAATGAGTTTCATCCAGTGTGCAACTTTTAAAGTATGGAATTGGGTAATGTATGCAATTAAAGTTACATACACGTGTTTTTACTTATTGAGTTTATCTCACGCATTATTTTTGTGATGTAGATGAATTTTTATCTGAAGAAGAAATGACGCTGATCGAGAATTTGCCAGAGGCGGGCGAGCATACAGAGGATGTTGTCGTCGGTTTTGAATAAAAATTTAAAGTTATGATTTTATATCATTTTAAAATGATATTTTATATTTAGTTGCATTTAATTTTAGTTTTCAGTTTGAATAATTTATTTCATCAACTATTAGATTTTTATTAAGTACGTTATTATTTTTAAAATTTATGAATGTGCTTTTATTTAACGTTTGTTTAGTATTTCATTTTCTAAACATTTATTGGTTGTAATTTCAAAGCTTTCGCTTAATAAATGATTTCTGCTATTTTTAAGAATTTTGAATTAAGAAAATTAAGGTTTTATAACGATCCGATTTAACTTAATTTGTAAATCGATTTGGGAAAAATTTTAGGGTTTTCAAATTATGGAAAAATTGAAATTAAATTTTGGGGTCGTTACACATCACTAGGATTGTGGAATTAATAAATGCAAAATTTCTTGAAAATGACTTAATCAGTGGGAGTGATTGATTTCAGGATATTGTTTCTGAAATATATCATATTGATGTTCAACCTACTAATTTAAGTGAAAGATTGATTGTTGTTCACAACACTCCTCGGGTTCAAATGAGTGTTGATCAATCAATAAATGAGATTCCACAAGTTGTTAATGATCCAATAGATCAAATTCTTAAGAAAATTGTAGAAATTGTTGATCAACATGTCGAACAACAAATTTCTCAAGAAAATATTAGAACAACACTAAGGAGACTACTAGAGAAAGGAAATCAGTTATTCTTAGTGATTATGTCACGTATCTACAGGAATCAAACTATAATGTGGGAGCCAAAAATGATCCTAAGACATTTTCACAAGCTATAAGTTGTAGTGAATCAAGTTTATGATATGATGTCATGAAAAATGAAATGAATTCTATGAATTTTAATAAAGTCTGGGACCTTGTCGAGTTGTCTGATGGTGTAAAAGCCGTTGGATGTAAATGGGTCTTTAAATCTAAGAAAAACTCATTGGGCAACATCGAAAGATATAAAGCAAAACTTGTTGCTAAAAGGAAAATAATTGATTACAAGGAGACTTTTTCTCTTGTATCCAAGAAATATTATATTCTCATTATTTTGGCAATTGTTGCACATTATGATTTTGAGTTGTAACAAATGAATGTAAAAACGACTTTTCTCAATGGAGAGCTAGAGGAAGAAATTTACTTGAAACAGCCTAAAGAATTCTCCTCTAGTGATGGTGAGCATTTAATGTACAAGCTTAAGAAATCTATATATAGATTGAAACAAGCCTCCCATCAGTGTTATTTAAAGTTTCATGACGTTATTTCTTCATTCGGTTTTAAAGAAAATATCATAGATCAATATATATACCAAAAGGTCGTGAGAGTAAAATTTGTTTCTTACTTCTGTATGTGGATGACATTTTTTTTTTTCAACTAATGATAAAAGTTTATTGCATAAGGTGAAACAATTTCTCTCTAAAAACTTTGATATGAAAGACATGGGTGATACATCCTATGTCATTGGTATTAGGATTCATCGAGACAAATTCCACGGAACTTTAGTTTTGTCTCAAGAAAATTATATCAATAAAGTTTTAGAGAGATTTCAGATAAAAGATTGTTCGCTTAGTAAAACTTCAATTGTGAAGGATGACAAGTTTCATGAGAACTAGTACCCGAAAAAGATCTTGAGAAAGAGCAAACGAAGAACATTCCCTATGCTTTGAATGTTAGAAGTCTGATGTATACTCAAGTTTGCACAAGACCTGACATTGCATTTGTTGTTGGGATGTTAGGAAGATATCAGAGTAATCTAGGTAAAGACCACTAGATTGCTGCAAAGAAAGTGCTGATGTACCTTCAAGGAACCAAAGACTACATGCTTATATACAAACGGACTGATAGCTTAGATGTTATTGTCTATTCAGATTTAGACTTTGATGGCTTTGTTGATTCACATAAATTAACATCAAGATACATGTTTATGTTTGCCGGTGGAGCTGTTCTTGGAGAAGTGCAAAACATGACTTAATTACTACATCAATTATGGAGCTGAGTTCGTATTATGTTTTGAGGCTACTTCGCATGGTGTATGAATGAAGAGTTTTATTTCAGAGATTAGAATCGTTGATCTATTTCTAGGTCGTTAAAGATATATTGTGACAATTCAACTGCTTTTTTTATGGCTAAAAAGAACAAAAGTGGTAGTCAAAGTAAGCACATTGATATTAAGTATTTAACCATAAGGGAATGTGTTAAGGATGCTACAGTGATCATCGAACACATTAGCGCTTAATTGATTATAGCTAATCCTTTAACTAAAGGCATGCCAATTTTGAAATTTAAGAATCATGAAGTCAAATACAGTTGTGGCTCAAAAATAACAGTGAGCGAGCGCCGCGCGGATACTTTACTAACATTTTGAAAGGAGAAGCAAAAATATTCTGATAAAAACATTCTTCACTAATACCATCATAACTTTTAAAGTCATGTTCAATAGCAATGTCAAATCAAATACGACGAGTTATGGGGTCATCAGCTAAGTCTTGGCTAAACGTAAGAAATCTTAGTGCCATAATACCTAGTAATTATCCTATTACAATAATTCTTGGTAAGAAGAACGCCCATGTTGTGGCAATTCCACCCAGAAGGTAATGAGTTATTCCTGTAGCACGTCTTTGGACAATACTCAAGGCTCTAGGCTGTGTAGGAGAAGTAACTTTTAATTCATTATGAGCTCCAACGAATGATTCAATAAGTTCTTGCCAATAATCACATCCGTTGGAAAAAAATATTAAACTCATACAAAATGAGCACGTAACAAAATTAACATGCCAACAATGATTTATTAATTATGACAAGGAAATTAAAAAAAAAATTGAATGATAATTTGAGAATGAAAGAAAAAGAAAGGAAAGAGCATGAAGATGATAACAAAACCATGATATTTTAACTCATATTGATTACAATTTATACTCTTAATTTTTTATTGTTTTCGATTTGTACGTCGATAATTTCAAAGTCTAAGCCATGCGACCACCAATCAAATGAATAAATGCTAAATGTTCATCATTTTCGTCAAAAGTTCTGGGCAGAGGAGGGATGATGAAGAAGGTGGGCTTTGTTATTAACCCAATATCATAGTAAACTTAGAGAGAGAAGAAAAGCCCAAGCATGATCATCAGAGAGAGAAGGTTAGAGAGAGAGAGAGAGAGAGAGAGAGAGAGAGAGAGAGAGAGAGAAACTTGAACGCAGAGAAACAAAACTGATTCGTGATGAATCAATCGCCACAAAACTCTCCCAAGTTCGGATTTTTATTTACTTCTTTTTGGCAAAAAGAGGAGCACCTCATCTGACAACCAAAAATTGTCAATAACCCAACTCCGAAACCGATAAAAAGTTACAAAATTTCTTTCTTTCTTTTTTATTTTTATCATTATTTTCAACGCAGAAACCAACAACAGCGAAAGTCGCATTAAACCATTTCTGCTTTTCTATTAAAATCAAAGATGGGAGTGATTATTACACACCCCATGTCTCTGCCTTGCTTGTTTCATGGTTTTTGTTTTGGTTTTTGTTTTTGTTTTTGTTTCTGTCTCTCTTTATTTCTAGCTCTAAAGCCTGAAGAATTTCTTAAGCACTTTAATTGCTATTTTAACTATTTGGAGTTATTGTTTTTTGGTTTATTATTCTCATTATTCTCCAAATCTTGACGCACATCTCAATCACTGATTCCTACCCTATTTTCGATTTCTCGAGAAAGAAACTGAGGAAGAGTATTTTCCTGTGAAACCCACCTCAATACCTAAATCTCTCATCTGAAAACCCTCTCAAATCTCTCTTTTCTAGGTTTTCTTCATCCCTATTTGATTTCTGTTTCGGAGATGGCTTAGATCTCGGGTTAAGTGGTTAAATCTGTGATTGATCGGATTTCGGTTGATTCTTGACAATGGAGGATGATTTGGAGGGGGAGAAGATGAAGCAGCCGGAGTTAGAGAACAAGACCAAACGGAAGATGAAGACTGCTTCTCAGTTGGACATTCTGGAGAAAACTTATGCGGGTTTGTGATTTTTGTTTTTCTTTTGTTCCTAAATGTGAGTATTTTTTTTTTCTTCTTTAGTGTTTGATTCGGTTCGTAAATTGTTTTCAGTGGAAACCTATCCGTCGGAGTCTGTAAGAGCTGAGTTATCAGTAAAACTTGGGCTTTCCGATCGCCAATTACAGATGTGGTTCTGTCACAGGCGGTTAAAGGACAGGAAGACGCCATCAGCAAAGCGGCTGAAGAAGGATTCTCCGCCCCCAAATGCTGCAACTTCTGTGGGAGGGAATGGGGATGAATTGGAAGTGCGTAATGTTGAGAATGACCATGGTTCAGGCTCTGGTTCCGCTTTGGCTTCAAGTTCATATGGCCATGGAACGGATTTGAGGCGAGGTGTTCAGAGGCCTGGAGTGGCTATTGCCAGAATTAGCAGTGATATGCCTCCAATGAAGCGGTACTATGAAAGTCAGCAGACCATTGCTGAGCTTCGGGCTATAGCTTTTGTAGAAGCGCAGTTAGGAGAGCCGTTGAGGGAAGATGGACCAATTTTAGGAATGGAGTTTGATCAACTGCCTCCTGATGCATTTGGTGCTCCCATAGGTATATACGAAAATAAATATGTCTTTCCAATTTGTGCATAGATTCAAGAATTGCTGGAAACTCATGAGTGATTTTGAGATGTTCCCTGATTAGTTCCTTTAATTGATTGGAAGCTTGTAAAACTCTGATTTTAGATTTCGTCTACGTCAGTGTGTCAGTATTTGGAAGAATTGTGGAAATAATTTCGAGTCTAGGAATGTGAAAAGTTCGGTATTAGTGTGGAGGGTGTTTTGTTCTGGTTTAGATCTTTAACTTCTGTTCTTTTTTCCGAAAAAGTCGATATGTAGTGATAGTAGAAGATTATGTCTTATGTAGGAATGTAAATTTGATGATTGCGATAATGTTGGCAATGGTACCTATAAAAAATGTGACCGTGAAAGAGAACTCTACTGTTGGTTGTCTTTCATTTAATTAAGTGTGAGCAAGCCTGAACGTCTCAATCTTTTATGATCTTTCACTGTTTTAATGCTCTCTTGGAAACACATAAATAGAAAGGAAATAGCGGAGAATTACTTGAAAGGTATTATCTTTTTTTATGTTTCTGGTGCTTAAAGGGCCTACTAATTATTCAATGTATAATTGTCTTAGTTGCCTTCTTCATGTAGCACCGACGTTAAACACCCTTTTTGTTTTGTTTTGTATTTGCTTCAATAAATTTTTGGGCAAAAGATTCAACATATATGGTCCCTGATGATCGATCATGTAATTTAGGATTAGAGACAAAAGAGCCGATCAAGGTTATGAGTGACATGATGTCCAGCAGATCACCCGGACTATCCTTTGAACCTGATGCAAAACAGATCAAGGTTAGTTATTTTCTGTGATTGATGCTTACCCCGTGTCCTTTAACATTTTTTTTTATTGTTTTCATATGTTCTGGGGTAGAAATCTTTTACTTTGTAGACGTATTAAATTTGGTTACATAAAGAAATCCAAATCGGATTTGATCCCGGTTGATCATCAGGTTTCAGGGAGGGCATTGCATGAATATCAGTTTCTTCCAGAGCAGCCAACTATCAGAGCTGATACATATGAAAGAGCTACTTCTTCCCATTACAGTTCGCCTGCTAGTGTCCAAAATGCCAGGGTCCCATTAGTCTCTACAGGGTTTTTGCATCGGAACGACCATTCGGCTTCTGGATACCCTTTTCAAGGTCAGATGTCTAACTCAAATATCCTCACTCAGCAAGGCAGTCAGGGGCATTTCTTACCTTCTGCTGTGGCAATTTATGACAATGTTTACCGCAAGAACTCTATTGTAAACTCTGCTATGGATTCTCAATATGGTGCACACCCCATAACTCAATTAGAGAATCCATTTGTAGCATCTGAAAGAAGGGCCACTCGTGACGAGGATGTTTTAAGGATAGAAAGGAAACGAAAGGTATTGCGACACTCTGGGATTATTCACTATCTAGGGGATATTTCATTTCATTCATATGTTTTTTTCATGTAGAGTGAAGGAGCTAGAATGGCACGTGAAGTTGAAGCGCATGAGAAAAGGATTCGGAAGGAGCTTGAAAAACAAGATATCATGAGGAGAAAGGTGAGTTCAGACCGTGACTTTTTTTTCTATGAACCTTTTTCATTGTAATATTGACATTTACTTATGTATCTAGAGAGAGGAACAAGAAAGAAAAGAAATGGAAAGGCATGACCGTGAGAGGCGTAAAGAAGAAGAAAGGTTGTTGCGTGAAAAGCAGAAAGAGGAAGAGAGACTCATACGAGAGCAAAGACGCGAAATGGAGAGAAGAGAGAAGTTCATACAGAAGGAGTCCATTAGAGTAAGTTTTGCCTTGTTTGCTTTAATACTAGACATATGCAATGCTAAGTTTTTATTTTTCAAAAGAAAGTAACATTTAGTGCTATTTTCAATTCCTTTGGTTTATTATATTAGGCTGAGAAAATGAAACAAAAAGAAGAGATGCGCAGAGAAAAGAAGGCAGCCAGACTTAAAGTAGCTCATGAAAGAGCTATTGCTAGAAGAATTGCAAGAGAATCAGTGGAACTTATTGACGATGAACGCTTGGAGATAATGGAATTGGCTGCCTCTAACAAGGGGTTGCCTAGCGGACAATCACTTGACTATGAAGCTTTGCAAAATATTGAGTTATATAGAGGTATATTAATGAGTTTGCATCTATTTCTGCTCTATGTTTATATATTCCTAAAACATTTACTTGTGCTTTGAGACAACTAACTCAGTTCGAGTAGTTAAAAATATATTTACTGATAGGAGCTTTCTTATTAAGTACATTGTCTGTTATATCTATCCTTTATTTCATGAATATTTTCTACTCTTCTTATAGATTGATGTTACACAACTTTTGCTACTGTATATTTGCAATGAAAATGTAGTTCATAAGCTTCAAAATAATCCTCTAATAGGCAGCACATGTTCTGACTTGTGTTTGTTTAGTTTTGCTCATCTTTTTGCCAGGCACTAGAATCGTACAAATGAACCCATTTATTATCTGACTAGGACTGAAATTTTTTGTTGTTTTTCTTTAGCAAACTGCATGTAATTCAAAAAGCTCAAGAGTACACATGAATGAGCATAATAATGATTTGAGGAACAAAATTGATGAAATATTGGATAGAAAGGATAATACAGGATGTGCAATATTGCACTTCAGCATCCATGAGGTGAAGGGTGGAGAAGGAGGGAAGGAGTGAATGTTGTGTGATTTGTACATTCGAAGTGTTTTTTCTTTACACTGAAAGGAAGTGTTTTGTCTTAGAGTAAATGCCTAGTTCATTAAATTTTAATATTTCAAGACATGTTGATTACTTTTGTATCCTTGTTCTGGTATATAGCAATAGGAAATATTATTATCAAAAAAATGATTAAAGTAGCGTTAGCTTCTCTTTGTTTGGGCTTTGTTCCTTCCCTTATATACCAAGGTTACTAGACTGGATTTTGTTCTATGCTTTGCAATTATAGGCTGATGACATGGGCAGTTAGTTCACTGATATTTTCCCACTGAGTATGATTTGCTTATTTCATTCTCATTTATATAAAAGAAGACTTGCAGTTTAATTATGCCTGCAAGCTGGTTGTGCTGCCTAAAACTTGCAATTTTTTGCTCGGTTTACATTGTTTGTCATTCATTTTCTGAGTTACTTACAAAGTTCTATGATAGATATGCTGATTACTTTCCCCCCAAAATCTCTGGAAATGAAAAAGCCTTTCTCAAATCAACCTTGGATTGATTCTGAGGATAACGTGGGCAATTTACTCATGGTAAGCATAAAATTCTTTGCTACTTTTTGCTCCAAATTTATTGTTGAGATAAAAATTCTTTGAAATTTATATAGTACTACTTATTCTCTTATTTTATTGATATTTCTAATTTGGTGTATTTCTGCATGTTATTACTTAGAAAATCCCATTTATGTAATAGTCCAAGTAATTTTTTGTTGCTTTGTGGTTTGTTTAACTTCTTTCAGTTTTAAACTTGTCAACTTCATTACCATTTTCGGTTCTATATCAACTATCCTAACCCCAAGTGGAATTGTGATCAGAAAATGAGAGGGTATTGGGTTCACTCTTAGGTTCCTTGGAACATTTGACAAGATTCAAGATTGGTTTGTCTTTTGAGTAAAAGTAGATATCATTAGTTGCCTAATATCCCTTTCTTGTAAATTTAGTTGAGTATTTCAATTATTGATGTGCAATATGGCTATATTATGAATAGTATATTCTAATCAGAGATTTGTATGTTTAGGTCTGGAGGTTCTTAATTACCTTTGCAGATGTTCTCGGCCTTTGGCCGTTTACTCTTGATGAATTTGTTCAGGCTTTTCATGATTATGTAAGCTCTTTTCTACAAAAAATTCAATGCAGAACAGTTTGCTGTTAGATTTATGAAATTCATTCTAAGTTTTTGTTGTCTGTTCATAAAGGATCCGAGGTTGTTGGGTGAGGTACACGTTGCTCTTCTCAGATCCATCATCAAAGACATTGAAGATGTTGCCAGAACACCTTCTGGGTTTGCTGCAAATCAGAACTGTGCTGCCAATCCCGGTGGTGGTCATCCACAAATAGTTGAAGGGGTGGGTGCCTTATTTAGCCGTCTTTATATTAGTTTATGTTTTTGCTTTTATCTTTCCTCAGAATTTAATGTTTTTTGCCACTACAAATCAGGCATATGCTTGGGGTTTCAATATTTGCAGCTGGCAGCGCCACCTAAATCTCTTGACATGGCCTGAGATACTGCGGCAGTTGGCTCTATCAGCAGGTTTCGGGCCACAGCTGAAGAAAAAGAATATTGAACCAACATATGTGCGGGATGAAATTGAGGTATACATATTTCTCCTTATTTTGATCCAGAAAAATTTTCAAATAATCATCTACTGCCACCCTAGAAGGAACCAAGTTATGCTTTTGTTTTTGGCACACAATTTTGCACGACTTTATCTAAATGTAATAATATCAGAATCTACCTTGTAAAATTATGTCATCTTAATACATTTCACATCTCTTCATTTATTTCTTCTGAGTGCAAATGCAGGGTAACGAAGGCAAAGATATAGTTTCTAACTTACGCAATGGAGCTGCGGCAGGAAACGCTTTTGCTAGAATGCAAGAGAGAGGCTTTTTTAATCAACGCAGGTCAAGGCATCGGTTGACCCCTGGAACGGTCAAATTTGCAGCATTTCATGTTCTTTCACTTGAAGGAAACAATGGCCTTTCTATTTTAGAAGTAGCTGACAGGATTCAGGTAGTTCTGCAAATTCTTCGACTTTTTCAATTGAACTCAACTTGTTTTCTTATTGTTTTTCTTGGTCTTTTATGAAAGAAATCTGGCCTTCGAGATCTAACGACAAGCAAGACTCCGGAGGCTTCTATAGCTGCTGCTTTGTCAAGAGACTCGAAGCTTTTTGAAAGGACTGCTCCTTCAACATATTGTGTGCGTCCTGCTTATAGGAAAGATCCGGCTGATGCTGAGGAAATACTTTCTACTGCAAGGGAAAGAATTCGCATAGTTAAAAGTGGGTTTCTCAACGGAGAAGATGCTGATTATGCCGAAAGAGACGAAGATTCAGATAGCGATGTGGCTGAGGATCCCGAGGTAGATGATTTAGGCACAGAAATGAGTATAAAGAAAGAAGCTCAACCATCTCATGGACAGACTTTTGAGACACCTTTAGGAAATGGAAGCAGACACAGTGAGATTGTCCAAACTCCTGAAAGTGATGATAGAAACAGAGGTTCAGAATTCTCATCAATGATTCCTGAGCGAATTGAGAGTGCAAAACAAGCCAGCACTTCTTTCAACCTGTCAACTAATACTCTTTATCAAGAAGATACAGATATCGATGAAAGCAAATCTGGTGAACCATGGGTTCAAGGACTTACTGAAGGAGAATACTCTGACCTTAGTGTTGAGGAGCGATTGAATGCTCTTGTTTCTTTGATTAGTGTGGCAGTTGAAGGAAATTCTATACGTATCGTTCTTGAGGTATTATTCCTTTTAGCTATAGGTTGAGCTTGGAAGTGTACGCTATTTGTTTTTTAACTTTCAATCTGGCGTATCTACTCTTTTCAGGAGCGTTTAGAGGCAGCAAAAGCGTTAAAGAAGCAAATGTGGGAAGACTCACAACTCGATAAACGCCGGATAAAAGATGAGCATCTTGTGAAGATGAATTACCCATCTTCTCAAGGTAACAAGACGGAGCCCAACCTGAAAATTACTTTATCAGCGCTTGTTAATTCTGATGAAAAAAATAAGGAGACTTCATCAAACCCTGATATCCAACAAGATTCCTTTAGTGCGATAAAGAATGAACACGACGAATTTAATAATTTTCCTCCTGATGGAAACCTTCAAATGCAAGAGTACCCCAGTGGCATCAACAACGAGAGGTGTCAACAGATGAGTTTTGCTGCTGAGAAGTCTCGCTCCCAGTTAAAATCTGTCATTGGCCATAGGGCAGAAGAGATTTATGTTTATAGATCGTTGCCTTTTGGACAGGACCGCAGGCGAAATAGATACTGGCAGTTTGTTACATCTGCTTCACAAAATGACCCCGGCTGTGGCAGAATTTTCGTTGAACTGCGAAATGGCTGCTGGAGACTTATTGATTCTGTAGAGGTAGTTTCCTCTCTGCCTTTTTCAATCTTACAAATGCATCATTGGGAAGCAATTTAAAATTGTTTAATGCCTGTTTTGTTGATGACTGCATTTTATGGAAATTTAGTTCTTAATTTCTGGCATAAAATATGTAGGGTTTTGATGCTCTCTTAGCGGCTTTGGATGTACGTGGGACCAGGGAATCTCATCTGCACACAGTCTTAAAAAAGATAGAGACTTCCTTTAAGGAAACTAGTCAGAGGAAGATCCAACTAGCTTACGACGGGAAGCAGGATGAAAAATCTACCATATCGAGTTCCAATAAAATGCCTCCTGGTCAAGATTGCAATGCTAATACAGACAGTCCAAGTAGTACTATATGCATAACTGATTCTGATGCTGAGGCTTCATCTTCTTTCACGATTGAGCTTGGAAGGAATGAATCGGAGAAAAAGGGGGCCATAAGGAGATACCTAGATTTTGAAAAGTGGATGTGGAGAGAATGCTTTAAGTCGTTGATGTTATGTGCTGGGAAGTATGGAAAGATGAGGGGGACGCAATTGCTTAATATCTGCAATTATTGCTCCTTTATTTATTCTTTTGAGGACAATCACTGCTCTTCTTGCCACAAAACATATTATTCCTCTGAGAGTTCAAACATTTCTGAGCATGTGACTCAATGCAGGGAGAAACAGAACTCAGACCTTCATCAAATATTAGATGGTTCGATCTCCACCCCTTTAAGAATTAGATTGCTGAAGATGTTATTAGCTTTGATTGAGGTGACTCCTTCAACATATTGTCTTGAAATATTGTTTTTTATTTAATTTTTGTTTCATTTTCTTCTAATCTTATGGTATTTAATGCTGGATTTACAGGATTCGATTTTACCTGAAGCTTTGCAGCCTTTCTGGACTGATTGGCGGCGAAAATCACCTAGATTTTGAAAAGTGGATGTGGAGAGAATGCTTTAAGTCGTTGATGTTATGTGCTGGGAAGTATGGAAAGATGAGGGGGACGCAATTGCTTAATATCTGCAATTATTGCTCCTTTATTTATTCTTTTGAGGACAATCACTGCTCTTCTTGCCACAAAACATATTATTCCTCTGAGAGTTCAAACATTTCTGAGCATGTGACTCAATGCAGGGAGAAACAGAACTCAGACCTTCATCAAATATTAGATGGTTCGATCTCCACCCCTTTAAGAATTAGATTGCTGAAGATGTTATTAGCTTTGATTGAGGTGACTCCTTCAACATATTGTCTTGAAATATTGTTTTTTATTTAATTTTTGTTTCATTTTCTTCTAATCTTATGGTATTTAATGCTGGATTTACAGGATTCGATTTTACCTGAAGCTTTGCAGCCTTTCTGGACTGATTGGCGGCGAAAATCATGGGGTATGAAGTTGATTTCCTCGTCATCTGCCGAAAATCTTCTCCAGGTTTGAATTTATTTGATCTTTTTAGTTGTATGGATTGGTTATACTAATTTTACAACCTCTGTCATCTATGGAATGCTCTGAAAACTTTTAAAATTTGCTTCAGATTTTAACTATATTGGAGAGTTCAATTAAGAGGGATCATATATCATCAAACTACGAAACCACCAGTGAACTGTTGGGTCACCCAAATCTATCAGGCTCTTCAGCTGATGATTCTCTCTCTGACGACACCGCTCCTGTACTTCCATGGATGCCATTAACTACAGCTGCAGCTGCTTTAAGACTTGTGGAGTTTGATGCATCAGTCTATTATTCACTGCAGCAGAAAATGATGTCTCCTGATCCGGGATCAGAAATCTTCTCGGTGAGTAAATTTCTACTGCTCTATCTCGCATTGTCTCCTAAAATACTCGCATCTTTTCTTTTACCCAAGACTTCTTTATACTATATTATCAAAATAGTTCCTCATAAGTTTAAGATGGATACTTTACTTCTTTAAATGCTAAAGATCATGAACAGAAGTATGACTAAATGTCTAATTCATGTTTAATTTATGTCATGAAGAAAATTAATGAATCGTTTGCATTGGAAAATGAGCATCCCCGAGAAGAAAATAGGGAAGAAACAGGACATGGGATGTCCAGCTCCGGACGTGGACGGGGCCGGAGCCGGCTTAACGGTGGAAGGTTGCAGAGGACAAGTGCTGGCAAAACTGAATCCTACAAGAGGAGTAGAGTTCCAAAGCGTGAAAGACCGGGGACATTAATGACTTGGAAAGGAGGTCGGCCACGGGGACGAGGAAGACGATGCAGAGGCCGGCGAACCCGAAGAAAGAAATTAACTGAAGAGAGAGCAGAAGCAAATATCAACAATGGCCCTGCAAGGATTGTTGATGAGGAATTTCCAACTAGCTTCGCGTCAGAGCAGAATGAAGCTCGAAACCAAAATTTAATGGAGGAAGCTCTGGAAAACGGAAACAGCTCGGAGAAGTACGAGGAAAACGGCGAAGGTTCTGGCGGTGAATACGAAATTGCCGGCAGTTATGATTACAAAGCAGATGAGTTGCTCGATGGAAGTGATTACAACGGGGATGGATACGAAGATGAAGAAGATGACGATGATATTGACATTGACATTGACATTGACATTGACATTGACATTGACATTGACATTGACATTGACATTGACATTGACATTGACATTGACATTGACATTGACATTGACATTGACATTGACATTGACATTGACATTGACATTGACATTGACATTGACATTGACATTGACATTGACATTGACATTGACATTGACATTGACATTGACATTGACATTGACATTGACATTGACATTGACATTGACATTGACATTGACATTGACATTGACATTGACATTGACATTGACATTGACATTGACATTGACATTGACATTGACATTGACATTGACATTGACATTGACATTGACATTGACATTGACATTGACATTGACATTGACATTGACATTGACATTGACATTGACATTGACATTGACATTGACATTGACATTGACATTGACATTGACATTGACATTGACATTGACATTGACATTGACATTGACATTGACATTGACATTGACATTGACATTGACATTGACATTGACATTGACATTGACATTGACATTGACATTGACATTGACATTGACATTGACATTGACATTGACATTGACATTGACATTGACATTGACATTGACATTGACATTGACATTGACATTGACATTGACATTGACATTGACATTGACATTGACATTGACATTGACATTGACATTGACATTGACATTGACATTGACATTGACATTGACATTGACATTGACATTGACATTGACATTGACATTGACATTGACATTGACATTGACATTGACATTGACATTGACATTGACATTGACATTGACATTGACATTGACATTGACATTGACATTGACATTGACATTGACATTGACATTGACATTGACATTGACATTGACATTGACATTGACATTGACATTGACATTGACATTGACATTGACATTGACATTGACATTGACATTGACATTGACATTGACATTGACATTGACATTGACATTGACATTGACATTGACATTGACATTGACATTGACATTGACATGACATTGACATTGACATTGACGACGAGGAAGAGGAGGGTCCTCAAGACAAGCAAGGTGAAGAAGATGATGTTGAGGAGCTCATAAATAGTTACTCAGATGAAGGAAATAGTGACGTAGAAGACAATGACTTAAATGAAGGAATTGAACCTTCCTCAGATGAGTAAGAATTTTTAACCATGGCCTTTCTTATTTGAGCTTGTTTAATCCCTTAGAAAGTTATGTAAATTGGGGTTTGACAATCCAAGAACAGAATGTGCTTGTTTTTAACTCCCCCTGGTCAATTAATGTGAATTTAATCTAGAAAGTGCTTATGAGTCCAAATTCAGAGAGTAGAAAACAGAAAAGGTAATTTCAAGAAAAGGGTATATATCAATTACTATCTTTCTTCTAGTTGACAGTTCTATAATTACATGTATGAAGCAAAGCTCTTTGAAAAGTGCATTGAAAGGAGATTCTCTCTCCTCACTCTTCAATGGAGTTTAGCAAATGAAGAATCAACACTCAAGGGCTCAAAAGTTTCTTGATCCCTGACTTCTGCTCTGCCGTTAACCTGGTTGGAAACTTGATGTTGAACTGTATTCTTAATTTTCCTTTCTTGGTTGGATCTTTCTGCAGAGGCATCCATTCTCTTTGTACAACCTCCTCGTAGTTCGGATGGATGATGTTTATTGGTATTGTTAGATTTCTACCGTCCAATGTCGTGAGATGAACTGTGAAACCCATCAAGGCCTCGGCCAGAGAGACTTTCTGGTTGACGATCAGATCATTTCCGTCTCGAGTGAAAACACTGTGAGGCTTCTCGTCGATGATGAAGATGAGATCTGCCGGAATTATGTTTGGCTGCTCGTTAGGCTTCTCGTCGATGATGAAGATGAGATCTGCCGGAATTATGTTTGGCTGCTCGTTTCCTTTCTCTGGAAAAGTGATTTTTGTTCCCTTTTTCCATCCGGGCTTCACATTGATCGTCAGAATTTCCTCCACTTCCATCCTCTTTCTGCATATCCAATTCATAACACAATAACAAATCCAGTATTAGAACTCGAAACAAGTTTTCTTCATAAGTGTTCCAAACTATTTTGAAGCTTATAACAGAGTACTACAAACTGCTCAAAGCTCAAAATAAAGTACTCAGATAATCAAAAAAGAATTCCATGTTTGGAGAGCAATTTTGAATTAATGAAGAACAGAATAGTCATACTTCTGAAAAATTGCAAATTTTGAAGGTGAATTTTAGTTGCATACACCCATTTAGTCACTTATGATCAATAATATAGTAGGCAGTGAAAATAATCAAACATCAAAATCCAACACCAACAATTCAAAAGAACAAAAAAAGAATGATTGAAAACAAAAGTGCGAAAAAGAAAAGTAATTGCTTACCCACTAATGTCAGCTATTTCTCTGGATATCTTCATCTTCTTCGTAGTTACTTTGTACAACTCTTCAAGGCTACAGGGTAACCTAATTTCAATCGGAGAAGCTTTACGAGGAACACCTTGGTTCATCGATCCTCCTCCTCCTCCACCGCCGCCAAAAGATGAAAAGATATCATCTCCAAACATACTGCTAGAGAATCTCGCCGACCCTCCTCTGCCGCCGCCTCCTCCGCCACCTCCCATGCCTCCGAAAGTGGTTAAATGCCCAAATAACTCCGCAAAAATATCGTCCGCATTTCGAGGATTGAACCGGAACGTTCTAGCCCCATCGCCTGTGGTGACGAAAGAAGCTCCGCCTGGACCTCCAGCATCAGGAGGCGGTAACTGACCCTTCAGTCCCTCCTCCCCATATTGATCATAAATTGCTCGCTTTTGCGGATCGCTTAAGACCTATATAAACCCCAATAAAAATTCAGTGAATCAGTTTCGATAGATCAAAAAACGCCAATCAATCGGCAAAATGAAAGCGGGAGAGTTCAGAAACGTGAGTAAATAAAGGAAATACCTCATAAGCTTCAGAGATTTGCTTAAATTTGGCTTCAGCATCTTTCTTATTAGACGGATTTGTTAGTAATTATTTTAATTACTATATTGTTTGGTCCGGTTTTTCAAAAGACACTATCAAAGGCAACCGTCCATGTTGCACCCCGTCAATGGAAACTCTTTGATGGAAAGAGTCTATTATTGAGGGGTCATTTCATTGAAGGTCCCCTGAGCCTATTTTCTCAATATACGGAATTGGTATCAGAGCGAGTAAAACCTCTGTCTTGACATTTTTTCAACGTAAAGTTTTGAAATTTCTTTTTGATTTTTTAGAAGTTTACGTTTTGGGCGTTTTCAAAACGGTTTTTTGTTACGAATCATACAGAAACTTGATTATGAACATACTGCACTTTGAATCGTTAAATTTGGTGTCCAAAATCATGAGATATCATCAGATTTATGATGGGTTTTCCGGCGGGTCGCGAGTGGGTCAAAATGACCCATTTAGAGGTTGAAGATGACCAAGACTACGTGCAATTCTAGCAGATTAAGACTACGTGTAGTTCTGGCATATTAAGACTACATGTAGATTTGGTAGTTCTGGCAGGTTAAAACTACGTGTAGTTCGGTTATCATAAAAGAAGACCAAATAAATTATTGGTCCTAATGGGATTCAAACCTGCGCCTCTTTTATGAATATTCGAGTGGGTTGCCACTCGCCTGGAACTTAATTACTGACGAATTTAGATTTTAAATAAATAAATATGGCACCGGAGATTGAGACATATCTCCATAGAGAGAATTAAAAGATTAGTGAATGATAAAGTACCTTGTGCTTTGGATTTTACTGATTTTAACACTTGTGTGGACTGCATTAAGGGGAAGCAGACCAACAAGAGTAAAAAAGGTGCAAAGAGGAGTAGTGACATATTAGAGATCATTCATACAGATATTTGTAGTCCGGTTATGGACTCTTATGGTTCTAGATACTTCATCTCTTTTATAGATGATTTTTCGCGATATATGTACATCTACTTGTTTCACCATAAGGATGAAGCACTAGAAGCCTTTAAAGTTTTCAAGGCTGAAGTAGAAAAACAATGCGGTAAGCAAATAAAGATCGTGAGAAGTGATAGAGGTGGGGAGTATTATGGTAGATACACTGAGAATGGACAAGCACCTGGTCCGTTTCAGAAGTTTCTTCAAGAGCATGGAATAGTTGCTCAATATACTATGCCTGGTTCTCCGGACCAGAATGGTGTAGCTGAAAGAAGAAACCGAACATTATTGGACATGGTGAGGAGTATGCGTAGCAGCTCCAAACTTCCGGATTTCTTGTGGACTGAAGCACTTAAGACGGCCGTGTATTTATTAAATCGAGTTCCAACAAAGGTTGTTGTTAAAACACCATTTGAGTTATTTAAGAGTTGGAAGCCCAGTTTACAACATATACGTATATGGGGTTGTCCGGCTGAAGTAAGGATATACAATCCACAAGAGAAAAAACTAGACCCAAGGACTATCAGTGAATATTTCATTGGATATGCCGAAAAGTCTAAGGGTTATAGATTTTATTGTCCATCTCATAGCACTAGAATTGTGGAATCAAGAAATGCCAAATTTCTTGAGAATCACTTGATTAGTGGGAGTGATCAATTTCAGCACATTGTTACTGAAAGAGATCACATTGATGTTCAACCTTATAAATCAAGTGATAAATTGATTATTTTGAATCACACTCCTCAAGACCAAATGAGTGTTGAACAATCAATCATTAAAGCTCCACAAGTTGCCGATAATAATCAAGTAGATCAAGTTTTTGAGAGAATACCAGAAATTGTTGATCAACAAGTTGAACAACATATTTCTCAAGAAAATGTGGAAACAACATTAAGGAGATCTAATAGAGAAAAGAAATCGGCAATCTCTAGTGATTATTTTGTGTATTTACAAGAATCAGATTATAATATTGGAGCTGAAAATGATCCTGAAACGTTTTCACAAGCCATGAGTTGTAAAGAATCAAACTTATGGTATGATGCTATGAAAGATGAGATGGATTCTATGAGTTCTAATAAAGTTTGGGATCTCGTCAAGTTGCATGTTGGTGTAAAAGCCATAGGAAGTAAATGGGTTTTCAAACTAAGAAAGACTCATCAGGAAACATTGAGAGATATAAAGCTAGACTCGTAGCTAAAGGATTCACTCAGTTGGAAGGAATCGACTACAAGGAGACTTTTTCTCCTGTATATAAGAAAGATTCTCTTCGTATTATTTTAGCATTAGTTGCACATTTTGACTTCGAGTTGCAACAAATGGATGTGAAAACGGCATTTTTAAATGGAGATCTCGAGGAAGAAGTTTATATGAAACAACCTGAAGGATTTTCCTCTAGTGAAGGTGAGCATTTAGTTTGCAAGCTTAAAAAATCCATTTATGGATTGAAACAAGCTTCTCGCCAATGGTATTTAAAATTTCATGATGTTATATCTTCATTTGGTTTTGTAGAGAACATTATGGATCAATGTATATACCTTAAGGTCAGTGGGAGTAAGATTTGTTTCTTGATTTTATACGTGGATGATATTTTGCTTGCTACTAATGATAAAGGATTATTACACGAGGTGAAACAATTTCTCTCTCAAAACTTTGACATGAAAGATATGGGTGATGCATCCTATGTTATAGGAATTAAGATATATCGAGACAAATTTCGAGGTATTTTGGGTCTGTCTCAGGAAGCCTATATCAATAAAGTTTTAGAGAGATTCAGGATGACAGATTGTTCACCTAGTGTAGCTCCCATCGTGAAGGGTGAAAGGTTCAATTTGAACCAGTGCCCGAAGAACGATCTTGAGAGGGAGCGAATGAAGAATATTCCATATGCTTTAGCTGTTAGAAGCCTTATGTATGCTTAGGTTTGCACTAGGCCTGACATTGCATTCGTTGTTGAAATGTTGGGACTGTAGGATCGAGATTGTCTAAGAGGGGGAGGGTGAATTAGACCTTTTTAATTTTCTTAAACTAATCAGCAAGCAAACACAATAATGCAAATAACAGAGAGAGAGAGAAAAAATCAACACAAGATTTTTACGTGGTTCGGCCAAACCTTGCCTACATCCACGCTTCAAGGTTCACCCCTTGAAGATCCTTAACCTTCTCCTCGGCGAGAAAAACATATCGGAATTCTGGGCTCCGATCAACTGCCTTTACAATTCAGGATTAAACTTCACGGGCGTCAATCCACTGCCTTATACAGATTGTAGAGTTCGTAAAAATGATAAGTTCAGACTACACTCTCACAAGGATTAAATCTCAAGTTAATGTAGAGAGGTGTAGAAGAAATACAGAGTATGAATGATTCTTCAGATTAGGGCTCAAGAGTAAGATTAGCAAAAGTTGTTCCTTCGTGCTCTAACCTTGGCTTAAATACTCTGTATGTTAGTCGGCTCTTGACTTCAATGCTCCTCATCCAATAATGGAAACTTTGTTACCGTTGGAGCAGCTTTCGTACAATTTTAGGTAGCCGTTGCCTTCTGTAGTTGCAAGTCGTCGTCGCCGTTAAAGCTCTGAAGTTAATGCTGAAAACGACGTCACTGTAGCTTCGCGGCTATTTTGAATTCTAGCGGAAGATCATCGGTGGAAGCAGCTTTAAAAGCTATCGGCATAAGTATCTTCAAAACGCCATCGGTAGATGCAACCTTGAGGACTCCATCAGCAGATGCAGCTTGGAATGCTATCGGCAGATGGAGCTCGAATGTTATCGGCAGATGGAGCTCGAAAGTTATCGGCAGATACAGCTGGAATGTTATCGGCAGATGGAGCTCGAAAGTTATCGGCAGATGCAGCTGGAATGTTATCGGCAGATAGAGCTCGAAAGTTATCGGCAGATGCAGGCTTTGAATTCCATCGGCAGATACACCTTGAAAAATCGTCGGCAGATG
Source organism: Begonia masoniana (assembly GCA_022432975.1). Classification (NCBI taxonomy): domain Eukaryota; kingdom Viridiplantae; phylum Streptophyta; class Magnoliopsida; order Cucurbitales; family Begoniaceae; genus Begonia; species Begonia masoniana. The sequence continues at coordinate 38,564,329 of CM039513.1, forward strand.
CACCTTGAAAAATTGTCGGCAGATGCATCTTTCAAACTTCATCGGCAGAAGCATCATGACATTCCATCGGCAGATGTGAGCATTGAATGCCATCGGTAGATGTGACTTGAACGCCATCGGTAGATGTCTTTATTTAAGTACTTTGCCTTTGTCGTTTAGCAAACGGTTTGAGTTGTCTTCAAATGCCATCGGCAGGAAGAACTAAAACAGCAGATGTAATCGGCAGATGTAACTTTTGTTTACCAATTTTTTTCAGCCCTGTACACTTAACTCGATTCATTAGACAACTAAAATACCCTTTTTAAGGGTATCTCCAAAAGATTAAAATCAAATGCATAATTCAATATTCTCATTTTATAAACATAATCAAATTACATATTTAACATTAAAATACATCATCAAAAACATATTTAGACTTAAACATATTTAAACTTAAACTCTATTTAAGTCAACAATCTCCCCCTTTTTGATGATGACAAATTATGAGTATAATATTTGATTAACCATTACTCTCCCCCATAATTCTAGCTCCCCCATAGCAAATGCATATATTCCAAAAACAAACAGGGAGCATACCAGAGTTTCAAAAATATGCATATATCCAGATTTTCAGATTTCCAAAATATAGTAATGGCACAAAGCATGATCAAATATATTTATTTATACCATTCTCCCCCATTGACATTATCAAAAACAAACAGAGAGAGAAACAAAAACAAGGCATTCAGCACACAGAGTAGAAACATCAGCAAAATAGAAGTAGAAATTAATAAAATTGTGTACTAAGTGTTTACAAACAAAAACAACTATTTAAAGAAAGAGACAAAATGATTCCAGAAAGCTTGGCTAATCCAAGCAGGTACTTCAAAGGTTGAATGAAAATATGCATCGACAAGGGCACGAAGAGAATGAATATCAAGAGGGATAGATGGTTGATAAAGCACTAAATCCTGGCATGGAGTAGGCTCTGGCTGAGGAGCAACAGGGGTAGAGGGACCTTGATACACCACCAAATCCAAGCAGGGAGCCGGAGATGAAGAAGGATCTGAGAACACCACCATGTCCATACATGGAGGAGGCGCGACAGATGAACCAGCAGTAGGAACCACAGGAGGAGAGAGTGCTAGTTCAGCCTCCTGAAGATCCAATTGATAAGTGTGTGTTTTACACACTTTATTGTACTTTTTAATACTTGAATTAATGAGTTTTACTAAAGTTTATGAAACTTCTGATATATTTGGTGAGTGTGCAGACAAATTAATTAAAACAGGAAAAAGAAAGAAGCTGAATAAGAAAGACAGTTGAAGATAAGAAAAAAAGGAGGAAATCGAACTCCATCCATCCATGCGATCGATTGCTACAAATAACAGAAATCGATCGCCATTCATATGGAAAAGCAGCTAGCGATCGATCTCTATACAATACAGAAATCGATCGCCGTACATGAAGAGAAAGCAAACCGATCGCCACACATATTTGAAGGCAGCAGCGATCGATCTCTATGAAATGCAGAGATTGATCGCTACACATATCACTACACAAGCTTTTGCAAAGAGATGCCGCGATCGATTTCTGTAACTTGTCAGAGATCGATCGCCTATCACTCTAGATATGGAAAGACGATGTGTTTTAATCTGAACCGTTCAATTGAAGACAGATCTAATCTCAACCATTGATCAGCTTAAAGAAAATTATAAAACCTAAGGCAGCAGACCTAAAAGGGAGATCCTGAGCAAATCTAGAGGCCGCGACTGAGAGCACCACCGAGCGAATTCTTCGACGAGGAGGGGCGATCATTCTTCATAGTTTTCTTTTCCTTTCTTTTATTTCTACTGTTTTATTATGAAACTCTATAATATTTCTGTTGTTTATTTATTTTCTAGTATGAACTAATCTTCTCGTTCTAGGGTTTCGATGTAGCCTAGTTATGATTATTTATTTTTCTTAATTCAAGTGTTTAATTTTCTGTTCCTTTTCTGTGTTGAGTATTCTATTCTGAACGTAATACTTAGGTTTGATTGATCACCAAAACTAAGAACTTTAGGGTTGATTCGGGATGCGAGAGCGGAGAATTTAACCGTGCACTGAATAGTTTGCCATGAAAAGGATATTAGGCTAGAGATAGCTAATGCGTTCATGTGGTAGTATAATTTCTCATTCTTAATGTATTCAATTAATTCTCAGGATTAGAGACCGAGAGGTAATAATTCGTTAATTGAATAAGTTTATTTTTGCTCGAGAGAGATTGATAAATATTTTTATGAAATTGCCATCAACACATAGAAATAGGATTTAACTATTTGAATTAGGTCTGATAAATAGGATTAGCTAAGTGAAATCGGAACCCTGGATTTTCTCAACATATAATCTTACTTCTTTATTTTAGAATATTTTATTTAAATTGTTCACTTATTTTATTTGAATTATTTTAGTTTTAAAAATCCAAAAATCACTTATTATTTCTTTTCAAATTAAATTAGAATTAGATATTCAATATTTAACATAATTATTCCTCGTGGGACTGAAACTCGTACTTTTATACACTTTATTACTTTTGCGACATGTACACTTGCGTATCACGATTTCTCGCAACACCAATGACATTAAGCGCACATCCTCAGCAACTGCAGGCCGAGAAAAGGGAAGAAACAGATCTTCAAAGCAAGCCTCTGGAACACTAACTGAACTAGATGGTTCGGGTTCAGGTTCAGGTGTCAAAGCGTCAACTGAAGATCGGAGAGACTCAAGTTCCCTGACAACCATGCACCTATCAGCATCCAGTTTTTGAGACAACAAACCAAGACCGGTATCTAAATCCTTGCTCATGTCTTTTTGATTCTTGGCTAGCTTGGCATCGAGAGACTGGTCAAGCCTACTTTCCATGGAACTGAGAGCTGTCTCGATGCGGGAAAGAGAGATCTTCAGCTCATTATACTGAGTCTCACTCATCAAAAATCTCCTCTGATAAGTTAGAGGAGTGGCAGGAGGTACTGAGGGAATGGGTGAGAATACTGGTACTTGAGGAGTGAGGGGGATAGGTGGAAGGGCAGGTAGTGAAGGCAACAAAAGTGCAGGTGAAGGAGGTGAAGGGATTGGGACTTGAGAAGCAGTTGGACTTGGAGGAGGTAATTGGACTGTAGGAGGTGGTTGGACTGGTGATGGAGGAGCTATATCCTGTTGGACTGGAGAGGGAGGAGCTGGAGGAAGCAGAACCGGCAAAGGAGGTGCAGGTGGAGGAGATGGAGGATTCTCTGGAAGGGGTAGGGGCACAGAGGAGGGAGTAGAGATTTCCTCTGAAATAAGTGCCCGTGAGAAAGGGGCTGGACGCCTTCGCACAAGAGGAGGTTGGAAGCTAGAAGCCTGAGATTGAGAAGGGGAATTATTAAATGCTGGTATCTCAGAGTCATCCCCTCCTTTAGCAGTGGACTCCTCTAGCAGGCTAAGTTTTCTCTTTCCCTTTTTGGCAACTGCTGCCTTAGCAGTATTTCTCTTATGAGCATTCACAACAAGCTCCCCAGTTCTGGTTCTCTTTATTCCCATTTTGGTCAAAGTGGTTTTGGAATAGAAACTTGTGGGTTGAAGACGAAAGGGGTCTTCATCCTCTGGAAAGACAACCTCAAGATGCATAAAAATCTTCATGAGCAGCAAATTATAAGGAAAAGAGGTAGCTCTGGATGTCACAGCCTGAATCATCCTTCGAACGACAACATATCCAAGATTGAAGGGGGCCTTTTGGTACAGTGCAAACAGAACAAAAAGCTCCATTGCACTCACCTCATCATGGTGACCACCCTTAGGGATAATATTGTATCTTATCATCTGATGAAACAACCTGGCTCTTGCAGTCAGGTGTTTGCCTTTAAGAGGATCTGGGGTATGGTTTGGGTCAAGAACTATAAGCTGAAGAAAACTTAGACCCTCATATGTACCAAAGAAAGGGGGCTCAGAGCCGGTCATGTACTGGAAAGGGCGGCTATCTAAATGGGAGCACTCCAAAAGGGCATTAATAAATTGAGGAATAATCTCTATATGCTTGCTATACACATAGCTCTTAATAATAGAGAAATCAGAAGTAAAACTCATATTAGCATAGAACATTCTGATTGCCTCTAGGTAATAGTACGATTCTACTTCAAATAATCCTAACAACCCAAGATCCTTCAAGGGTTCTATAATATCCATTCCTGCTAAGTCATCAAAGTAAATCCCTCGACTGGGGATTAAAGTTTTGTACTTATAGTCGTCATGGTACCTTAACTCAGCAGCCTTAGAGAGAAAGAAGAGAGATGGCCACTCTTTGGCACGAGGAATCTCTCGTGGAGGACGAGCTGATACTTTGGCCTTTTTCTTGGCAGGTTCCTTAGCAGCGCGAGAAGATGAACCTGGAAAATCCATTGGAGGAATAGGACTCGAGAGAGAGAGAACTGGTAGGGCAGGGTTTTTCAGAAAGAGCACGAAAAGTAAAGCGTCTCTGAAAAGAAACTTAGTTTAAAAGGATGAGGGCTTCGCCCGACGGGATGAAGTCACACGTGTAAAACTGATAAGTCTGATGCGTTACACGTGTCGGCAGATTAAAAATACATCTTCCGATGACTTCAGAAAATGTGCATCTGCCGATACCTACCGATATCAAAACATCATCCGATGCCTATTTAAAAACACAGCATCTACCGATGCCTTTACAGACAGAAAATCTCTAACACTCAGGAATTTTCCAAACAGAGAAAGAATCTTAGAGTTTTTCAACCCGAATGAGACCTAGTCTTACTCTTATGTTATTGAAGGTCTTCTCATCCAAAGGTTTTGTAAAAATATCTGCTAGTTGATCTACTGAATTAACAAATTCTAAAGATATATCACCTCTTTGAACATGATCACGGATGAAGTGATATCTAACATCTATATGCTTGGTTCTAGAGTGCTGGATAGGATTTTTGGAAATGTTGATAGCACTGGTGTTATCACACCGAATAGGAATCCTATCATAAAACAGATTATAGTCTTCTAAAGTTTGTTTCATCCATAGCATTTGTGCACAACAACTGCCTGCAGCAATATATTCACTCTCAGTAGTTGATAATGCAACAGAATTCTGTTTCTTAGAGTACCAAGAGACTAAAGATTCACCTAAAAACTGACAGGTGCCACTAGTGCTTTTCCTATCAACTAAACTACCTGCATAATCAGAATCTGAATATCCAATCAGATCAAAAGAGGTGCCCTTTGGATACTATAGACCTAAATCATAATTCCCACTCAAATATTTGAAAATCCTTTTTACAGCATATAAATGAGACTTCTTAGGGGCAGCTTGAAATCTAGCACACAAACAAACACTAAAAAGAATATCTAACCTACTTGCAGTCAGATAAAGCAAAGATCCAATCATACCACGATATTTCTTTATGTCCACATTTATTCCATTTTCATCTTTGTCCAATTTTATTGTGGTACTCATGGGAGTTCTAGAAGATTTGACAGAATCTAAACCAAATTTCTTTAAGAGCTCCTTGATGTATTTTTCTTGGCAAAAGAAAATCCCATCAGGAGATTGACTGATCTGGAAACCTAAGAAGAATTTTAACTCCCCCATCATACTCATTTCAAATTCACTTTGCATGAGGGAGGAAAACTCATTACACATGATGACATTAGTTGATCCAAAAATAATGTCATCAACATAGATTTGAACTAACAGAATGTCATTATCTTTTTGCATGATAAATAGAGTTGAATCAGAATTTCCCTTTTTGAAATTTCTTTCCTCAAGGAAATTCTTCAACCTATCATACCAAGCTCTAGGAGCCTGTTTAAGTCCATAAAGTGCCTTCTTAAGTCTATACACATAATCGGGTTTTGCAAAATCTTCAAATCCTAAGAGCTGCCCTACATAAACTTCTTCCTGAATATAACCATTTAAAAAAGCACTCTTCACATCCATTTGGAAGAGTGTGAAGTTTTTGTAGCAAGCATAGGCTAAGAGCATCCTAATTGATTCTAATCTAGCAACAGGTGCAAAGGTTTCCTCAAAATTTATTCCTTCTTCTTGATTGTATCCTTTAGCAACAAGTCTAGTCTTATTTCTAACAACAATCCCATTTTCATCTAATTTGTTCTTGTAAACCCATTTAGTTCCAATAATGGGATGATCCTTAGGCCGTAAAACAAGTTCTCATACCTTGCTCCTTTCAAATTGATTTAGCTCCTCTTGTGTAACGACCCTCATACTATTCCTAATTTCCCGTACGAAATTCTTCTTTTATTTCTCTTTTTTTTTTTTATACTTAATGTTTAAGTGGAAAACAATTTAATAAAACGTTTAAAACAATTACAAAACAATTAATCCTAAACCAATACGTACCCAAACACCTACAAAATACAACCTCACCGTTTCACTAACACGATTCTATTTATACCACAATTTCTATCCACATCGCAAATATACATTTCACAATACCATTCGACGTAAAACAGCCCTGTATTCTCACTCGGAACGACTCGAGACATAGTTAAATAAAACACGTTTTCACGAAAACAAACTGCATGGATCCGTTTAAAAACTAAACAATTCCTCCTGTTCAAAATAAAACTCCAAGCAGTTCAGTATGTTTCAAATAAAAGGTTTTCCAAAAGCAGTTTATAAAATAAGTTTCCAAAGCCTCAAAACATAAACCTATCAACTATCAGCTAACTAGAAACAAACATCCTATTATGTTCTACTATACAATTTTCATCTAACCAATCCATCATTCACCCAGAATATCTCAATACCCTCAAAATACATACGTAAATCCCCACGGGTCGGTTAAGCATCGACTGCCCAGCACACTCCCACGGGCCATCTTTCATCAACCGATCATGCCTCGGGTGGAGGGATCCCATCCTCACCTGTGTAGAGGTCACCTACACCACAGATATAAGTCATGAGCTTAAGGCTCAGTAAGTCTACGTGAATGCAATGCATGCTATGCGTGCCGTTCGTAAAAACATGCTTCCTTTTCCTTTCATTTCATTTCATTACAGATACAGATACAGATATGTTACCGTGGCCTCACTCTCGCTAGATAGGAGCGGCACATCTCACGGTTGGATAGCCCCTCGTATCTAACCAGGGGGAAGACATGCTCCCCAAGCAGCCATGTCTGAACCACCGCCAACGCCGTAACCAGATTACAGACATTTTACCTTTTCATTATACTTTACCTTTTTTATGAAAACATGCATAGAAATTCCTTTTTCGTGCTTTTCAGAAACATGATGCATGAACGTGCAATGCTATAAACATAATTAAAGCATAAACGAACAATAAATATAAACATACAACACATAACTAAAACTAACTACCCAACTAATTACCCGACTCAACCTACATTCTCCAAGTTCCTCGACCAACATAGAATCATATGGTGTAGGCCAATCGGCCAAACAAGTCACGAGAAACTTACCTGTCTTCTGTAGCTCGCTGGGTTTGGCACCACACGTCACCTATGGCTCGACCTATGACAAACATTCAAACTTCATTAAATCAAACTTACATTCGCCAATTTACTCTCAAACTACTATTTCAAGCCTAATCCAACTAAAACTTAACTAAACGGGCCACTAATTCGGGTTTGGTAAAACCGACCCGAAACTTCAAACGCCCGTAACTTTCACGTCGGTTATCGGAATCGAACGATTCCAGCGGCCACGTACTCCTCTAATAACCTATTTTAATCTGCCAAAAGGAATTTCAAAACTAACGACCGGAACTAGGTCAATTTAGCAGAAACCCGAACTGCCCATTCTCGGAAATTTTCCTCTTTCCGATTTTTCATCAAATTCCATCAATTTCTTCACCAATCATCCTCCTAACATCCAATTAAGAAAACCCTAAGCCCTAATTCGGCCTTCACTGAAATTCTGTAACGCCCCGAGTTATCTGAACTCGGTTCGCTACTCATTACTTGATCATAACTAAGAAATTTCGAATAAATTTAAAACTTCATTCGACATTCAAAATTTGACATTTTCTAAACGTTCAAAACATTTGAAAACTTTGCAGCGGAAATTTTTTTTTAAAACTACAATGGGGATTTAACTAGCTGTGAAAATATTGTTGGAAAGATTAATGGAAATGTTTAAAGTATTCGGTCAAGAGAAAATAAGGTTTTAAATGATGGACTACTCAAGGAATTACAAAAGTCGAATTCATCTGCCGACGACAAAGTCAACGGAAGGAAACGGAACGAGGTTCCTGCCGATGACGTCACGAGTTGAACTCGTCTGCCGACGACTAGTCAACGGAAGGAGCAGAAGCAGAAAACCAAAGGCTTCTGCCGATGACGTCTACACAACTTCACCCACAACTTCATCTGCCGATGAAATCATGGTAACTTCACACACCACTTCATCTGCCGATGAAGTTAACATAACTTCATCTGCCGATGAAGTCAGCGCAATTTCATCTCTCAATAGACAAACACACGTCATCTTCCGATAACAACAATATGACTCCACGCCTTCCGATTCGCTAAACGACAAACGGGTTACTCTACACCTTTCGATGGAATGGACTACATCTGCCGACACGTGCTACTCACGTAACTCCTTAAAGCATCTACTGATAGACTTTAAAATTTACATCTTCCGATGGCTTTTCTGAAGACATCTTCCGATAGAATTTAAAATTTACTCAACATCTACCGACAGATATCATCTGTCGATAGAGAGCAAAACAACAACTCTAATCGCTTCACTTGCAAATCCAGTAATAAACCAACAGAATACTAAATTCAGAGAAAACTAAGAATACTTTTGAAAACTTCAAGTAACTCATTCTTGCTAAAACTAACCAGAGACAATCCAAACCTTTGTGTCACTAGAAACTCATAAGTACTATCTTGAAATCCCAACAGAATATCGTTATCAGAAAAGAAACTCAAAAGCGAATTCCAAAACATTAAAATTTCTACTGTCATGAAAGCTCAGTATAATAAATTTGAAATACTGTCAATTAATCTTTGTTAGTCAATGACACCAGTCAAACCGCCCCATCAGATGCCTGACCGTTGCACAGCCGTGCTCCACCAACCTCATCTACTCGGTTATGCTCTCAGGGAAATCACCTGCTGTATCCTCAACACCTACATCACAAAACTCATCTATTAGCCTAATGCTAAGCAAGTAAAGCATTAATGAAATGTATGCTGAAACATAAACCCTGATCATGCAGTTTCTAATTTTCTCAACTCAGTTGTGCATCGTTCATAAACTGATCTGATCCCTAAGTTCCCTTGGGAGTGGGATCGGTTCTCCCAATGTAATAAATCCTCTACTCAGTTAAGGGGCGGATTACTTCCCTTAACAGCTAATACAGATCCCTTAATTCCCTTGGGAGTGGGATCGGTTCTCCCAATATAATAAATCCTCTACTCAGTTAAGGGGCGGATTACTTCCCTTAACAGCTACTCTGTTTCATTCAATTCATACTCATCATAACCTTGCACATAAATTCATTTTCGTAATTCTTCAAAAACTTAATGCATGACATAAAGAAAAGAAACACTCAAACATGCATAAACCTACTGTTTTGTGATGTAGGCCCGAAGGCTCACACATTACTTTACTTACCTGGCTCCTGGAAATCGCTCGGCTATATGCTACTCCAAAAATCTGCTCACCTAAAACCATTGACAGATTATGGATTAGATCTCCACTAAACTTTATCTAACTACTGAAGTCTAAGGAAGCCAGTTTGGGGCTCTACTGATTAAGCATTCCCGATACATCACTAAACCCCAAAACCCAAATCTCTCGCCCGCAGCTTATCGAAGATACATACATTGCAATCCTTCAGCTACCCTAGCACTAGAACGGCAAGTAGTTGATTCAAAACTCACCTTGGTTGGGGAAAACCGGAGGGGAAATCGCCCAGAGGTAGTCTGCTTGAGCTGAGAGGTAAGAGTAATAAAACAGTGGCGGCTAAACCTCACTAAACCTTTCCTTAAATACCTTATCCACAATATAAATTCGCAATTACCATCTTGCCCCTGCCTAGTCATTTACAACCTAATCAACATTTCACTAAATTTTAACCATAAAAATTATATACTGGTTTAATAACTTATTTTGATTTATTGAAACCGGGTGCTACAAATTCGCTCAAATTGAGCGCTCCACAACCAATCGACAATAGCCGGCCCTAGGGTTGACAAACCCACGCCGGAAGCAGCCTATTTTGGCCGGTGATCGGAGCTCAATCGAGCTCACCACACACAGCCACCAACCGAACCAAAACAGAGGAGGAAAAAGGGCCATACCGGTCGGGTTTTGCGCGGAGGTGGCCGGAAACGGTAGCCCAGGAGCCGCCGACGTTGTCTGGCCGGAAAACGTCGAGGCTGGACGTCGGCGTTCGTCGGAGGGGTCGCCGCTCGCTCCTGTTCTTCGCGGCGTCGGGCTCACAGGGGAATGGCTTCATCGTGAAGCTATTCACCTATTTTTATAAAAATAGTTTTTATAAAAATTATATAATTTTTACTTATTAATTTACTTAAATACCCTTAACTCAATTCTATGCTTAATTCTTTAATTAGTCTATCAATTCGGTTTTTCTGCAATTTCCTTATTTCTCCAAATATTCCAATTTAATATTAGAGTTCTAACAAAACTCACCGTTCACAAAACAGACTTATTTTGCTATTTTTACGAATTATCATACTAAAAGGGTAAAACGGGAACCCTAGAATTACTCTTCTCGATTTGGGTTTTTCTAAAATTTCACTTATTCTTCTACAAATCCCCATAAATTTCTAGAGTCCTAATAAAACTATCCGCTCGCAAAACGGACCTAATTTACTTATTTACGAAAATAGCCTTGGAGCGGAAACCCGAAAAACTCGGGTGTTACATCTTGCATAGCTAAAATCCAATACTCATCATTCTCGGCCTCTTCAAACTTCTTAGGCTCTACTTGAGAGATAAATGCTACATTGGCACAGAGATTCCTAAGAGAAGATCTAGTCTTAACTCCTAGAGAATGATCACCTAAGACTTCATCTATTGGATGATTTCTTATATACTTTCAATCTCTTGGAAGAGCAGGATTTTCATCATTGATAGGAACAATATCTAGGGAAGTAGAAGAAGGTTCTAAAGGTTTTTCTACTTGATGAGGGTCACTAGGCTTTTCTAAAGAAAGAGAATCTCGTTGATTATCCAAAGTATCATCCTCATCCACATTGATTGTGGGCTGAGGAGACTCATCAAAGTTGACATGTACTGATTCCTCTACAACTAGAGTTCTCCTATTGAATACTCTATATGTTTTACTGGAAAGTGAATAACCAAGAAAAATTCCAAGGTTAGATTTGGAATCGAATTTTCCTAAGTTATCCTTAGTGTTGAGAATAAAGCACTTACAACCAAAGGCTCTAAAATACTTAACAGAAGGTATTTTTCCACTCCAGAGCTCATATGGAGTTTTCTCAAGAATAGGTCTTATGGAGACCCGGTTTAGCACATAACAAGCAGTAGCAACAGCTTCAGCCCAGAAATACTTAGGAAGGGAATTTTCATTAAGCATGGTTCGAGCAAGCTCTTGAAGAAACCTATTTTTCCTCTCAACAACACCATTTTGCTGAGGGGTTCTAGGAGAGGAGAAATTGTGTTCAATTCCATACTTGAGACACAAGAGTTCAAATATCTCATTTTCAAATTCTCCACCATGATCACTACGAATAGCAACAATGGTGAGCTCCTTTTCATTTTGAACTCTTTTCCTAAAGCTAGAAAAGGTATCAAAAGTCTCATCCTTAGACTTCAAAAAGAAAACCCAAGTGAATATAGAGAAGTCATCTACAATAACAAAGGCATAAAATTTGCCTCCTAAGCTTACTATATTGGAAGGACCGAAGAGGTCCATGTGAAGAAGTTGGAGCGGTTTAGAAGTAGAAATTGCATTCTTCAATGCAAAGGAACTTTTGATCTGCTTACCCATTTGGCAGGCTTCACAGACCTTATCCTTCTCAAATGATATCTTAGGGATTCCTCTAACTAAATTCTCCTTAGTAATCTTAGCTAAGGTATCCATCCCTACATGTCCTAATCTCCTATGTCAAATCCAAGAATCATGGGAAGAATTAACAGCAAAGCATTTTTCATCAACATGCTCAATAACATCCAAGTCAATAATATAGATATTTTCTTTCCTATAGCCAGTGAACAGAGTTTTGTCATTAGATGCATCTTTAATTAAACAAGAGTTTGATTTAAAGATCACCTCATAACCTTTATCACATAACTGGCTAATACTAAGCAAATTATGCTTTAATTCCTCAACTAAAAGCACATTTTCAATAATAGGATTAAAACTGTCACCTATATTGGCGATGCCAACTATTTTGCCCTTTTGGTTTCCACCAAAAGTGACACTTCCTTTCTTTTTGTTGACAGCGGCAAACATGGTTGAGTCTCCTGTCATATGCCTCGAGCATCCACTGTCGAGATACCACTGGTTCTTTCTAGGAGAGCACTCAACCTGCAAAACAGTAATCAATTGGTCTTCTTAGGTACCCAAATCTTTTGGGTCCTAGTGTTAGGTCTGGTTCCCTTAGGAACCCATTGAAGTTTAATACTTGACTTCTTATCTATTTTTAAAGGACATTCAAATGACTTATGTCCTATCTCATTACAAGCATGACAAGTAGACGGTTTGACAAAGAAATTCTTATATACTTTCTTTTGCTAAATTTATTATATCCTAAGCCAGCTTTATCAAAAGTGACTCTTTGGCTTCCTAACAACATGTTCAAATTTTTACTACCTTTAGTGAAATTCAGAACAAGTCTATTCAACGTCTCATTTTTCTTTCTAATTTCAGAGACCTCTTGTTCATGCTGATTGTTTTCCTTTGCATGCTTTTCTATTAGACTTGCATTTTCCTTTTTCAATGAATTGTATTTAGCTTTTAACATGCTAAACTGTTTTACCAAGTCATTAAAAGCGTCAATTAGATCACCATCATCGTTATCACTTTCACTATCACTTACAGTAGTGGGAGTAGAAGTACAAACCTTATCCTCATGTGCCATGAAGCACAGATTGACAACCTCTTCATCTTCAGAAGAAGAGGTGTCACCTTCGCTGTCATCCCAAGTGGCCTTCATTGCCTTCTTCTTAAATTTCTTGGGATATTTCTTAGCCTGTGGGCAATCTGCCTTCATGTGGCCAGGCTTACCACACCCGAAGCATGTGATTTCCTTCTCCTTTTGAGGTTTCTCAACCTTTGGAAATCTCCTTCCTTGCATCCTTTTTCTTTGGAGGAATTTGCTGAACCTCCTTGTAATGAGGGCAATATCCTCATCATCATCATCTTCTTATTCTTCAGATACTTCTTGTTTACTGGAAGAGGCTTTCATAGCAATATCCTTTCTTTTTGTAACCTCTTTCTCCTTAAGATCTTCCTTCTCATTTGACCTCATAGTGATCTCATGTGTCATCAGAGAACCAATGAGCTCTTCCAGCTTGAGCACCTTTAGATCCCGAGCCTCTTGTATTGCTGTCACCTTTGGTTGTCAGGCTCTGGGTAGGCATCTCAAAATTTTTCTTACCTGTTCTTCACCTGAGTAAATCTTACCGAGAGCTTTTAAACCATTAGTAATGTTAGTGAACCGAGTAAACATAGATGAAATAGACTCATCCTTTAACATGGTAAAAAGTTCATACTCGTGTACTAACATATTTAACTTCCTCTCTTTCACCTGATTTGTGCCCTCGTGTGTGACCTCTAATAAGTGCCAAATCTCTTGGGCACTCTCACACCCTTGTACTCTATTAAATTCGTCTCTACTCAGAGTACAGTACAGGGTGTTTATAGCCTTGGCATTTAAGCTCAAGTTCTTTTTATCTGTATCATTTAGTTCGTGTGAAGCTTTGGGGATCTTCACACCATTCTCTGTTTTGACAGCAATGTAATGACCATTTTCTATGTTATTCCATAGTTCATAGTCCACAGCTTGAACGAATATTCTCATTCTAGACTTCCAGTAGACATAATCACTACCATCAAAGAAGGGAGGTCTATTTGTTGCTTGACCTTCTATTTGTGTGGTGTTAATGTTGAATGCCATTGTGAAAATATATAACACAGAGTGTTTAAACACAGCTTAGACAATGATAACCTTGCTCTGATACCAAATGTAGGATCGAGATTGTCTAGGGGGGGGGGGTGAATTAGACCTTTTTAATTTTCTTAAACTAATCAGCAAGCAAAAACAATAATGCAAATAACAGAGAGAGAGAGAAAAAATCAACACAAGATTTTTACGTGGTTCGGCCAAACCTTGCCTACATCCACGCTTCAAGGTTCACCCCTTGAAGATCCTTAACCTTCTCCTCGGCGAGAAAAACAGATCGGAATTCTGGGCTCCGATCAACTGCCTTTACAATTCAGGATTAAACTTCACGGGCGTCAATCCACTGCCTTATACAGATTGTAGAGTTCGTAAAAATGATAAGCTCAGACTACACTCTCACAAGAATTAAATCTCAAGTTAATGTAAAGAGGTGTAGAAGAAATACAGAGTATGAATGATTCTTCAGATTAGGGCTCAAGAGTAAGATTAGCAAAAGTTGTTCCTTCGTGCTATAACCTTGGCTTAAATACTCTGTATGTTAGTCGACTCTTGACTTCAATGCTCCTCATCCAATAATGGAAACTTTGTTACCGTTGGAGCAGCTTTCGTACAATTTCAGGTAGCCGTTGCCTTCTGTAGTTGCAAGTCGTCATCGCCATTAAAGCTCTGAAGTTAATGCTGAAAACGACGTCACTGTAGCTTCGCGGCTATTTTGAATTCTGGCGGAAGATCATCAGTGGAAGCAGCTTTAAAAGCTATCGGCATAAGTATCTTCAAAACGCCATCGGTAGATGCAACCTTGAGGACTCCATCGGCAGATGCAGCTTGAAATGCTATCGGCAGATGCAACTCGAATGTTATCGGCAGATGGAGCTTGAAAGTTATCGGCAGATGCAGCTGGAATGTTATCGGCAGATGGAGCTTGAAAGTTATCGGCAGATACAGCTGGAATGTTATCGGCAGATGGAGCTCGAAAGTTATCGGCAGATGCAGGCTTTGAATTCCATCGGCAGATGCACCTTGAAAAATCGTCGGCAGATGCATCTTTCAAACTTCATCGGCAGAAGCATCTTGACATTCCATCGGCAGATGTGAGCATTGAATGCCATCGGTAGATGTGACTTGAACGCCATCGGTAGATGTCTTTATTTAAGTACTTTTCCTTTGTCGTTTAGCAAACGGTTTGAGTTGTCTTCAAATGCCATCGGCAGGAAGAACTAAAACAGCAGATGTAATCGGCAGATGTAACTTTTGTTTACCAATTTTTTTCAGCCCTGTACACTTAACTCGATTCATTAGACAACTAAAATACTTTTTTTAAGGGTATCTCCAAAAGATTAAAATCAAATGCATAATTCAATATTCTCATTTTATAAACATAATCAAATTACATATTTAACATTAAAATACATCATCAAAAACATATTTAGACTTAAACTCTATTTAAGTCAACAAGAACGATATCAGAGTAATCCAGGAATAGACCACTGGATAGCTGCAAAGAAGGTTATGAGATATCTTCAAGGAACAAAAGATTACATGCTTATATACAGACGAACTGATGATTTGGAAGTGATTGGATATTCAGATTCAGACTTCGCTGGCTGTGTTGATTCTCGTAAATCAACTTCCGGATACATTTTTATGTTAGCTGGTGGAGCTGTGTCATGGAGGAGTGCAAAACAATCACTAACTGCTACTTCTACTATGGAAGCAGAGTTTGTTTCTTGTTTTGAGGCTACACTACATGGTGTATGGATGCAGAGTTTTATTACTGGGCTTAGAATTGTGGATTCAATTGCCAAGCCATTGAGATTGTATTGTGACAACTCAGTTGCTGTTTTTATGGCTAAGAATAATAAAAGTGGTAGTTGAAGCAAGCACATCGACATAAAGTACTTAGCCATAAGAGAACGTGTTAAGGATAAATCAGTGGTCATTGAGCACATTAGGACTGAGTTTATGTTAGCTGATTCTTTGACAAAAGGCATGCCACCGTCAAAATTTAAGGATCATGTACAATGCATGGGACTTGGATCCCTTATGTAATTTCGTTGTAAGAACGAATATTTTCATAAAACTCTGTAATGTTTTCTCATGTTTGTTTTATTATATGCGCATATTTAATTTTGAGAAACATCAATAAAGTATGGACCTAGAATAAACATAGTGTTTATTCATAAAGTTTATGGACAATAAAGAAGTAACATAATGCATGTGATGCATGGAAGATAATACTCGATTTAATTAAGAGGACATATCGCCATGATTCATGTATTGTGTTTACTTACTAAAGAAATACGAAAAACACAGACCAAGTGGGAGAATGTTAGTAATTATTTTAATTACTATATTGTTTGGTCCGGTTTTTCAAAAGACACCATCAAAAGCAACCGTCCACGTTGCACCCCGTCAATGAAAACTCTTTGATGGAAAAAGTCTATTATTGAGAGGTCATTTCATTGAAGGTCCCCTAAGCCTATTTTCTCAATATACGGAATACACCATCGATTGTGAGAATTAAAGGTTTAGAAGAGATTCTTCAAGAACGGAAAGCAACTGTCCCCGATTTATCGTCAATGGCTGGAGGTATTTCAAATTTCCGCACTTAATCTAAATGGTTGTCTTTTTGTTATGAAAGGCATGTTAGATTATAAAGAATAAATTTCTAACAGGATTCTTATCAGGATGCCATTTCATGGCAAGCTTTCGATGAGCTTTCTTCAAATTATCTTCATTGGCGCTCTTATCAACCTGCAAAATTTTGTAATAGTCCACGCCCATCTCTACTTTATTCACTTTGATTCAACTCTTCCATCTATCAACTTCTTCTCCGTCTTCCTTCTTCTCAACTGGTTTAGCTGTGAAATTCTCTATGGATCAAATATGGCGAGACGACGTCATGTAAACGAAACCTTTGAGGGATTTAGAAGGTTCCAGAAAGTAACCCCGCTGGTTATCTTGAATCTTCTAATCTCACGGCCTTGATTTACTTCTCTCCATGACAGTGCCTTCTGATTGATTTAAATTAAGAGTTTTCTACGCAGGTGACCTAACCTAAGATACTTCCCGTGTAATTCTAGCATTCAGTGATCGTGGATGAACTGGATTCTGATAGATTCTACGCGTGGAGTACTTACAA
The DNA here is from genome assembly GCA_022432975.1 of Begonia masoniana. NCBI lineage: Eukaryota > Viridiplantae > Streptophyta > Magnoliopsida > Cucurbitales > Begoniaceae > Begonia > Begonia masoniana. The sequence continues at coordinate 38,581,585 of CM039513.1, forward strand.
CCGACGCAAAATAGATGTCTTGGTGTATGTATATATAGCTGTCATGTCATACAAAATGAATGGAAATTTTTACAAAGTTTCAGAAATTTTTATAAATTAATTTTAAAAAATATTAAATAATATTTAAACTTTTTATCAAGAATATAGCTTGAAAATTTTAGTAATTTTATAACATTTGTAATTTTAGTTAATTATTTTATAAAATAATTATAATAAATCATACAAGTGTTATATTATAATAACAATTTTTAGAGAATCTTCTCATGATGGGTTGAACATGTAATAAAAATTTCAAGTAAATTGAATATCATTTGATATTTTTTTAAATTAATTTATAAAGTGAAGAAGATAATTTATGCTCCGTTTAGAACGGGGGACCGTTTTATGTGTAAAATACAAAACGAGGATATCAGTCGACCGTCAGAGATTTTGTTGTTAGATTTTTTTATAGTTTAAGGTTTATTTTGTTATGGTTAATATTTGAAAATACAAAAAAAAAAAAAAAAAAAAAAAAAAAAAAAATCTTATGAAAATGGATTTAACCCAAAATAATAAATAAACACAAATAGATATTATTCAAGGAAAGGATGATAATGATCAACCAATAAAGTCAACGATCATCTGAATTTTCAGTTTTTGCAGCAAACAATTGTAGAAAGAAAGAAAATCAACATGGGATTTTATCGATGAACCAGCTTAGGACTCTGACAGGAAGCCTGACCAAACCCATCGCCATATTGGCCAGCCCAGCGCAGCAGATGCAGCAGGGACACAAACAGCTCAATATAGATCTGCCATTGAAATTGCATTTTCAGATCATATACATTCACTAATTAACCATTTGAGTTCGTCTGCAAATTTCTACGAAGATCAAATCAAAGCTTCAGCAAAAACTCACCCAAGCACCCAGACAATAGCCCCAGCTATGGATAAAAGCACTGCAGCCAACGCGAAAGGAAGTCCCAGTAGAAACCCTAATGGCCTGCACTCCATCTCTCTCCCTCTCTCTCTAAAAACTGAATCTTTTGGTAGTTCGGAAATTTTCGTAAAACCTACTAAACGCTGAAGAGGAAGACAACTGCCCGCTATGGACAGTACTGCCCTTCCCTTAGTAAACAAATTTATCGTCGATGAAATTTAATTTCAGGATATTATGGTAACTTCAGTCATGATCAAAATTAGTTTCTGAGTTGGCCCATCAAGGGTCGTGTAAGAGAGATTGAAATTGATTTTGAGGTGGACTTTGTCCGAATTCAAAGTTTTTAATTCATTTTTTGTTAGGTCGGGCTGTGAGCACGTAAGAATCTTATTTATATAATTTATGTCAAGTTGGAGATTGTTAGATTTCGGTGTGATCCGAATTCTATACGTGTTAGATCGGTAAGCCCACATTAAAAATCTTATTAAAATTTTATTTTTTCTATAAATTCATGTAACTTAGAGTCGCAAAATTCATCGTTGTATTTCGATCTTCATAATAAATTTATTCCTCTACTCGTAATTTTTTACCGAAGGAATTTTTTCAGGTAAATCTGATTTCTCACATCGTATTTTATTTTTTCAGTTACATTCATATTTCTTAAGAGCATGATTATCCTTCAACTTTTTACATTTTAATGCTATAATGGGTTGGTTAAAGAAATAATTTCTCATTTTTGTTATCATGCGTAATGAATAGAATGCAAGTTTTTTAAAAAGGTTTACTATCCTTTCTTAGCTAATACTCATCTGAATCATTTTAAGCTAATAAAATCCAGCTTCATATACACTATCTTGTGACAGTTCATACATCATCGATAATAATGTTTCATGCTTAGGAATACGTCATGTTAATGATTGAATTTGTAGCTTATTAAACTTTAGGATAAACTGTTAAAATAACAAATACAGTAAAATTTTGGTCACGTATTAATCGTCAAATGTCTTATCTAAGCCCAGGTATATTCCTATTCCATATTCATGCATTAATACTGCAAGAAGGGGACATAAATATATTTATTATTTGTTGCTTTTCTGCAGCAACTCTCTCTCTCTCCTCTCTATGTCTTTCTCTCTCATGCATCTGAGACAAAGTTGTCTTCACCACACAGCTAAAAGCGACGTAGCTTGGCAGTTGGCCAATCTGCATCAAACAACACACTTTCCTTGAAAGTTGTTTTGAAAACTCAAATTCGAACTTCTTCACTTTCTCGGACAAAAAAAGAAGGTTATGACAGAAGCTGAATCACAATATCCAGTTTGTTCTTCTTTTTATTTTCCCCACTGTAAAACATATAAATGATTGATCGTAATAAAAAAAAAGCAAGGTTGAGAATCAAACACGAATGTGAAAAAGAAAAATACGAAAAATAAAAACACCAAAATTTAAGCAAAAAATTTTTTTGAAGAAAAATTACGAACACAGAAGAAATTAATTATTAGAAATCAATATATAGAGAATATAAAACATTAACATTGATATACGATTCTGACCCGGTAATTTTAATAAGGAAGTAAACATCAGCAAGAATCATATATTGTTCTTGATTTTCGAGTACACAATTATTTTTTCGATTTTCTGGTGCAATGTCATATGATGTGTTTACAGATAGATCTCAAAAACCAGTACGATGGAAAGCCCCACTCGCCTTACCCAATAAATTTCTCTCGAGTGGGGGCTCTCTTGACACTTCTTCCTTTCCCCACATTCTGCATATAATACATGTTCTTCAAATAAGAAGAAAACAAAAAAGATAATTGTAAATAATAACTTTTAGTAATGTTTTCAGTTGCAGGATTAAAGATAATTAAAGTTACTCAATTGCCTCTGAATTTCTTCAGGTTTTCAAAGTTGTTTTCCAGAAAAGTTTTCCTCGCTATCAAAAACATCAAAAACGATAAAAGCAAACGTGTTTTCGAAAAACTACTTAACTCAACAATTATGCACGAAAAGAGACATTATCTATTAGGACAATAAAGTAGAATTATTGAAGAGATGAGGGTTCTGGGTCAGGGCAGAAACTTTGGATTATGTATTTAGAAAAATGGGGGGACCCCTTGAGAAAAGACACGGTATGAAAGAAGATAGATTCCATTTCAACACAATCTCTCCATCAGGAGCTACAATTATTGATACTTCGAGGACCCAGAACATTTATGTCTAGTTCTTCGAGGACCATTAATGGTGAAAGTAATGTAATTTTTGAGAAGTATACTAGCCTAAATATAAGTGTCACTTTGCTAATTTGTTCATCTCTCGAATCACTTTGTAGAATGAACTAATAGGTCCTTCCTTGCTTGTTTCTTGGATTGCAACAATTTGAGGAGTTCTTAGTCCTTGATATTTACATTCCTTGCTTGGTGTTTTGAAGAGTTAGGGTTAGCAAAATGCCCAGTCCATTGAATTATTGTTTGTACTTTTTGTTTGAATAATATTAGCACGCCTATAATAGGCTTGAGACACAATGGAAATGACCCACCCCAAAACAAACCGGACGACCCTTAAATTTAATTATTTTATTTACAGTGGAAGACTTTTAAATTTTAGACTTAAAAGTTTGGCCCTAAAAATTGTGCCAAAAATAAAATAAACATGAAAAAATAAACTAGAGTACAAACCTCATTAAAAATAAATTAAGTCTCTCAAAGAAAATAAAACTTCTAAGGGAAAAAGCCTTCAATTTGATTAAAATCTTAAAAGGGGGGAGTGCCTGAGATGAATCAGCTAAACTCAATAGAGAAATAATTTTATAAATAGCTTTCATTTAGAAACTATGAGTGAGTATGTTTTTCAATGAACAAAATATAAAAATGATTCAAAGATATATAGGTAGGTGTAAATCAACCCACTATAACGTGCTACGTAATAAAAATAGTCATTTTCTGCAAAAATTATTAGGGTAATTAATAAATAAAAAAATTTTAAATTATAAAGTCATTAACAAACTCAAGTTTAAACTATGTTCGTTAATAAGATAATCCTTAAACTATGACTCGTTAATAAAACAATAATCGTTTAAATGTCTGTAAAAATTTAGTCTTGTAGGAGCCCAATCTTGGAAAGAGGGATCCCGCTCCGTGAGTTTTTGCCCAGGAGCGAGATCACGCTCTTCCACAGCAGGACCCCGCTGTTTTTTTTTTCTTACGGAGCGGGATTCCGATGTTGAAGAGTGGACCCTCACTCTTAGACACTGTCACTGGAGCAGAATCTCACTCTCTACAGCATGCTCTCATTCCAGAATCAGTATATACACTATCTCTGGAGCAAAAGCCCGCTGTCGAAGAGCGGGCTCCAGCTCTATGGATAGTATATAAACAACATGGTCAAAATCTTTCATACGCGCAATTTTTCAAAATCTCTCCTTCGCTCATTGTTCTCATTTGGAGCGGGATCCTACTGACGAAGGGTACGATCCCGCTCCAAAGACACTGCACACTGTTTTTTGAGCTATTTTTACATTATCTATTCAATTTCTAAAGATATGGTTCTGCCCACTGCATAATAAATTTTTATGACGTTGTAACTTTACTTCCACTACTCTTGTCTAGTTATCCTTGGAAGAATCTCAATCCACAAGTACAATAATTAACGAGAGCCCACCTTTGATTTTATTCCACCACGATACTTCCATAGATGTTCAACTCTTCAAACTCCATTTCCATTCTAAATTGAACGAAGCTTTTCTGTGTTTTTTTCCAAGGGTCTTCATTCTCTCTCTCACTCTGCATCTTTATTGCTTCTTCTCTTTACTTCGAAGCCACAATATCTAGATCTTCCTTCAAATGACATAACTTCGTTCTAGAAATCAAATAGATAAAACTTCAAATACGATTGGAAGAGTAGATTTGAAAATAATCAATAAAAGAGATTCAGATTCATGCGAAGACTTGGTTCTTTTTCATTTACAAGGCTACCTAGCTTCATTGGGTCATAATTCCTAATGACAACAACAAGCGGACGAGAGATTTCACCTGGAGAAAAAAAATTGCATATATGGGAAATTTTGATCGCGTTATTTATATACTATCCATGAAGCGGAAGCCCGCTCTTCGACAGCGGGCTCTCGCTACAGAGACAGTGTCTAAGAGCGGGAGCCCGCTCTTCAAAGCAATGGAGAAGCCACTCCTTGTTTTCGCGTAACCTCCCAGATAAGGGAGGTTCAAATCTCTTTATTTTTTTCACAGTTTTCAAAAATACGATGTGTAAACTCGTCCAATGAGGGTGAAGATGGTCATGGGTTTAACTAATAATATGAGAGTTTTCACGACCCTCGAAGAAAAAGAGTCATTCATGGACTCCAAACATTGATGTCATAGGCGTACGAGGAAGAAAGCTATCTTCAGATGATTGTGATGTAAAATCACAACTTCGATCAGGTTTGAGAATTGACACATGTACGAAACAGTTAGTTGTCTCATTGCAATATACATGCACACGTCGCACACAATTACTTTCTGCGTTCACCATCGCTGAAGAGTACAACTAAACTCCATAACCAAACCCCACCTAACTCTAATAGATCAAGCAAACCTTGTACAAATTATGGTATAAACAATATAGTTAAAGTTTTTCAGTTGCAGATAAAGATAATTAAAGTTACTCAATTGCCTCTGAATTTCTTCAGGTTTTCAAAGTTGTTTTCCAGAAAAGTTTCCTCGCTATCAAAAACATCAAAAACGATAAAAGCAAACGTGTTTTCGAAAAACTACTTAACTCAACAATTATGCACGAAAAGAGACATTATCTATTAGGACAATAAAGTAGAATTATTGAAGAGATGAGGGTTCTGGGTCAGGGCAGAAACTTTGGATTATGTATTTAGAAAAATGGGGGGACCCCTTGAGAAAAGACACGGTATGAAAGAAGATAGATTCCATTTCAACACAATCTCTCCATCAGGAGCAACAATTATTGATACTTCGAGGACCCAGAACATTTATGTCTAGTTCTTCGAGGACCATTAATGGTGAAAGTAATGTAATTTTTGAGAAGTATACTTGAAAGCAATATATAAAAAAACTTTAAATTGCTATTCAATACTTTAATCCCATTATAACGTTGTTAATTCAACCATTTTCTTTAATAAACAAAAGACTATTATTTAATTTTTTACTAACCTTTCTCCATTGCTTAACTTTGATTTCTCTTCGGTGTTGCGGAATACTTTTCGTCTCCTTAATCCTTTCTCTTTAATGTCTCTTCGATGATTCAGAGATTGAGTGAGATAGATTGATTAGTGATAGATTGAGAGAGTAGTCTTTGATTCTCTAGTTAGGATGAAGAAGAAGACAACCATTCAAAAGGCAATCCTACATACTTACCCTTTCACTTATGTCTCTTCATTCATACCCGTTCAATCATACCTCTTCAACTATAATGTATGTTACTTTAATAAGGTTAAGGAGAGGGAATTAAAACCCAATTGACATTATTTTTTTTATACTCAACAATCATCACATTGAGCACTTTAATATAAAGTCAACATAACTTTAATTTACATGAGCCATAAATAAGATTATTAAAATAATCTAACAATCTCCCACTTGGCTCATGTTACGAGATCTCAGCTTCTTTCATTTAATCCACCGGATTAAATTCATTACAACTTGTAATTCACTAATAAATAGTGTACCATAATGTGAATTAACCAAGTCACTTTCCATAACGAATTGAGAAATTGAATCATGGCAGACACAAGTCATTTTGCAACATGATTCTTTCCATGTATCACATATTTCTCAATCATTATAACTTTAATTGAGGAAACACTATAACCTTTCACTTTACATTTCATAAAGTATCACATGTTATTTGAAAACAACAATAACTGTATACACCATAATACAAATAACATCAAACATACAAAAACATGTCCATAATGAATTCAAAAGTGTTCACACAATACAAGTTACACTATCACAATCACATTAGTAAGGACTTGTCACCTAAACCCATCCTTTCAACATGTTCCTTAAAGGTCTTGGGTGGCAATCCTTTAGTTAATGGATCCGCTATCATTAAACTTGTACTTATGTGTTCAATGCACACCTTTTGTTTTTGTATTTCTTCTTTGACTGCCAAATACTTCAATTCCATATGTTTTGCTCCTTTCGAGTATTTGTCATTCTTTGAGAAGAATACAGCTGCGGAATTATCACAATAAATCCTTAGCGGTCTATCTATACTCTCGACTATATTTAGACCCAAGGTTAAGTTCCGTAACCACAATGCATGAATAGTGGCCTCAAAGCATGCCACAAATTCTGCCTCCATAGTAGAAGTAGCGATCGAAGATTGCTTTCCACTTTTCCATGATACGGCTCCTCCAGCTAATAGGAACAAGTAACCAAATGTAGATTTCCTCGAGTCTACACATCCGGCATAGTCTGAATCCGAGTATCCAATAACTTCAAGTTTATTGGACTTTCTATACATGAGCATGTAGTCCTTTGTTCCTTGCAAGTACCTAAGCACTTTCTTTGCAGCTTTCCAGTGATCCAATCCTGGATTACTTTGATATCGGCCTAACATCCCTACTGCAAAACTTATGTCGGGCCGAGTACATGTTTGAGCATACATTAAGCTCCCAACAGCTGATGCATATGGAATAGATTCCATTTCCTTTATTTCCAAATCATTTTTCGGACATTGCATTTGACTGAATTTGTCCCCTTTCTGAATTGGAACTACACCAGCAGAGCATTTCTCCATTCTGAATCTCTCTAGAATTTTATCGATATATCCTTTCTGAGACAATCCTAGTAATCCTTGTTGTCTATCACGGAATATTTCTATTCCAATTACATAGGATGCCTCACCCATATCTTTCATTTCAAAATTTCTAGAGAGAAACTTCTTTACATCATGTAGCATTCCTTTGTTGTTAGAAATTAGAAGAATGTCATCAACATATAGGACTAATATACTAAACTTGCTCCCACTGACCTTCATATAGATACACCGATCACGGTGTTCTCTATAAACCGTATGACGTAATGGTATCATTAAACTTAATATACCATTGTCTAGAAGCTTGTTTTAGTTCATATATTGACTTCTTCAATTTACACACTAACCTTTCATTCCCCGTAAGAGAAAATCCTTCGGGTTGATCCATATACACTTCTTCCTCTAAGTCTCCATTCAGAAAAGCGGTTTTAACATCCATTTGGTGAAGCTCTAAGTCATAATGAGCTACCAAAGCCATAACAATTCTTAAAGAATCCTTCTTAGAAACTGGAGAGAAGGTTTCTTTATAGTCAATATCATCTTTCTGAGTGTAACCTTTGGCGACAAGTCTAGCCTTATACCTTTCGATGTTACCTTTTGAATCGCGTTTGGTTTTGTAAACCCACTTACAACCGATTCGTTTAAACCCTTCAGGTAACTCGACGAGTTCCCAGACTTTGTTGTCATCCATCGATTTCAACTCTTCTTTCATGGCATTCAACCATTTTTCAGAATTTGAACATTCCATGGCTTTTATGAATGTGTCTGGATCTTTATCATTGCTCAAGTTACATTCATCTTCAAGTGAATAAATTACATAATCATTAGGAATTGCAGATCTTTTTGACCTTACTGACCTTCGCAATTCTTGTGATTGTTCACTAGTGACTTGAATATCAACATTAGGCTCATCATTGACTTGATCACTTTCTGTGGTTTGAATATTCACTCGTTGTTCCGGTATGTTGTTAGACTGTGATACAACAAGAGGAACAATGACTTGATGAGAATCTTCAGGTGTAGTTTCCTCCACCCGATTCTCTTGAATATTCACTTTTCGTGATTCATCACTCCCACTGATCTGGCCATTCTCAATGAATCGAGCATTTCTAGACTCAACTATCCTCGTACTATGATTAGGACAATAAAAGATGTACCCTTTTGACTTTTCCGGGTAGCCGATGAAGTAACCACTAATGGTTCTTGCGTCGAGCTTCTTTTCATGTGGATTGTATATCCTTACTTCTGCTGAACAACCCCAAACATGGAGATGTCTTAAACTAGGTTTCATTCCCGTCCACAGTTCAAAAGGGGTCTTAGGAACTGCCTTACTAGGAACCCTATTCAACAGATACGCAGCAGTCTTTAAACTGTGCATCCACAACGATAAAGGTACATTACTTTTATTCACCATACTCCTAACCATTTCCATTAGAGTACGATTCCGCCTTTCAGCTACACCATTTTGTTGTGGCGTACCAGGCATTGTATACTGTGCACAAATGCCTCGACTTTCGAGAAACCTTGCAAATGGACCTTTACATTGTCCACTTTCATCGAATTTTCCATAATATTCACCACCTCTATCAGACCTCACAACCTTTACTTTTCTATCTAACTGTCTTTCCACCTCATTTATGAACACTTCTAAAGCGTTCACAGATTGAGACTTTTCATGCAGTAGATACAAATAACCATAACGTGAGTAATCATCAATAAATGTGATGAAATACCTTTCGCCGTTCCAAGACGGAGCATCGAATGGACCACATATGTCAGTGTGTATCAATTCTAACAGTCCATTACTTCTTGTGCCTTTAATTTTAGATATGTGTGTAGTTTGCTTGCCTTTGATACAATCTATACACACATCCCAGTCATTAAAATCTAATTGAGGTAAAATATCACATTTCATTAACCTCATTATCCTTTCTTTAGATATATGACCTAGTCTTTGATGCCACAAGAAGGCTGAACTCTCATTAAGTGCACTACGTTTAATACCAACACCATTGTCAACATGAAACAGAGATTCTATAAATTTAACATTGAGATTGAATCGATACAAACCATCCATTAAAATACCAGAACCATAATAGTATTTATGTTTGTACAATACAAATAAACCATTCTCAATCTCAAAATTAAAACCATTACAATCCAATTTAGAAACAGAAACTAAATTCCTAGCACATTCAGGAACATAGAGACACTCTTCAAGATCCAATTGACAACCTGTGTCCAGGATCAATCTATACGTCCCAATCCCTTCAATGTGAGCCTTCATTCTGTTTCCCATATACAAAAACTTTTCAGTTCCGTTTATGGGTTAGATCGAAAGAAATCTCTGCGTAACATGAGACACATGAGTAGTAGCACTAGAATCTAACCACCAAGTATTATTAGGTACTTCCATAATATTTGATTCAAAACATACTGAAACAAATAATGTACCTTTCTTTTCGAACCAGACTTTCCTTTTCGGGCAATCCTTCTTGAAGTGCCCAGTCTTGTTACAGAAGTAGCATTTAAGCTCCTTTCGGATATGTCCCTCATTTACATTCAATGGGGCTTTTCCCTTCTTCCGGTTCTTCTTACTTGGTCCTTTCTTGCTACCAGTCCCTTCATGCTGAAGTGTCATGTTAATGGAGTGATCTTTTATTTTCTTCAACCTCCCTTCTTCTTGAATTAACATGGCCTTTAATTCTTGAAAGTTCCATTTCTCTTTTATGGTGTTGTAATTCACCTGAAACTGACCAAATTCAATAGGAAGAGAGTTGATGATAAATTGAACCAAGAATGATTCATTCACATCCATCCCCAATGACTTCAGCTTGGCAGCTAGATTCGCCATACATGTCACATGATCATGAATGGATTGAGACCAATCAAACTTCTTGGTCGTCAACTCACTCATGAGATTTCCTACTACGGACTTATCTGTAATGTCCGATTGGGAGTATTCCTTAATGCTCAACATGAACTCCTTAGCATTGTCAGTCTTTGGCATTGATGGCTTAACATTTTCAGCTATCCTCAACTTCATCAAGCTCAAGCACAGCCGGTTAGACCGCTCCCAAGTCTCCATAATGGACTTGTCAGCTTCCGTACTGGTCTCATTAATGGCTGCTGGCTTGTCACAAATTAATGCTACGTCTAAACACATTACACCCAATTGAAATTGGATTTGTTCAGACCAATCAGCATAATTTAAGCCGTTGAACTTGACCAAGTTGTTGCCAGAAGATAACACATTCATAAATGCTGCAAAACATGCATGCTCATACTTTAATACTTTGAGTAAACAATAATAGATTCAAACAAACAATAATTCATTTCTTAAATCACCTTTGGGCAAAATCTAAGAAATAATTTCAGCTATCAATAATGCTATCAAGATATACTTTAATAAACACATAAACATATTCAAATCAACATGCTCAACATCTTTGGATATATAATCATATCAATCTAATATGCATACATGTTTCTTTCATATTATCAATTACAAACATTGGTCCATCTTTGGATGACATTATAATGTTGTAATCAAATAATGTCAAACGTTTTGTCCAATCAATCATTAGCATCCTTTAATACAAAACGAATGATGTTTACACAATCGAATATTGATCCTTTCAAACTAGGTCACTTTGGTGACTAACAAGTTTCTTTTATATCAAATATTCAATTAAATGTAACGTTCCATAATTATCATTTATGAGAAAACAATTAAATGATATTCAATTAAAATATTAAAATATTCACAATAATATACAACTGCTAACATACAATTGTAACATATAGCTGCCGTACAACTGTTAACAAAAAATATCTTTTCATTATATGATATTAACATACAACTGCCGATCATAAAAGAAAACGACCAGAAACTTTAATGACCACCGACGACCGGAAACAATAATCGATCGACGACCGGAAACTTTAATCGGTCATAACTTTCATGCAAAACATATTCATGTAATCTATTCAAACACAAACGGTGAAAAACACGTTATAGAACCATGCTCTGATACCAATTGAAAGCAATATATAAAAAAACTTTAAATTGCTATTCAATACTTTAATCCCATTATAACGTTGTTAATTCAACCATTTTCTTTAATAAACAAAAGACTATTATTTAATTTTTTACTAACCTTTCTCCATTGCTTAACTTTGATTTCTCTTCGGTGTTGCGGAATACTTTTCGTCTCCTTAATCCTTTCTCTTTAATGTCTCTTCGATGATTCAGAGATTGAGTGAGATAGATTGATTAGTGATAGATTGAGAGAGTAGTCTTTGATTCTCTAGTTAGGATGAAGAAGAAGACAACCATTCAAAAGGCAATCCTACATACTTACCCTTTCACTTATGTCTCTTCATTCATACCCGTTCAATCATACCTCTTCAACTATAATGTATGTTACTTTAATAAGGTTAAGGAGAGGGAATTAAAACCCAATTGACATTATTTCTTTTATACTCAACAATCATCACATTGAGCACTTTAATATAAAGTCAACATAACTTTAATTTACATGAGCCATAAATAAGATTATTAAAATAATCTAACAATACTAGCCTAAATATAAGTGTCACTTTGCTAATTTGTTCATCTCTCGAATCACTTTGTAGAATGAACTAATAGGTCCTTCCTTGCTTGTTTCTTGGATTGCAACAATTTGAGGAGTTCTTAGTCCTTGATATTTACATTCCTTGCTTGGTGTTTTGAAGAGTTAGGGTTAGCAAAATGCCCAGTCCATTGAATTATTGTTTGTACTTTTTGTTTGAATAATATTAGCACGCCTATAATAGGCTTGAGACACAATTGAAATGACCCACCCCAAAACAAACCGGACGACCCTTAAATTTAATTATTTTATTTACAGTGGAAGACTTTTAAATTTTAGACTTAAAAGTTTGGCCCTAAAAATTGTGCCAAAAATAAAATAAACATGAAAAAATAAACTAGAGTACAAACCTCATTAAAAATAAATTAAGTCTCTCAAAGAAAATAAAACTTCTAAGTGAAAAAGCCTTCAATTTGATTAAAATCTTAAAAGGGGGGAGTGCCTGAAATGAATCAGCTAAACTCAATAGAGAAATAATTTTATAAATAGCTTTCATTTAGAAACGATGAGTGAGCATGTTTTTCAATGAACAAAATATAAAAATGATTCAAAGATATATAGGTAGGTGTAAATCAACCCACTATAACGTGCTACGTAATAAAAATAGTCATTTTCTGCAAAAATTATTAGGGTAATTAATAAATAAAAAATTCTTAAATTATAAAGTCATTAACAAACTCAAGTTTAAACTATGTTCGTTAATAAGATAATCCTTAAACTATGACTCGTTAATAAAACAATAATCGTCTAAATGTCTGTAAAAATTTAGTCTTGTAGGAGCCCAATCTTGGAAAGAGGGATTCCGCTCCGTGAGTTTTTGCCCAGGAGCGAGATCACGCTCCTCCACAGCAGGACCCCGCTGTTTTTTTTTTTTCTTACGGAGCGGGATTCCGATGTTGAAGAGTGGACCCCCACTCTTAGACACTGTCTCTGGAGCAGAATCTCACTCTCTACAGCAGGCTCTCATTCTAGAATCAGTATATACACTATCTCTGGAGCAAAAGCCCGCTGTCGAAGAGCGGGCTCCAGCTCTATGGATAGTATATAAACAACATGGTCAAAATCTTTCATACGCGCAATTTTTCCTCTCCAGGCAAATCTCTCCTTCGCTCATTGTTCTCATTTGGAGCGGGATCCTGCTGACGAAGGGTACGATCCCGCTCCAAAGACACTGCACACTGTTTTTTGAGCTATTTTTACATTATCTATTCAATTTCTAAAGATATGGTTCTGCCTACTGCATAATAAATTTTTATGACGTTGTAACTTTACTTCCACTACTCTTATCTAGTTATCCTTGGAAGAATCTCAATCCACAAGTACAATAATTAACGAGAGCCCACCTTTGATTTTATTCCACCACGATACTTCCATAGATGTTCAACTCTTCAAACTCCATTTCCATTCTAAATTGAACGAAGCTTTTTTGTGTTTTTTTCCAAGGGTCTTCATTCTCTCTCTCACTCTGCATCTTTATTGCTTCTTCTCTTTACTTCGAAGCCACAATATCTAGATCTTCCTTCAAATGACATAACTTCGTTCTAGAAATCAAATAGATAAAACTTCAAATACGATTGGAAGAGTAGATTTGAAAATAATCCATAAAAGAGATTTAGATTCATGCGAAGACTTGGTTCTTTTTTATTTACAAGGCTACCTAGCTTCATTGGGTCATAATTCCTAATGACAACAACAAGCGGACGAGAGATTTCACCTGGAGAAAAAAAATTGCATATATGGGAAATTTTGATCGCGTTATTTATATACTATCCATGAAGCGGAAGCCCGCTCTTCGACAGCGGGCTCCCGCTACATAGACAGTGTCTAAGAGCGGGAGCCCGCTCTTCAAAGCAATGGAGAAGCCACTCCTTGTTTTCGCGTAACCTCCCAGATAAGGGAGGTTCAAATCTCTTTATTTTTTTCACAGTTTTCAAAAATACGATGTGTAAACTCGTTCAATGAGGGTGAAGATGGTCATGGGTCTAACTAATAATATGAGAGTTTTCACGACCCTCGAAGAAAAAGAGTCATTCATGGACTCCAAACATTGATGTCATAGGCGTACGAGGAAGAAAGCTATCTTCAGATGATTGTGATGTAAAATCACAACTTCGATCAGGTTTGAGAATTGACACATGTACGAAACAGTTAGTTGTCTCATTGCAATATACATGCAACGTGAAAATACTTTCTGGTTCAATTGAAGATGTACAATAAACAATAACTCTAAATAAGATCAAGCAAACCTTGTACACATTACTGGTATAAACAATAATAGTAAAGTTGACGCACAAAATAAAAATGCTAGAAAACAAATATACATTATAAGAACTGACATATTGTAAGACGTGATATATCATAAGAGTGAGAACTATCTCAAAATAAATTTTAAAAAACTATAAACTACACAACTAAATATAACAAATGGAACTCCTTGCTCAACTAATATATACCATTGTATTGCTAAAATCGAGTATCTAATGACTCCAATCCAAGTTGTCAAACCCATTAACTATTATTGTACTCTTTAAGACTCTCATAACAAGTGTTGAACTCATAACCAATATGGGAACCAACTAAAATCTCCATAAAATGGACCTCTTGAGACTTGTATCGCAAACCTCTTGAGACTTGTATCGCGGCTCCCAAAAAGGGTGTTGGTGCCATCTTAGTAGCTACCGTCACGACCCCAAGATTTCAGCCTCATGATGCCATGCCCACATGACACTGCCCACTGGCGATATTTGCACTATGTCATGGTTTTCCCTTGAGTCGCGGCTTGACACATGTCATTAATAAATGAAATTTGAAATTGTCTCAAGGTCATAGATTGAAGTTCTCATAAGCCACTACCCGGCTCCGAATTTCAGAATTGCCACGCCCCGACTGCATGGATTTTCTTCAAATTTTGTTAAATTTTGATTTCCTTTTTGTTTTGCAATACAACCTAAAACGGACCAAATCTATCTCATCTTAGTTGCACAATTATTAACTTATATCCATAAATTTAGAATCTTTATACAAATTTTTATTTTTCAATAATTTCTTGAATTTCTATAAATCGTTAGTAAAAGTCACAAATCCAACTTACCTTCCAAGTTCTTCGTAGACTAGACTTCTACAATATCGTAGTTAGCTATTGGATTCGATGTCTGTATATTAAATTAGGCAATTTTTTTTATCAAGGCTTTATTGACTTAGTCCCCAAACAAGAAGAATAAACACATAAATATTATCATTTGATTTAAATAAAAAAAATAGGAAAAATATTCCAAGGCAAGGAAATCAAAGAATGGGTTTGAATGGTCATGGTTGATAACGACATTTATCATATTCTTAAGTACAAACATTGCAAGACGGTTGCAACTTGGTTTTTGTTCTTATTAGGAATTAAAAACAATTTTAAAAAATAATTTGGAGTACCTTCTTCTTACTTGGAATTGAACCAGTTTGAAATTGAACGATATATAGTCACTATCTTTTGTCTAATTTACCAGACTATTGATCGTTAAATAGGTATGAAAATCTATCATTTGTATCTGAGTAATGCTACATTAGATAGGAAATATGTTTAGATAATAGTGTAAATGCAAATATATTACAAATATGTTGGCATTAGTTTTTTGGCAAATTATATTTATGTGTGATAATATTTTATTCTATTATTTTTTAAATTGGTAATTTATTTCTTGGTAATCAAGAAATAATCTATTAAGATTATTGGATGGATGATTATTGGAAATAAAGATGATTGGTGAAAATAAAAGTAAGGAATCTTGAAGTTCAAGGAAAGTATTTGATATTCTAGAGGCACTTGTTTTTTGGAAAATTTTCTTTTGGTAAGCCGAATTAATAAAGATTTGTTGAATTATTCTAAGCGTCGAAATCTCATTAATTCAGGGATACTTTCCTAAGTCCTTGGGATCCATATCCAAGTAGTTGGCGAAACTTTCCTAAAATATCACACGAGGTGTCACTCAACCGATTTTGTGAGATTTTGCTTCCTTATTTCTTGCGGCATTAAATCTATTTTGGTAACTGAATTAAATCGAAGATATGACAATTACCAATCATATTTAAGCTTTCGTTTCTGTGTAAGCGACTGACGAATTTTTGATTATTCTCGAGAGAAGTTTTCTTCGTTTTGCAAGCCGTCACTTTTCTTTCTCTCCCTACGCTTCTACGTATGGGTTTGTGATTATTCATTCAGTTCTTGAATGATTGTTTTACACACTCTACTTATGTTGTGGAATTCATCGATTATTCGAGTGTGTTGATTTATTGCAGTTCGAAGACAACGACCTGGTGTTACAGACGGTGTCCCAGGAAGCAATCGCCCCTTATTCTTCATTGAAGCTCAGTGTCGAGAGGAGACTGCATTTGAACTCAGGAGGAGTTCTGTTTATTGACAAGGGGAGCTTGTCATTTTGATCGTGGACAAGGGGATCTTGTCATACACGGATTTCGGGAGGAGTCATCAACAACAAGAGATCTTGTTGATACTAGATCTCAGGAGAGATCGATCTAAAGTCGAGGGGAGCTCGCAAAAACAGTTTTATTGGGGAAGTTAGGAAGTGACGGTGACAAAGATAAGAGGGAGTCTTTATTTTTTTAAGTCCTGTTTGGCTTGTAATTTTGTGAACTCGTGAAATGTTTTTATATCTGGGCGTAGCCCCGCAGACGTAGGCAATTTGCCTAAACTGCGTTACCAACCTCCTGTCTCTTTAATTTCTGCATATTTATAATTGTCCATCATTGTATTAATTATCGGTGTCACACAAAACACTTTGTGTGACATCGCATAACTGATCTTAATCTTTCAATTGGTATCAGAGCGGGTCATTTTTGTTTCTTAAGCGGGATCCGTGGGACAAGATCACAGTTCGTGTGCGATGGACTCTATGAAAGAATGAGGCTCTACAATGCATCCACCGTTATTGGATGGAAGTAATTATGCTTATTGGAAGGCGAGGATAAGAGCATTCATTAAAGCTATTGGTGAGAAGGCCTGGAGATCTATTTTAACAAGATGGAATCACCCTATGGACACTAATGCAAAAGGTATCACATCTCCAAAACCCGAAGAAAATTGGTCGGTATATGAAGATGCTTTGGCACACAGCAATTTAAAGGCTCTCAATGCTATTTTCAATGGCGTTGATCCTATTCAGTTCAGACTCATTTCTACTTGCGAATCAGCGAAAAGGGCATGAGAAATTCTTCAAACCACTTATGAAGGAACATCAACCGTAAAGCTATCCAAGATACAAATGCTAACCACTAGATTTGAGAATCTGAAGATGCATGAAGATGAGAGTATTGGTGAGTTCAACGTCAAACTATGTGACATAGCAAATGAAGCTTTTGCTCTCGGTGAGATGTTTCCCGAAGAAAAACTTGTAAGAAAAACTCTACGGTCCTTGCCACAACGATTTGCTTATAAGGTCACTGATATAGAAGAAGCCAAAGATGTATCTAAAATGAAGTTAGAAGAATTGATGAGATCTCTTAGAACCTTCAAGATGAATCTTGGAGGAGACACGGAAGCAAAGAAGGCAAAAGGAGTTGCTTTAAAAACTGAGGTATAGAACTTCAACGAACATAGTGAGGATGACTTGGAGGAATCTCTAGCTCTACTTTCAAAGAATTTTAGCAGAGTTATGAAGAGATTTGGTAGAAATACTCGCGGTGTCAAGCACGATGTCACTAACTTCAAAAATGGTTCTTCAAGCAACAAGAAGCACAGGGAAGAAACTTATGTGTCTGATCAACCATTCAAGAACAAAGGCTTTCAGTGCAGAGACTTTGAAGGTTTCGGGCATATACAAGCAGAATGTGCTAATACCTTGAATAAAAAGAAGAATTCTCTGAACGCAACTTGGAGTGAGGATGAGTTAGAGAAGAAGACGAATTTCAGAGCAACCATGTAACGCTTGTTGGAAAGACAGAATGTGAAGCAAATGGTGGTGTTATACATGGTGTCACAGACAACTTTTTCAATAGTAGTGATGAAGACGAAGAAGCAGTCACATAAAAGACCTTATTGGAGAACACTAGTTTCTTCATTAGAAATGGACCGAGCTTGTTAAAGTAAATCAGCATCCACACATCCAGATTATAAATTTGAAAGATGAGGAGAACAATCTTCAAAATGTTATTGTTGATTTGGAGACCAAGCTGAAAACGAGTCAAGATGAAGTTAATGATCTTACCAATGAGATAAGTCTCATGAAAAAGAATGTCAAAGTGTTAAATTCGGGTTCATCTAAGCTGGATGATATTTTAAACGTCAGCAAATTAAGTGTAAATTAGTCTGGATTGGGGTTCAAAGGTGAAAGTTCAGTTTCACAGACTATAGCAGTGAAGGAAAATCGCTCTGTGATGAAATTCGTAAGGGAAAGCTCAGTGTCACAGCTAGTGTCAGCGAAGGGGTTTGATTACAAAGGAAAGCAAGTTGCAAAAAGAACTCCAAGAACTGACAGAAAATCAAATTCCTATGACTCTTATCATGCTTCAAGCAGTAAAGGTAACAAATATGTTTCTGTGTGTCATTATTCCAATCGACGTGGTCACATTCGCCATAAATGCTTCACCTATCTTGCTCACCTAAGACTAGGTACTGTTAGAAATGTTTTTTCTTACAGATTCCCTTATCAAAAATGGGTGAAAAAATCTAGTTTGAAGTGTAATGTTACACATCTTTCACTAAATGCAATCACAGCAAATGGATGGTATTTTGATAGCAGATGTTCTAGACACATGACAGGTGAAGAGAGATATTTGAAGGATATCATACCCGAAACCGTGGGAAAAGTTACATACGACAATGGTGTCTCAACGGATGTCATTGGAAGGGGAATGCTAAATGTTCCTGGTCTACCAAAGTTGAGTAATGTTCTTTTGGTAAATGGTCTGAAATCTAATCTAATCAGTATTAGCCAGCTGTGTGATCAAGATCTAAATGTGTAATTACACACGTGAAAAATGTGTGGTGTCCGATCAAAACAACAAGTGTGTTATTGAAGGAGTTAGATCATCAGACAATTACTATCTTATTTCTTCCTCATCTACTTGTTTTCGATCAAGTATGGAGGCACTGTTCTATGGCATAAAAAGTTGGGACATGTAAATTTTAGAATGCTGGAAAAGATTGTTTCAAAAGGTGCTGTCCGGGGAATTCCTACATTAAAGTTTGATGAAGACAAATTATGTGGACCATGTCAAATTGAAAAGCAAACCAAGGTGTCACACCCGATGTCACAGTCATCTACAACTACCATGTGTGTGAATTGCTCCACATGGATCTAATGGGGCCAATGCCTGTTGAAAGTATTGAAGGAAAACTGGTATGTCTTCGTTACTGTTGATAATTTCTCACGCTACAGATGGGTGGAGTTTCTTAGAGAAAAGTCTCACATTTTTAAAGTTTTCAAATCGATGTGTACTTGACTCCAACATGAAAAAGATTATGTCATCATGAAAATTATTCGCATCCGCAGTGACCATGGGAGAGAGTTTGCAAATTATGAATTTTCAGATTTCTGTAAACAACTAGGGATTGTTCATAAATTCTCAGCACCTAAGACTCCTCAACAAAACGGAGTCGTTGAAAGAAAGAATCGTACATTGGCAGAGATGATTCGAGTAATGTTACACGAAAGGGAAGTTTCTCAAAAATTATGGGCTGAAGCTATGAACACTGCTTGTTATACCATAAATCGGGTATATCTCCGAGGAAAAACTTCTATGACACCCTATGAGATATAGAAAGGTAAAACTTTGAATCTTAATTATTTTCATCCGTTTGGCAGCATTTGCTTTGTGTTGAATGACAGGGAACATAGGGAGAAACTTGATCCCAAGAGTGATGGGCTATCTTTTTCGGTTATGCTACAAATAGCCGTGCTTATCGAGTTTACAACAAAAGAACTCGAACTGTCATCGAATCTGCAAATGTTCAAGTAGACGACTCTCTGGACACAGCATATAATCCAAAAGAAGATGCAAAATAGGTTTTAAATAATGAAGGCACTAGTGTTCCTACCCGGTGTCATAGATGGTGTCTCAAGCGGTGTCATAGATCAGACTGAGACAATTGATGAAGCGGAGGTGACTACTTCACACAACAAGTAACCATCCACGTGTTCAAAACAATCATCCTACAGAGGTTATTGGTGGTCTGAATGATGGTATACGAACCAGAGATAAGCCGAGGGTGAATTATCGAGAAATGATTCAAATGACATGTTTTACATCAACTATCGAGCCTAAGAATGTGAAAGAAGCATTACTAGATGAATACTGGATAGGAGCTATGCAAGAAGAACACAGTCAATTTTCCCGAAATCAAGTTTGGGACTTAGTACCTGTGTCCTCCCGATGTGAATATTATTGGTACTAAGTGGATCTACAAGAACAAGAGCGATGAGCATGGCAACATCACTCGCAACAAAGCTCGGTTAGTTGCTCAAGGTTATTCTCAAATTGAAGGAATTGATTTTGATAAAACATTCGCTCCGGTTACTCGTCTTGAATCTATTCGTCTATTATTAGCTATTGTTTGTGTTATGCAGGTTCAAACTATATCAAATAGATGTGAAGAGTGCTTTTCTCAATGATTTTCTTAATGAAGAAGTTTGTGTTGCTCAATCAAAGGGTTTTGAAGACCCTATCATCCCGAGTATGTTTATAAATTGAAGAAGGTGCTATATGGGCTTAAACAAGCTCCTCGTGAACGACTCATGCAATATTTATTAACCAAGGGATATAAGCAAGGGGGAGTAGATAAAACCCTTTCGTTTGCCATGAAAAAGGTCAATTTTTACTTACTCAAATTTATATTGATGACATAGTGTTTGGCTCGGTGACACGGTGGCCTTTAGAAAAGGAACCGTGTATACCTACAAAATAGGCAAAAGTACTTGGGTGATGAGTGTGCACAAAACCGAAAAGAAATGTGAAAGGGATGAAATGAAAATGCAACTAAAATGCAAGGTGATTAGTGTGTGAAGGTGGCCGAGAGTTATAGTAGAAATAATGGCATGAAATCTAAAAGAAAATGGAGCAAAGAAGTCGAGTGATGGTGTGTGCAAAAACCGTGAAGAAAGATGAAGAAAATGGAGATGAAGAAAACACAAAATAAAAGTGATGTGTGTGATGAATGTGTGGCCGGAATGAAGATGAAATTAAATGCATGAAATGATGAAAAGATGGAAATACCTTTAGGCGGACCCGAGAGCTATCTAACATTTGGCTCACGGGTGCATGTTTTCCCGTAAGAAAACAACCACCGTTAGGCCTAGGTTTTCATCCTCGAACCTTGAACTCTCAAGAGAGAAAGGTGAGGGAAAAGATAAGAGTTCACCTAGCAACCCGAGGGCTAGAGGAACAATGAAGGGCTTCTCCACTCGATTAGAAAATCGAGGATACCCGTAGGCCTTCTAACACTTCGGTTAGGGAAATAGGAATTTCATAAAAATGGCAAAAAGCTTTCTACAAACACCAATAACTATGCTTAAATAGAAACCTAAGGTGGCTAGAGTTTTACAATGACCGTTGATCAAATAGAGATGGACGGCTGAGATCATTTGTGCTTGTGCTTAATCCAATGGTGAACTTCCTTCCTTGCAAAAGTCATCAAGCGCTCTCCTTGTGCCACATCATCAATCCTTGTGCGCACTACCTCTTGTCCTTGTTGCCAAGTCACAAATTCATGCCTCCTTTAAGCTAAATACTCATTGGTGCAATTGATGGAGCCTTGCATGCAATCTTCCTTCATGGCCTAGTATCATCTCATGAACTTAACCCAAATTAGCCACCATCATACATCTAATCCTAACCACTCAATTTAATGCATGATGCAATATAAATAGTTCATACAAGAAGGTTAGAGTTTGCAACAAAAGTTTAAAACAAAAATTATATAATTTATGGGCCGGGAAGACAAAGTCTCATTGGGCCGTTGGAGGAGTCCATTTGAGTGCTCCAAGTGAGGAGGTGCACGGGCTGATCCATATCTTCTGAATTGAGCTCCCAAGTGATGTCAACAATAGGAACCATCCCTGCAAGAATAGCAAACTCATTAGTAAAATGGTTAAGTAAGTTATGGGTCTTAGTCTGCGATCTAGTTATGGGCCTCCTTGGCACGTCACTCGGTGTCACAGGTGATGGTGGATCAATTTGTAGCTCAAATGACTGGAGAATTCGAGATGAGTATGGTAGGAGAACTCAATTATTTTCTTGGACTCCAAATTTAGCAAGAAAAAAATTGTATTTTTATTTCTCAAGCTGAATATGCCAAGAATTTATTGAAAAAGTTTAAGCTTGAAAATGCACGACCGAGTAGAACACCCATTGGAACACATGAGAAACTCTCTAAAGATGAAAAGGAAATTGTTGTTGATCCACGTTTATATAGAAGTATGATTGGAAGTCTCCTATATCTAACCGTCAGTCGACCTAGATATTTGTTATAGCGTTGGCATATGCGCTTGATTTCAAGCAAATCCGAGGGAGTCTCACCTAGTGTCAGTCAAGCGGATTCTCAAATATGTTAGCGGAACAACCGACTATGGTATATGGTATTCATTCGACTTTAATGCAAATCTGGTGGGTTGTTATGATGCTGACTGGGCAGGAAGTTCTGATGATCGAAAAAGCACTTCGGGAGGATGTTTTTATGTAGGACACAACTTGGTGTCATGGTTCAGCAAGAAGCAAAATTGTATTTCTCTGTCTACTACCAAGGCAAAATATATTGCAGCAGGTAGCAGCTGTACTCAGCTTCTTTGGATGAAACAAATGATGAAAGACTATGGTGTCACACAGAGTGTCATGACACTCTATTGTGATAATTTGAGTGCTATCAACATTTCTAAAAATCCTATTCAGCATTCTCGGACAAAGCATATTGATATACGACATCATTTTATTCGATCTCTAGTAGGAGAACAAAATTATTAATTTGGAGCATATGGTGACCGAAAAATAAATTGCTGATATTTTTACCAAGGCGTTGGATGGTGTAAGGTTTGAAGAGCTAAGATATGTCCCTAGACCTCTGTATTATGTAAGTTGCTCAATGACTGTTTTATTAAAAAAAAAAAATTTGCCACTTGCTTTAGGCATTTGTTTTTTATTTTTGGGCAATCTTCTGTGTATTACTCACCCTCTACAGAAAATGATCATTCTTGATTTTATGGTAGTTTAGTGGAACAACACCATGTGTGACATGAGAAATTCTGTTATCCTTATGAAAAATCGGATGTTTATATTCAATGAAGAATTGGAGCAGCATTATTCTATTGGGTTTATTTTCCATCTTGCAGAGATCAGAATTATTTTTCAAAGATTTATGAGAGATTGATTATGTAATTTATGGCAACTTTCGGATTTATTTTTCAAAAATATCCTACAAATATGGGATTTTCTCTTTATTCTGGGATTTAACGGCTATTTATGGAAGTTGTTTGATATATTTCAAATTTAACGATTTTCCAGCGTACTTTCTTTCTATTTCTTCTTCTACAATCGGCTTTCTATTGTTCTCCTCGCAATGGTAATCATCGAAGAAGTTTCAGATGAGCAGTTTACAGGACAGTGTTCTAGTGCCTGTCGCAAAGAAGATGCCGAGCTCGGAATCGGCTATTGTGATTTATTCATCGTTTTCACCGCCAGTGAGTAACTCCAAAAATCACTGTAGACGTTGTTCCAATCCGACAAGTAGACTCGTCGAGAATTCAACAGAAATATCGAAAATCAATGGAAGACAAATTTAAAATGAGTTCAGTGCCTCTCAAGGCCCCTAAAGAATCTAAACTCACTTCGGCATCAAAAGGAAAGGGCCGAGAGTTGAAAAAGAAACTTCGTCTGATAGTTCCTGGATGCAAGAAGACATTATTGAACTCAATACCGACAATGAGGAAGAAATCATTGAAACATCTCTAAAGAAATTGACCCAGAACACTCGGTCGATTTCTAAAAGAAAATCCTCCAGGATAACTGCTCCCAAGCATTCTAAGTCCTATGCTCCAAAATCCTCGAAACTCACTGCTCCGAAATCCACAAAGTCCACTGCTCCAAAATTATCCAAGCCTTTTGTTGAAAAGATTTAAAAGTCAGCTGCTGTCAAACCACCAAAAACAAGTCCTTCAAAAGCTCCAAAATCCAAAAGAAAGAAGACCAGTGAAAGTCCTACTCCTAAAGACACTACTTGCTCCAAATCTACACATCGGGGTGAGTCCAGTACCAATCAAAGTAAGTCTTCTGAAAGAGTTTCTATTGAAAATTTTAAATCTAGACTTCATTCTAGCCGTTGGCCTAGTTTTTCTCAAAGACATATTTGGCCAAAGAGAAACATACATGAAGGCGATTTCACTCAGTGTGAGGCCATTGTTTATCATTTTATGAGTATAGGATTGGGAAAAACCTTTAGAGATCTTAAGTCATTTGTCTAGAAAATAATTTTTGAATTCTATTGCAATCTGGATCTAGGTGTGACAAATCCCTCTCATTCTAGTTATGGCCGCGTTTACGTCAGAGGATACACTTTTAATTTTTCTCTGTCTGTAATTAATGAAAATTTGTGCTGTAATTTGTCTGAGTTTGAGAATTTTGTGCCTGATTACAAAAATTATTTTCGATGTCACTGGGGGTGTTAGACGCATCTGGCCCCATGGAAAAGATTTTCCAGCTTCACAACTTACTGTAAAGTATGGAATTCTGCACAAAATCGCCATGAGAAACTGGATGCCGACATCTCATGGAAATGGAGTGAACAGGGCAATGACATCTTTACTGTTTAAAATTGGAAACTCAATATCTTTTGATTTTGGCAAACATCTTTTGATCAAATTATGAAGCACGAAGATAGGAAAAATACAAGGTTAGCTCTCCCATTTTCCTCTATTATATATGGTATTTTGTCTTCCCAACAATCCATTATAAGAGAGGATGAAGTGGTGTTTGAAGACAAAGAGGAAATTCACATAAATTACAAACTTCGTATGGAGAGCACATTAATGATCTTGAAGGTTTTATAGAAGGACTGCCTATCTCTACATCAAGAGCAGACTCTGCACTATTGGCTCAGTCAGTGAAATTTTTAGTTGACATGTCAAAATCTATAGAGAGTCAAATATCTGTACTTGAAAAACAGAATTCTATTATTTTTGAACTCCTAAATGATATTTATAAGAAAAACCCACACTTGGAAGCCTCGGGTTCACATTACAAGTCAGATGAAGGAGCAGGTACATCAGGTGTTCCACTTGATGTCACGTAAGGAGTTCCAGAAAAGGATCCAGAGAATGTTGATGATCCGCGTTCTACAGTTGGGCAGGTTACTCCACAATAATCTCCCTCATTAAGTATTACTGAACTTTTTCTATTTTTGGATATTTCTTGAACAATTTGTTTGGTTCTAAATATTTCCTTCTAGGATAATCTTTTTGCAATTCGGATATTATGTTTCCCATGTTTTGGCTATTTCTTCATGGTACTCATATGGTGATATTGGTGTTTATCTGGATATTATATTTTCCGTGATATTGGTTATATCTCTATTGTGCTTATGGTGATTATGTGGTGCTGGTGGTGTTTATCTAGTTATTATAGTAATGCTATGGTAATTGCTCCTCTTATACATCTTTTTGTCTTTTTATGGCAAAAAGTGGGAGTATTTTGTGATGATTGAATTATGATTGATAATGTTTTTTGAGCCACCAATCCATGGGGAGTTATTGGAGTTATTGATTATATTAATTTTGTCAAAAAATGCCAAAGGAGAAAATTGTAAATGCAAATATATTACAAAAATGTTGGCATTAATTTTTTGGTAAATTATATTTATGTGTGACAATATTTTATTCCATTATTTTTCAAATTTGTAGTTTATTTATTGGTAATCAATAAATAATCTATTCAGATTATTGGATGGATGATTATTGAAAATCAAGATGATTGGTGAAAATAAAAGTAAGGAATCTTGAAGTTCAAGGAAAGTATTTGATATTCTAGAGGCACTTGTTTTTTGGAAAATTTTCTTTTAGTAAGCCGAATTGATAAAGATTTATTGAATTATTCTAGACTTCGAAATCTCATTAATTCAGGGATACTTTCCTAAGTCATTGGGATCCATATCCAAGTAGTTGGTGAAACTTTCCTAAAATGTCACACGAGGTGTCACTCAACCGATTTTGTGAGATTTGGCTTCCTTATTCCTTGCGGCATTAAATCTGTTTTAGTAACTGAATTAAATCAAAGATATGACAATTACCAATCATATTTAAGCTTTCGTTTCTGTGGAAGCGACTGACGAATTTTTTATTATTCTCGAGAGAAGTTTTCTTCGTTTTGCAAGCCGTCGCTTTTCTTTCTCTCCCTACGCTTCTGCGTATGAGTTTGTGATTATTCATTCAGTTCTTGAAAGATTGTTTTACACACTCTACTTATGCTGTGGAATTCATCGATTATTGAGTGTGTTAATTTATTGCGTTCGAAGACAACGACCTGGTATTACAGACGGTGTCCCAGGAGGCAATCGCCCTTATTCTTCATTGAACCTCAGTCTTAGGAGGAGACTGCATTTGAACTCAGAAGGAGTTCTGTTTATTGACAAGGGGAGCTCTTCATTTTGATTGTGTGCAAGGAGATCTTGCCATACACGGATTTTGGGAGGAGTCATCAACAACGAGGGGATCTTGTTCATTCTAGATCTCAGGAGAGATCGATCTAAAGTCGAGGAAAGCTCGCAAAAACAGTTTCATTGGAGAAGTTAGGAAGTGGCGGCGACAAAGATAAGGAGTCTTTATTTGTTTAAGTCCTGTTTGGCTTGTAACTTTGTGAACTTGTGAAATATTTTTATATCTGAGCGTGGCTCCGCAGACGTAGGCGATTTGTCGAACTGCGTTACCAACCTCTTGTATCTTTAATTTTCGCATATTTATAATTATCCATCATTGCATTAATTATCGGTGTCACACAAAACACTCTGTGACATCGCATAATTGATATTAATCTTTCAAATAGAATAAGAGAGTAAATTTAATTTTATTCTTTCTATTCATAGTTTCACATTACTCAAAATACCCACTTAAAAATTCCTAAAATTAAACTTCTCGGGGGAGAAAAATAAAGCTAATGCTTAGTTTGTACCTGAATCAAATAAATTTGGGATAATTTAACTTTAGTAAGCCAATGAAATATGTATTAGGAATGTTGATGTAACAGTACAATATAAATAAAACAAAATTATGGTATAAATACATTATTAATTTTAAGGTTGTGGTTGTGTTCCCCTAAAACAAGCTACTGTTTCAATCTATCTATTTTGTCTTTATCCATTCCATAAATTTATTAGTCATATCCTTTTCTTTTGTGACACGAAAGGCAGTTTCATCAATGCAAATAATAAAAGCTCTTTAATTTATTCATCGTTGGATCATTTAAGTTTTTTTTTTTCCAAAAAATATATATATTCACTTAAAATCTTTTTCAAATAATTATTCATAAGTACACAAGATAACCTTGTAACAATCTTCATTAATTGAAGTTTACATTTTCATGTAGAAAAAATAATGAGATATTTTTTTACCAATTACAATATGAGTAGGAAGACGTGGTTAATTATTTTCTTTTGTATTTTTGATAAATTTATAATAATTAAATTATTATTCAACACACGTGTTTCAATTTTTGACATCACTATAATTTATTATGGTATTAGATCATTATAATTTATTATGGTACTAGAGTTAAAGATCTTTCAATAAAAAAATTAATTTAGATATGAAAAAAAAACTATAAAAAATATATAAATAATTAAATGTCAAGAACTCTAAATCATGGTGAGTTAGTACTTGAATGTCATAAGAAACAGCAAGAACTAAACAAGTGACAACTCGAACACATGAAAAACGAAAATCCACGCTTAGGTTTATGTTATTTTTTGTTGATGTGTTAAAAAGTAATTGGTTGTAAATTAAAGTGTAATTAATTCAATAAATTATAAAAAAATTAACTTTTGTGTAAAAAAAAATGTTAAAAAAATATATAAATAATTAAATGTAAATAACTCTCTAGCATTGTGAGTACTATTGAATGTCATAAGTAGGAGTGGGCAAAACCGAACCGACCCACGGTCCAGGAACTGAGCTATTCGGGTTGCTTTGGTTTTTTTTCAATTTTTCAGTCATCGGGGTCGGTCTGTAATATAGAGATCAGGTTCGGTTCGGTTCGATTTCAGGTTGGAGTG
The DNA here is from genome assembly GCA_022432975.1 of Begonia masoniana. Classification (NCBI taxonomy): domain Eukaryota; kingdom Viridiplantae; phylum Streptophyta; class Magnoliopsida; order Cucurbitales; family Begoniaceae; genus Begonia; species Begonia masoniana. The sequence goes on from CM039513.1 coordinate 38,610,179, forward strand.
AAACTCGAACCTCCGACCTGAAACCTAAACCTCTCCGACCTGAAACCTAAACCTCACTTGAGAGTTAAAGAGGGAAGACATCTGTGAGTCTGCGATTCTGACTTCAGAGCTTTCCTTCCAAGTCCAGAGAGTCAGCGATAGCGAGCCTCCGGCATTTTCTCCGTCCACTTGCGAAGCGCAACTCGTTGCCAACCTCCGTCTTCATCTAGTCTCGCAATCCCAACTCAACTCGCGAACCTCCGGCTCCGTCTAGCCTCGCGAGTCGGCTCCGGATTCGTCTAGCCTCGGGAGTCACCTTTGAGTTTCTTCACCTCTTCTAGATTTCTTCACTTCCGGCTCTGTCTAGCATCTTCACAAATCGTTCACAGTGGCGTTTGAATCGAGCTTTTCACTCTGGTAGTTGAGTTTGCAAATTGCAGTAGCATCTGAAGCTTTATTTTCGTTCGATTTTACAGTGTTTGCAACCCAGTTCAATTGTTATGTAGTTTTTGTATTGTTTTTATGATTTTCTATGATCCTATTTTGCTTTACATGGTTATTGCTGTCAAGAAAGCCGTCGCAGATGGAGGGATTACAGAAAAATACACCGTCTATTTTTCTTTTTATTTTTTTAAATTTGATTTGGAGCCGAAACGAATGGTTCGGTTTGGATCGGTTCGACTCCCTTTGCGGGTAGGTTTCGGTTATGCACTTCGGGCCCAAACTCGAACTGTACCCAGTTCTAGTCAAAAAAAAGGACAATAATCGAACGAGTGACAACCAAACTCGAACTGTGCCCAGTTCTTCTAGTCATAAGAAAGGACAATAATCGAACAAGTGACATGAAAAACGAAATCCACGCTTAAAAGGGTTATGTGATTTCTTTCATTTTGGGTCTTGGGTTAAGAATTTTAATTTGGCTTCTGAATGAATGACATAATTGATGAGCTACATATTTAGTCACTAACCCAAAGTTTTCATGCACTAAAAACATCGTATTATACGACATTCAAGAAAAACAAAAGTCAACTTGATTGAACTCATCAGTTCCTTTTCACTGTTTCTGCAGATAAACATTTCAATGATATTATCTCAATCCAAAATGGAGGAATTCCTCTGCTGTCCGTCTCTCTCTATCTGCCTCTCCGAGTGTGGTTGAGATCCAATCGCCATTTCTGCTCTCTACCATCACTCCAACCCATTAGCGCTGCTTCTCCTTCTTTTCCCGTTCCGTCCGTTTCATCGGGAAACAGGAACTTTCCGGTTACAGTTTTTCTCTCCGAGTTTTCTGTCCAGTGCAATAGTACGCGGTTTGCTCTACTGTTGTATAAAGTTCATTTAGATTCTCTTACTGAGTTTGTAATGCTTGCTGTGTCTTCTTTGGGAAACACTAGAGATGAAAACAAGGGAGAGATGGTGGATAACTTTTCAATGGGTGTTGATGATTTTCTCAATTTTGGCAACGGGAATATGCTCGACGGTATCGATTTCGATGATCTTTTCGTCGGAGTCAACGACGGAGATGTGTTACCACCTCCATTGAAAGCTTTTGGAAAAACAATTATTTACCTTCACGAGTAGACACTTGAAAAGATTTTTAAAACTCGCAAAAAAGGTCATCCACAAGCTGCAGGAAAAAAGTTGGAGAGAAAATTTCGAAGTGGCGGTCTCAAAACAAAACAAAAAAAACATAACAACAAATCCTGCTAGATCTCAATGCGAGTTGTGGTTGAGATCCAATCGCCATTTCTGCTCTCTACCCTCACTCCAACCCATTACCGCTGCTTCTCCTTCTTTTCCCGTTCCGTCCGTTTCATCGGGAAACAGGAACTTTCCGGTTACAGTTTTTCTCTCCGAGTTTTCTGTCCAGTGCAATAGTACGCGGTTTGCTCTACTGTTGTATAAAGTTCATTTAGATTCTCTTACTGAGTTTGTAATGCTTGCTGTGTCTTCTTTGGGAAACACTAGAGATGAAAACAAGGGAGAGATGGTGGATAACTTTTCAATGGGTGTTGATGATTTTCCCGATTTTGGCAACGGGAATATGCTCGATGGTATCGATTTCGATGATCTTTTCTTCGGAGTCAACGACGGAGATGTGTTGCCGGATTTGGATATGGACACGGAAATCCTCACCGAATTTTCCCTCAGCGCCGGCGAGGATTCCGACGTAAACGCATCGGTGTCAGCTGAAAAATACGACGTCAGTGACTCAAATAAAGACGACGAAGGGAAGGCTTCGGGTTCTATTTCTGGGTTGAATTCAAGTTCGAGTGCGGGTGAAGAAATAGTGAGTAAGAGAGAAGATGGAGTCGCCTTAAGCAAACCTTCAAAAGAAGTTAAAAGCAAGAAATCTTCACTACAATCGACGAATAATTCTCAGGGGAAGCGAAAAGTAAAGGTAATAATAATTAAAAAAAAAAACTATTGCTTGGTATTCACGAACTTCGTGAGATGCCAGTAAAAGAAATCTTGAGGCTTATGGTGAAGATCTACCATCGGAGAAAATGGGTTTGAACTGAATATTTCTAATCTTGAACTGTGTAGGTTGATTGGACGCCGGAACTACACCGGCGGTTTGTGCAGGCGGTGGAGCAGCTGGGGGTTGACAAGGCAGTGCCTTCTAGGATTCTAGAGCTTATGGGGATTGAATGTCTCACTCGTCACAATATTGCTAGCCACCTTCAAGTACGTAATTCGGTTGGTTCATTGTTCTTCGTGCCTCACTGTTCTACTGTGGATCGACCTCCTTTTTTTTTTTTTTTGAAGTAGAAGTAAACCCTTTCCGAAAGTTATGAAATAGTCCGATTTGGTTTCTGTTTACAAATTTTTTGCGTTTCTGAATTGATAATTCGAGTTTGTTAAGAATGTGGAGCTTGTTCGAATCGTTGTGACAGAAATACCGGTCGCATCGGAAACATTTGGTGGCACGGGAGGCGGAGGCAGCGAGGTGGAGTCAGCGGAGGCAAATGTACGGGGCTGACGGTGCTGGTGGTGGCGGTGGGAAGAGAGAAATGGTTAGCTCATGGCTTGTACCCACCATCGGTTTTCCTCCGATGATTCCACCGCTGCACCTCCACCATTTTCGACCATTACACGTCTGGGGCCACCCTACTGTCGATCAGTCTTCAATGCATATGTGGCCTAAACACTTACCCCCCTCTTTTTCTCCTGCTCCACCGCCGCCATGGCCACCGTCCGCCCCTCCGACGGACGCCACTTCTTTTTGGCACCCCCATCACCAACGAGTAAGACTCTCTCTCTCTCTCTCTCTCTCTCTCTCTCTCTCTCTCTCTCTCTCTCTCTCTCTCTCTCTCTCTCTCTCTCTCTCTCTCTCTCTCTCTCTCTCTCTCTCTCTCTCTCTCTCTCTCTCTCTCCGGCCACAGAAAATGAGAGACTCTGTGTGGGATTGTAGGTTCAAAATGGAGTAACTTCAGGGACGCCATATTTTCCACCGCCGATGGGGACGACGGTAAATAAAGCCATAACCACTCCATACATTTTGGAGGTTTTCATGTTTTCCTACATGAAGACTCGTTTAAATTCCATTTTCAAGCTAATTAATGGTCAGACAACACTTGCAGAGATTTCCTTCTCCTCCAGTTCCTGGTATACCTTCTCATCCACTGTACAAAGTAGACCACCATGGAAACGGCTTGACTGCTTCTCCTCATTCCCCCCCTCCTCAACCTCCATTTGATTTTCATCCAGTAAGAACATTGCACTTCAGTACTAATTAATCATTTGAAGTGTCTTTTATTATGTTCATATTTTTAGTTTACTTTTTTGAATATTTGAAAAAAAGATGAGACAAGTTAGGCAAGATCTCACGTGTTACTGTAATGAAAAGCAAAATATTTATAGACGAACAGTAGATATTTAGGTAATATTCTGTAGACTGCTTTTGTGGAAAAGCTATGTACTGAAGAAGAGATAAAAATTTTATATTGCGTGTAAACAGTCGAAAGAGAGCGTGGATGCCGCCATTGGAGATGTTTTATCGAAGCCCTGGCTTCCTCTTCCTCTCGGCCTAAAACCTCCCTCTCTGGATGGAGTAATGGTGGAGCTGCAACGTCAAGGAATTTCAAATATACCCCCATCGTCTTGTTCTGCATGAGCCCTAGTTCGTAGCAGGAGCTTGCCTGCTCTCCCATGGTGGATTCCTTCTCCCTGCAGCCCCCCAACAAATCTGACGACATGTCATGGCATTGGCCGGATTTTCCCTTTTCCTCTGCAAAATTTACTGGATCTTGTGTTTGTACAGAAATGCAAGAACGGAGTCGTTAATTTCCCTTGCTTATTAATAATCAATATGCAAACTATAGAGCTGATGAGTCTTGTGTATATGGCTATGAGATGAAGCACTATTTAAGTCCTCTTTTCTTCTCTCTCACACTACATTTGTTAGTATTTCATGCATGAACCGCACATGACTATAAAGTCGAACAAGATCAAACAGTCTCTGATTTCAAGATTGTCTCTCTCAAAAAGTAGAGAAATTATTGATGTGACTGGTTTAATTAGTATTCATGGCAGTATCATTGTGGCGAGAGCAATCCAAAGTCAAGAAATGTGATTATTCATCCACGACCATTTGTATAATCTTGCGTTGTTTCAAGGAGGTGAAAAGGAATAATTTGCACGGAGAGTTGTCTTTCCAACATATGTTTCACACCAAAAACAAAGTTGTAAAGTACGTGGTGCAGTCTGCAGATCTCACGTCACTTATAATTTAACAGGATAATTTTTTCTTGCTTATTTTTTTTTACTAAACAACGCGTTTGATGATAAAATCGAGGAAAACAAATTGAGAGCAAATCATAATGTATTAGCGAAACAGAAATTCCATAGTTCATTACACAATCATTTTGTCACATCCCGGTACTCGAGATAAAACCGAAAATGACACAACTCAAAAAGGAGACTGAATCGTCTTACTGTTAACGTTAATTTATTGAATAACAGTGTAAGCCTTTATTGACCCTAAAAGCTAGGGCCTAAATAAGATAGATTAGCTCCCACAGTGATATGAAGATAGCATGATAATAAAAGTCCAATACTTTGAGGGAAGTAATTAATAAAGAAGAGGTATATCAAAAAGTGAAGTAAACTACAAGAGTCTCATTTCACCAACAACCACTCTTAAATGATTAAAATAGTAAATGTCACATATTCATGTGTCAACCGTTATCCGTCTCTCTTACTAATATTTGAAAGAGAGAAATCATTTGGGATAAGTCACTTAAAATAGTAGGAATGAAGTTTTACATTCAACGCTCAATGTTAAAAACAATGAATGAGCATGCTAAGTATAAATTGTTTTATAAAACTGATTATAAAACATACAGTAAGGTAAATGTTAAAATATTATGCTACAGTATTATACAAATATAAAATAGGTCACACTGCATAATAGGAAAGTCTCAATGAAAATAGAGTTACTCATGGACTCCAGATACACCATGTCATAGACATATACAATAATAATAGCGATCCCAAAAGACATGAATGACCCTGTTCAGATTTATGGTTTTGCATTCACAGACACAACACGTTTAGTTGCCTCATTACTCTAGTTAACAAACAAATGGCCATATCCTCCAATCTCCGAATGTACGTAGCAAAATCAAGGGGGTTTCAAGATGACAAATGAGCGGGCTGGCCAGCTCAATACTGTAGCAAACTCAGCTCGTCTAACTTTGGCTAACGAGAAAGCTGATGACTCTTATTTTAGAGTCATTTTATGCTAACTTTATATAAGAAAACTTATATGAATTGAGTGATTACAATAATAAATTGATATGGATTTACTATAAATGCTATGCAATGCTGCAGCACTAGGGCTTTGATTGAATTTACTATATTTAATGTTAATTTTCTATCAAAAGTAGATTTTTCTGTTTAAGTTTGAATTTTATATTTGAATGCAAAGAAAATAACGGGAAAAATCTAGTTCAATAAATGAAAATTATGGTTGCCAAAAATTTGAGGATTTATTTTGATTATAAATTGGTGCAGAATATAAGAAGAGAGAGAAGAAATTACTACTATCAAAGAAAATCAAACACTATGAAGATTTTGTGGAAAAGAGGAGATGACATGTGGCATGTGTAAAAGGACAAAAAGGAGGGAAAAGCAAATTGAAAGGAAGATTTGGAAGGATGGAAATACGTGGAAGAACAAAAGCCAAGGAGAGAGAAAAAACAATCTGGAAGGAAGCTAAAAAAGGGGGAAAATTAAATGAAATTGAGATTGGAGAGAGAAGAATGGGGGCATGCAAAATTAAAAAGGATATATTTTTTTTTGGGAGATATTATATAGAACCCCTTACGCGGCTGGTGGGAGAGAGGCGCTGCATCTGGATCTGGAGACCACCAACGCCAAGCTTTGAGAATTCTCCTTCTTTTATTATTTTTATTGCATTATTTTCTATGAACAAAATTGTTGTTAGTTTGATTTTAATTATGTTTAGTAGCTAATTTCTTTAATCTTGGTTAGGACGATAGTATTTGTTGCGATATTTTGCTACGATCTTGGTTTTGTTTCTGCAATTATCTATTGAACAATTATTTGTGAAATTTTCTTACTAAGTCAAATCGTATCGATAGATAGGTTGACGGTTCATGTTTATATTGTATCGATAGGTAGATATAAATTTTAGATGCACAAATAATTAATCAAATTAAACTGTTACAACGTAGTTAACATTAATTTGATTGGCAATAAGAATGGGACAAATCTGAAAATTCAGTATTAATTACATTCTTTCAAGGTAGAAAGAAATTCTGATTTGAATTTACCTAGGCAATTCGAAAGAATCCTAGAACCAATTTTTATTCTTGCTGTTTTTTAGATAATGCTGCAGAGCATTACTAGAGCATCAGTAGTAAAATCATCGTAACGAAGAAATCGATCCTAGCCAAGGCCTTCTTTTATCGTATTTATCTCATTTACTCTGATTTAATTTCTTTCATCGCAATTCTGAATTTATTTATATTTATTTTCATTTAAAATCTCAATATTTTTATAAGAATTTTATAGCAAATTTAAACACAATTAAGAATATCCTCGTGGGATCGATACTTTACTTATTCTATTACTTCGTTAGCGACACGTGCACTTGCGTGTAAAGGTGTAAAATCACTAACAAAAGCTCGCGTTGAAATTTTTTTCGTTAGACTCAACTCGTTGAACTCGCAACGTTGAACTCACAAGGCTTGTTAGTCTCAACTCGTTTAACTCGTTTAACTCGTTAGGCTCGGTAACCCATACTTTTTTAGGGTTAGCTTGGATCAACTCGGTTAGCTCGTTTGTCACCTTAATTGTAAATTATTGACAATTTAATAGGTGTCAACCTAATTAGTATGTGTATAATTTGTAATGATACAACTGTCAAATATTTGTAATGATATTTGTGTGATACTTTTTATTAGATTATTTCAAATAATTTATTTTTCTAAATACATGTCATTTTATATATTAATAAAATAATTTGTTAACTAAACAATTAACTATTATATTTTAACATTATAATGATAAATAATTATTATAATTTTAATTATTAATTTTTTTTATAAACATACATTACATTTATATAAATTGAAAATATTTTTGTATGTTTGATTCGTTAGGCTCGACTCGTTAATGCTCGGCTCAGCTAGTGAAAGATTGTGATTAGATATGTAGTGTCTTTAGTGAGTGTTGGAACACTAAGTGAGACACCATTAATAAGTGCGATGATAGACAATATAAAAATGCGGAAAGTAAAGAGACAGGAGGTTGGTAACGCAGTTCGACAATTGCCTACATCTGCGGGGCCACGCCCAAATTTAAAAACAATTCACAGAGTTACAAACACCTGGTCTAACACAAAGCAAGATTCCTTCTTTTCTTTGTCGCCGCCTCTTCCTAACTTCCTCAATGAATCTGGTTTTGCGAGCTCCCCTAATCTTGAGATTGATCCCTCCCAGCATCTAAACGTGACAAGATCTCATTATCGATGATGACTCCTCCCGAAATCTGTGTGTGGCAAGATCTCCTTGCCCATAATCAGAACTCCTCCCGAGTTCCAGGCAGCCTCCTCTCGAGACTGAGCTTTAAATGAAGATCACAAGGACTGCACCTTTTACACCGTTTGTAACACCAATTGTTGTCGTCGGATGCAATCAATCAACGTACTCAGATAATAATGAATTCCAACCATAAAAAGAGTGTGTAAACATTCATTCAATAACCGAATGAATAATCACAAACTCATGCAAAAGTGTTAGGGAAAAAAAGAAACAAACTCCCGGCGCACGTAATTGTGGAACAACGAATAATCCGCGCACACATCATTCTGTGAGAAAAAATGCTTAAATACCATATGCAACAAATCTTTCTGTTTTTTACTTCAAATATTTTATTCAAACAGAAAGGCACAAAAGAAGGAAACCAAATCCACGAAATTCGGATCTGTGACATCAATTGTGACATTTATGGAAACTCCCAATCCATAAATAAGGAAAAGCGCTGGCAACGAATCAGGAACAAATCTGATCAAATATTTTGCCATAATCCAGCTTAACAAATCACAATCTTCAAATTCGCTTTCCAAAATAATAACTTCCTATAATGTCGTGATAACTTGCTCATCAACGGTTAACGCTTAGACAGCGACGGTCCACGATCGGCGCTCCTATTTCGGCCAACGCTGGAAGCACTCGCACTTCGTCCCACGCTTTGTTTTTTTCTGGTAACTCTTTACTTAATTCCTTTGTTTATTATCTGGACTAGAATCTGCATTCATGTTGAGGAGAAAAAATAGGAACTTCAGCTTTCTTGAAATCACCTATGATTCAGTTTTGTGTTTTTTTTCTCAAATTGACTGTTTGGGTTTCACCTGCTGAATCTTGTTGGGAGGAACTAGGACCGAACTGGGATCGGACTGAAATTTTTGATCCAGTCCCAGTTCGATCACTATCCCTCTCAGAACCAGTTTCGATCTTTGAAAAAAATTTCTCGAAAGTTCGATCCCATTTCGATCTGGACTCGAAACCGAATCGACTCCGACCGTCCCACCCTAGATCACTAAGTCAAACCATGTTCACACTTTTTGTAGACAAAAACATGTTAGGATTAGACGCCCTAATCCACCTGTAACGAACGATCCAGAAAAATCGAAAAAGAAAAACGTGAAAATAATGGACACCGAATTTTATGTGGAAACCCTAGAAAGGGAAAAAACCACGGGCAGAGGAGAGAATCACTAATATTAATTCGGTACAATGAGTTTTGCGACTCAAGCATCAATAAATAGAGAAAACATAAAACCCTAATATTGATAATGGGCCCGACCCAGCCCACTAGAATTCGGGTCACACCAAATTCTAACAAACTCCACCTTGACACGAATTCCACAAGAGAGATCCAACAGGCTACTCGGCCCAATCCAAAGCGAATCCAGAACACTGAACTCTGACAATCTCCACCTTCGACGAAATTCGGTGCAAGGAAACAAATCTGTAAAACTCCATTAAAAAGCTCCTCTACCACAAAGGCCCCAGATGGGCCAACTCAGCATCCGATACCGATCAAGTTTAAGCCCCGCTTAAACTTGAGAGATTTACTTGAGAAGAAATCACATCTCCTCCTCCATGGTATCACTGAACTATCAGAGTTGCTGCAACAAACTCTATCTGAACATGTCGAAGACTCCACACAGGAATCATTACCCTCGAACACATTCAATACATAACCCACCGTTTCATCATATCGTCCCGGAGTTTTAACCTTCCACATGGTTCTGCCTTTGACGATACCATTCTGACGTGAAACTGAAACTGATGACTGAACATCTGTAATAGGCTGACTCACCGGCTCTGATGTACCCTCAGATCCCAACCTGAACTTCACCTGAGAACCTGACTTCTTCCGAGTCTTCTCAACCTTTCTCTTAGAAGGTGAATTCACAAACTTTACAGCCTCATTACCCATCACATTGATTGTGGAACCCGTGATCTTCGCATGCATCACATATAATGAGGAGTATTTTTCTCCTCTCGCCACAATCAATGAACCTCTGGTAAGCTTCCATTTTCCATCACGAAAGGTGTTGCCAAAACCTTCGTCGTCGAGCTTGCCAGTAGAGACCAAATTCTTGCAGATAACCGGGATGTGCTTCACACCTCTCAAAACCAAGGTGTTGCCGATGTTGGTCTCCAAACGCACATCTCCCATACCAATGGCTTTTGCAACGCCACCATTTCCCATCCTCACACTTCCATAATCACCCGAAGTATAGGACGTAAAGAAATCTCTCCGCGAAGTGGCATGTATTGAAGCGCCACTATCGATCACCCAACTCGTATCTTGGCAATCAGAATTTACAACATCCTCGTTGTACACACTAAAGGACTCCTCGGTGGCTGTATCTGCCTCCTCATCTGTGTCACCCTCTTCGAACATCTTTTCCTTTCCTTTGGCATTCAGATTCTCCCGAAGAAACTTGTGACAAAATCTCTTTATGTGTCCTTTCTTGCCACAATGATAACACTCAAAGTTGGCGTGTTTTCCGGACTTCCTCTAACTTCGATTTCTATTGCCCGACCTTTACTTTGACTTCTGCCCCTATTTTCAACATTCAGAGCTGAACCTGTCGATGTTTTACCAGAATCAATCTTACGAACCTCATCGGCAAGAATACGATCCCTTACATCGGTAAATACCAGTTTAGCACTTCCAACTGAGTTACTAACTGCTGCTCTCATAGGCTCCCAACTATTCGGTAGAGAAGCCAACAAAATTAGGGTACGAACCTCATCTTCAAAATCAATATCCACAAATAGCAATTGATTCACAATAGTATTGAACTCATTCAGATGCGCTGCGACAGAAGCACCATCAATCATCTTCAGATTAAAAAGCTTCTTCATAATAAATACCTTATTATTCGCAGATGGTTTCTCGTACATATCAGATAGAGCCTTCATCAGACTCGCGGTGGTCTTCTCCTTCGCCACGTTGTGAGCAACGCTTTTGGCTAGCGTCAATCGGACGACTCCCAACACCTTTCTATCAAGGAGATTCCATTCACCGTCTTCCATCTTCTCTGGTTTCGCACTCAAAGGAAGATGAAGTCCTTTCCCGTATAAGTAATCCTCAATTTGCATTCTCCAGAACGCAAAATCTGTCCCATCGAATTTTTCAATACTGGGTCCTGTGCTATCCTCACCTGTCATTGTTATCAATAATCAATACCCAAAAATAGATATTTTCAGATTAATTATTCAACCCCAATAATCAATCTCCACAATGTCAGTAAATCCACCAAATAAATTTTTCGAGCCTGAAAATATTTGAATCGATAACCTTATCCAAATATTTTCCCAAAAATTGCTCCCTTTTAAAATCAGAATAAATCCCGCAGAATATTCTGAACCAACAAAAAAATCGCCCAACAAACAAATAATATCCTGATTAATTGTTCAACCCAATAATTAATCTCAACCAATATCAGCAGATCCCGCCAACAATTTGAGAATTTTAATTCCCACAAAATCCTCAATTCAAATTCACAATTTTCCCAAAATTGATTTTCACTGTCCCTGTTCGACGAAGACCAGAATTTCTGAACAAAATTCCAAACAAATAACAGCCCTTCTTCTTCTGTGTTTTTTCACTCAGTTCACAGCAATAGAAAGCAGAAAAAACAATTTGTTTCTTTTCTACTTCACGCGGGCTAAAACAAACACAAACCAGAGAGAAATTTCTCAGCAAACAGTTCGTGTTCAGCGAGGCAACAGACAATTTGTTTCAACGTGTCTTCAACGGAACAGAATCGCCTATTCTGATCGGAGCTCACAACTGACTCCGACGGCGTTATCCTTCGCGGCGGCTGGGCTAATCGGCGGCGAACTCCGAACGACGTTCGAAAGTTCCTGGGCGGTCTTCTTCGTGTTCTTCGCGGTGAGCAGAACAGAACCTCTGCTCTTCTTCGTGGTCCTGTTCTGGGAAAGAAGAAGCACAATGCTTCTCTCTCTCTCACTGTTCTTCACTTTTTCTTTTTTCCCAAATCTATTCTTTGCGGCAACAGAACACAACAAAAAAAAACAAACTTTTTCCTTTTCCTTTTTTTTTTCTTTTTATTTCCTCCAAATTTGACTTTTGCCTCTTTGTTTCTTAGCTGAAAAGAATGACAAAACAACCTTTTCTTTTTCCAAACAAAATTGTAAACTTTCACCACTGAAATTTACAAACCTGAAATTATTCGATACCTTTCGAAGAATCAATCCTGATTTTCGAAAACTACTTCAACCTGTCTCTGATACCAGTTGTTAGGATTAGACGCCCTAATCCACCTGTAACGAACGATCCAGAAAAATCGAAAAAGAAAAACGAGAAAATAATGGACACCGAATTTTACGTGGAAACCCTAGAAAGGGAAAAAACCACGGGCAGAGGAGAGAATCACTAATATCAATTCGGTACAATGAGTTTTGCGACTCAAATATCAATAAATAGAGAAAACATAAAACCCTAATATTGATAATGGGCCCAACCCGGCCCACTAGAATTCGGGTCACACCAAATTCTAACAAAACAGGCATAAAGGCTAAAGCTAATTCGTTCAACCTATATTTTATTTCTTTTTTTTTTTTTTTTATTTTAGCCAAACAATTTATTTATGAGAAGAAGGCTGCAGTCCCTGTACTTGCTCACTCTTCAGCTTAGAAAGTAAACGAAGAAGATGACGATCTATTTTGAGCTCTTCAAGGTTCTGACACAATTCACAGCCCACGCACCAACACCCATGATTCAAAGATTAATCACAATGTAGAGATGATAAATGAGTCCGTATTAGGTGAAAAAATATGATTCACTGAATCTAACCAATCGAATTTAATGAATCCAGATAAAAAAAAAAAAAATTAACTTGAACTGGTTTATGAGTCGGTTCAACAAATCTATCGAGGTCTTTTAATTTCGTAAACCGACACCCTAACGCTATAACGATAGAATGTGTGTTAAAAACTGGTTACGTGGTGCACATGCTATGCTACGAAGAAAGAGACTGTGCTCTTTTAAAGATAAATAGTGTTTGGTTGCGCGGAAAATTCTAGAATTAAGGAGGAAAAGTCGAATGCCCTTCAGTTCAGAATATATCCCCAGCAAAGGAAGGGCAAAAACCAATCAAAAAGAAATGCCAATAAACGAAGCTAGTCAATCGGACTAATCAAGGAGTAGAACTCAACCATCTTCCTCACCTTAAGAACTATGGAAACGAGCGGGAAGGTCGATTCATGACTCTAAATCAGAAATGGAGGGAAACAGTGAAAATGTAGTTGAGGGTGAAAGGGAGGGAGATTGACAAGAAGAACCAAGAAGATTGAGAGATCAAAGAAGACCTAAAATGACAGAGACTAACCCAAAATAAAATCAATCTCTTGAAGAAGTACAACAATTCTACGCCTACCCAGAAGATAGATTACAGGGTGCGACCCAGAAGATAGATTACAGGGTGCGACCTCGTTTCTTGCTTTATAGTGTACTGTTTTCTCTCTCTAGATCCACTCTCTCTCCTCTGTTTTCTGGTGGGGGAATTTGAGCAACGCTCGCATGCATCACCCATTAGAGCCTACCTGGCTCAGCTTTACACCAGGCCCCACTACCCCACAATAAAAAAAGAGCTCTCTGTGACTGCCTCCACACTTTTACACGGATGCCCCGACCACCTATTCCCTGCGAACCAGAGCATCGCGAGACTGCCGCCTCCCTGTGAACTCTTCATGCAAATCTCTAACAGTGATTCTCTTCTTTGGCAGTTCCTTGCCTAATTTCAGAAGTTTGCAGAAGATCTGAACCTCTGCGCGACAGTTCCAACTCGGCAATCTCTTTCTTCATGGCATCTGACCAGTTTTTAGCGGAGATTCAAACCGGAAGGATGTAAGTTGATAACGGACAAAGAAAAAAAAGGTTTTTTTTTACTATTCAACACAAAAAACCTTAAAATTTTAAAAATAAACAAATCAAACCTTTTAGTCCAGACTGAACAATGACTGCCGGGGGAGGCCGGCCGGTCTAGTTAGACCAACCGGCCTCTATTTTTTTATACACCAAATATTCGGGGAGGCTGGCCGGTCCAACTAGACCGCCTGACCTCCCCGAATAACTGACAAAACCCGTGACTTTCGTCACGGTGGCGACCGACTTCCATCCAAAAAGACAACTCGTGTGGACCGGCCGGCCTCCATCCCTCTATTTAAACTCTCCTCCCCTTCTTCAACTCACATTAAAATCTCTAAATACTCTCTCAATTATTTTCTTTATCTGGCGATATTTCTCCACAGTCAACAGTTAGGTGTGAAGTTTTTATTTTTATTTTTATTTTATCATTTACTTTAATAATTTTACCATAATATGTACATTTTAATTAATTTTTTTTAATGATTTAATATTTTGCTCCATGTAAGCGACTGATTTTTACTCTCTCCGGCGATATTACGCCGCGTTCACCGGCTAGGTATGAAGTTTTTTTTTTTTTTTTTAGTTATTTATCTATTATACTGTAGTTGATTGGATTTTATTTGTGGAAGTGGTGTTATTGTACTATGTAAGTAAGTTTTATCTAAAAGACTGGAATTTAAGTAGACCATTAGTGACCCTCCAGCCTTTCCTGGGAACTTACTGGAAAAGAAAATTCTGTCTAAGGAGATTGTCAATAGCAATCTTTCTTGGGAATTAACCTGATCAGTATTTTCAACGTTTTAACTTTTGTATTTTATTAACTTTGTTTTAATTTTTTTTTTTAGCAACGACGATGAATACTGAATTAAGTAGATCGGTTAGCTGAACTAGCGCCATGGAATTTCAGAATCAAGAGTGTAAAGAGAAGTTTGAGCAAGATTTGTGCAAACGCTCAGTTAGTCATGGTATGACTTTCAACTTTACAGGTTGGGAGTCGTTGGGGATCAAAGATATATTTGACGCCATCGGCCTGGGCGGGGTCAATGCATTCAGTGGTGATATTTGAGAGAGAATAGTTTGCTTGTTCTATGCGAACTTGTTAGTGTCCGGAAAAAATAGAGTTTTTACTGGTTTGAAGATGTACGTCCTTGGTAAGGAGTTTATGATACGTCCAGAGCTAATGAACTCAGTGCTGGGGTTTTCCATAGAAGGAGCGGAGCAATATTACCATGCTTCCCGAAACTGCCATTTTGTCACATTGCCCGAGGGAGTAGAGTTCCTACGGAGAAGTCATATCAATTCCAACATCGAGGTGTTCATCAAGTCACGAACCAGAGAATTGAATGTTAGAGGTCCGGTTCTTCACAACATGCTAGCCACACCTTTCTGCCGCGAGAGGAACATCGAAATCTCGTGAGCGGCATGGATCTTTATGTCATGGAGAAGTTGTGCAACGAGAAGCCTTTTGACCCTGGTTTATTGATTTTAAGTCACATGCGTGAGGTCGGGTGGGCACTCAGGATGAATCTCCCGTACGAGCCATTGATTATGAAGATCATCGATCGAGTTGGATTTCAGATACCGGTTGGTGAGCCGAGAATAGTTCAAAGGCCAACTGATGTATTCAACACCTCACATTTGATGAAGATGGGCTTCATGGAAGTCCATGGCGCTTGGGTGCTGAAGAGCGATCAGATGGCATCCACCTCTCGAGCAGTGCCAATGGAGGAGACCACATCGTAGCCATTGGCCCCCCAGGACGAAGATGAGGCTAGTGGATGGGGCACGAGACAGTCTCTGCAGCAGCTATATCAAATGCAGCATACGCACCAGTAGCATATGCAACATACGCATTACCAGCAGATGTATCAAATGTAGCAGACGCACCAACAGCACCTGCATCAGGTACTGGAGATACAGTAGAGCCAGCAGCGGGACATCTAGCACCTCATAGGCAGAGTTGATGAACTAGATGCGAGTTTCAAGAATTGGATGGGGCACCTTAGCCTCGAAGAAGACGATGATGACCCGCCAGTGTAGTTTAGTTTAGTTTTGTGATGTAAATTTCGTGAATACTAAAATTAAATAAATAATTACAATTTCAGTCACATTTTAGAAATAAATAATTTAAATACTTGAATAAATTAAAAAGAAATTATTATTTAAATGAATTAATACTTAAAGAATAAATGAATAATGAAAGAATGAATAAATAAAAAAAATTAATAAATGGTATATTAAAAAAAATTACAAATTTATGCCACGGCCGCATGTCAAAGATTTCTGCGTCCCGTCAAATATATTGAAGCCCATGAATGTGTCTTGCGAAGCAATGCCTGAAGTTGATGTAACACCCCTAATACTGTACCCGTATTTCCCATATTATTATTATTATTTTTTTTTTTTATCTTTACATTTTATAAACTTTAAAACTTGACGTTAACCAGAATTGAAATCGAAGCCGAAACCGGAATCGAAATCGAAGTTCGTTTGGTAAATCATTTAAAACATAAACTAAAACAATTTAAATAAAACTTAAAACATTTAAACATTTAATAACATTAAAAGACAGAGGAGCAGAATCGGAAAGCAATCGCCAAAAAGGGGGGCGGCGATCGATTTCTGCAATCTGCAGAAATCGATCGCAGCTTGCAATATAGCAAGCGATCGATCTCTGTAGTTTGCAGAGATCGATCGCTGCATATGTTAACAAGAGCAGCGATCGATCTCTGCAAACTGCAAAGATCGATCGCTGCACTACATATAAAGGGCGGCGATCGATCTCTGCAGTTTGCAGAGATCGATCGCTGCCCATGCAGCGATCCTTCATGCTTCAAATACAACGATCGTTCTCTTCCCCTTTCCTTCAGTAACACTTCAATTAGCTCTCTGAAATTCTGAATTCCAGAGAGCAATTTCTATACCTCACGCCTATAATCACAACAGCAATCTCAATTAACATACTTTCAGCTCTCTGGAATCCGATTCCAGAGAGCAACCCTTTTTCAATTCCCTTCCCACTTTCTCATCTTTAAACTTAATCATCTTATACGTTAACTCGACCGACTTACAGCGGACTTTACGAAGTCCAACTGCGTGGATAGCTTTAAAAACCGAGCTATCCTTAACAACCTACAAACAACATTTAAACTTAATTTAAACAACCAAACAGTTCCAGAATTTCTATAACGTTTAAATAGCGGTTCTAAACCAAAACATTTTATAACGTTCATCAAACAGTTTAAACCAAAACGTTTTACATACAATTACCAAAACGTTATCTAATCCCTATCCAGATCCAAACAATCTAAATATTCTATACAGTTATCAGATCACACATCCCAAAATAACCCCAGAGTCTATACATACATCCCCACGGGTCGTATCGCGCCTCGACTACTCAGCGCACTCCCACGAGCATCATCCATCAGCTGCTCCTACATCAGGAGGAGGAATATCATCCTCACCTGGGTCAACGTAACCTAGAACGTCACCTACACCATACAGACACATATGAGATATTGAAATCTCAGTAAGCTACGTAAATGCAGATGCATGCGTGCGTATGCCATTCAGAAATCATGCTCAGATTCAGATTACAGATACAGAATTACAGATTACAGATTCATTACGTCACAGACAGACAGAATCGTCACCGAAACCTCTACCCACTAAGCGGAGAGGGCCCATCCAGCGATCGGACTACCCTTTCCACCTAGAGAGGGGGGGTACACGCTTGCAACACGCACAGCCGTGCCTGAGCCCCATCCCGCGTGACCAGATACAGACAGATTACGTTTATTCATTCAGATTTCGTTACAGATTTCATTTCAGATATACGTTCCTTTTCTTAAAAACACGTGCAGAAATTCCTTTTCATGACTTTCGAAAACCGTGATGCATGAACAGTTCATATCAGCGGAAAGTAAACAAACAACATACATATTAACCAGACAATACAACATAACCTAGCTACCCAACCTAAACAACGTAAAACAAGGAACACTCAAGGATCCTTGATACGACGACGAGGTATGGTGTAGACCTTTCGGTCAAGCAAGTCACGAGAACTTACCTTGAGCGCGCTGGATCTCAAACTTCGTCCACGGGAGTCGTGTCTGAGACAAAACACGATATTTGTCGTTAAAACCAATTTAAACGATTAAATGTCCAAACTAATAAAGTCCTTAATCTAACAAATCGAAGCTTTTAAACAACGACATAACGCTTGATAAATCTGGAAATCCATATTACGAGTTATTTCCGAAAACCCGAAAATTCTATAATTTATACTTTTTCACAAATTGGTTTATCTTCGTCCAATAACGTCCAATACGTTCGATACATGCTTAATCATGGCTAACCTATTAATTACGAGCCTTAAATCGCGTTTTTCGTCGAAACCCTAATTGCAACCCTAACCCTAAATCGAACCGAAAACTCGAAATAAACGCTTAGAGGCCGAAGCTACATACCGAGGGTAGCGAGAGGAGAAGAAATGACGAGGAACGGAGGAGAAACGGAGGAGAACGGAGGTCGGATTCGTCGGAAACCCTCGGCTGGCAGAGAGAGATCGTGAGGGAGGGAGTCTCTGGAAATCGATTTCAGTTAATGAAATTGATTAAGGCTTTTTGCCTTATTTAAATAATAACAATTAAATGCTCAAATGACGATTTTGCCCTTCTTTAGTTTTTATATTGATTTCGTCTTTCGGTTCGTTAATCGTCCAACTATTCGGATTCTCGAAAGTTCCATATTTTGCCAATAACTTTTATTCATTGCCAGGGATTTATTAAAACTGTCCGTTCGCGATTCGGACCTCGTTTCCTATTTTTACGAGAATGTCTTTTACACAACAAAAGGTGTATTTACTCGGAATATAGTGTTTGATCTCCGAAAATTCCCATAAATTCTTTAAAATTCTTATTATTCGTTAGAATCGTAATGACGCTTTCTTTTTGTAAAACGGACCTGATTTGACATAGATACAAAAACGCCAATAATAATAATAATAATAATATAATAAAAGGTCCGTACAAACCGGATATTACATTCTACCCTCCTTATTCAGAATTTTGTCCACAAAATTAAATTACACAAACAGATCAGGATACTTAGTCATCATATCCTGCTGTCGTTCCCACGTCGCCTCTTCCACCTCGTGATTCCGCCATAGAACTTTGACTAGCGGAATTTCTTTGTTGCGTAGAACCTTGATGGAATGCTCCAAAATACGTACTGCCTCACCTCATAGCTCAAGGTAGGCTGTACCTCGATCTCTGTAGCCTCCACAATATGCGATGGGTCACGTAGACATCTCCGAAGCATAGATACGTGGAACACATCGTGGATACCCTCCATAGAAGCTGGAAGCTGCAGTCTGTACGCCAACTTCCCGATCCTCTTCAGAATAGGAAAGAGCCCCACATAACGAGGGTTTAGCTTACCCCTCCTTCCAAATCTCGTAACGCCTTTGAACGGAGAAACTTTAAGGTAGACCTCGTCACCTTCTTCAAACTCTAGCTCTCTCCGTCTAGTGTCAGCATAGCTATTCTGTCTGCTCTGAGCTACCTCGATACGCTGTCGGATAATGGCAATCTGCTCTGCCGTCTGCTGTAGAATCTCTGGACCAACGATGCTGGCCTCGCCAACCTCGTCCCAATATAACGGAGACCTACATTTCCGACCGTATAGCGCCTCGTACGGTGCCATGCCAATAGTAGCCTGGAAGCTGTTATTATAAGAGAACTCGATCAGTGGCAAATACCTGCTCCACGATCCCTGAAACTCCAGCACACACGCTCTGAGCATATCCTCAAGAATCTGGTTCGTCCTCTCTGTCTGACCATCAGTCTGAGGATGGAACGCTGTGCTGAAATTAAGCTGAGTCCCCATAGCTCTGTGTAAACTCTTCCAGAACTTGGACGTGAATCTCGGATCTCTGTCGGAGACAATAGAAACTGGCACGCCGTGTAATCTGACAATCTCCTGTACATAGAGCTCGGCGAGCTGATCCATAGACGATGTCATCTTCACAGGCAAAAAGTGAGCCGACTTTGTCAATCGGTCCACAATAACCCAAATGCCGTCATGGCCTCTCGTAGTCCTCGGGAGCCCCACAATGAAATCCATGGAGATCTGCTCCCACTTCCACTCCGGAATCGGCAGTGGTAATAGTGTCCCAGCGGGTCTCTGGTGCTCAGCCTTTACCTGCTGACATACTAGGCAGGTCTCAACGTACTTGGCAACCTCCCTCTTCATGTTCGGCCACCAGAAGTGTTGTTTCAAATCCCGGTACATCTTGGTACTCCCCGGGTGCACAGAATATGCCGAGGAATGTGCCTCGGCCAATATCTCCTTCTTCAGATCCTCGTCGCTAGGCACGTACCACCTATGCCTGAACTTCAGAATACCATCCTCCGATAAATGGAAATCCGACGAGTCTCCCAATGTCATACTAGATCGAAGCTCCATACACTCCGAATCACTCTGCTGAGCCTCGCGTATACGATCAAGAATAGTTGGCCTGAGAGAAATGTTGGCAAGCATATAGGACAACTCTGCCACTATCTCCACGTCGAATCTCTCAATCTCAGACCGCAGCGTAACTGACATCGCTGCTAATGATGGCTGTACTCGCAGAAGGCGGCACTCTACTCAATGCATCAGCTACCTTGTTCGCCTTTCCTGGGTGGTACTTGATATCAAAATCGTAATCATTGACGAACTCAAGCCATCGCCTCTGTCGCATGTTCAGCTCCTTCTGCGTAAATAAGTACTTCAAACTCTTGTGGTCGGAGAATATCTCGCACTGCTGCCCATATAAGTAATGTCTCCATATCTTCAGTGCGAAAACCACAGCTGCTAGCTCAAGGTCGTGTGTGGGGTAGTTCTGCTCATACGGCTTCAGCTGCCGAGATGCATAAGAAATAACCTTCCCCTCCTGCATCAATACACAACCGAGTCCCACTCCCGATGCATCACAATAAACACTGTACCTGACACCTTCATCAGGTAGCGCCAGTACTGGGGCAGTGGTCAATCTCTGCTTTAACTCCATAAAGCTGTCATCACAAGCAGACGACCATACAAACTTCTCGCTCTTCCGAGTCAATCGTGTAAGAGGAAGTGCGATCTTCGAGAATCCCTCTATAAACTTCCGATAATAACCGGCCAATCCGAGAAATCCACGCACCTCACGTACGTTCTTCGGCTGTGGCCAATCTCTGACCACCTGAATCTTGCTCGGATCCACAGAAACTCCGTCCTGTGATATAATA
The DNA here is from genome assembly GCA_022432975.1 of Begonia masoniana. Lineage (NCBI taxonomy): Eukaryota > Viridiplantae > Streptophyta > Magnoliopsida > Cucurbitales > Begoniaceae > Begonia > Begonia masoniana. The sequence goes on from CM039513.1 coordinate 38,631,382, forward strand.
TGGCCCAGAAAACTCACTCTGTCAAGCCAGAATTCGCACTTAGAAAACTTCGGATATAGATGATGCTGACATAACGTGCTCAGAACTATCCTCAGATGGTCCTCGTGCTCTTCCTTCGTCTTAGAGTAAATCAAGATGTCGTCGATAAACACCACAACGAACTTATCCAGGTACTCTCTGAAGACACGGTTCATCAGATCCATAAACGCTGCAGGAGCATTAGTGAGTCCAAAAGACATGACAAGGAACTCATAATGCCCATACCTCGTTCGGAAGGCCGTCTTTGGTATATCATCCATCCGGACCTTCAGCTGATTGTAACCCGAGCGTAGATCAATCCTGGAAAATACTCGGGCACCCTGTAGCTGATCAAATAAGTCGTCAATCCGGGGCAGTGGATACTTATTCTTCACTGTGAGCTTATTCAGCTCCCTGTAGTCGATACACATCCTGAGGGTCCCGTCTTTCTTTTTAACAAACAGAACGGGCGCACCCCAGGGTGATACGCTAGGTCGGATGAAACCCTTCTCTAACAATTCGTCGAGCTGAGTCCTCAACTCCTTCAACTCGGCTGGTGCCAATCGATAAGGGTTCTTAAACCTCGGTGCAGAGTTAGGATAGACGTCAATAGTGAACTCAATCTCCCGGTCCGGTGGTAATCCGGGAAGATCATCAAGAAAGATGCCAGAAAACTCTCTGACAATAGGAATATCGCTCGGCTTCAATCCGCTGAGCAACTGACAATCAAAGACAGAGGCCAAATAAATAGAGCACGCACCTTTGAACTGCTCGTTGACCTCCATGGAATAAGAAATAGGCGAGCTACTCAATCTGCTCATCGCCTGATAAGAAAACTCAGCTTTACCCGGAGGTCGAAAGGTGACAATCCCGGATCGACAGTCGATGGTGGCGTAGTGCTGTGCAAGCCAGTCCATCCCCAAGATAAGATCATAGTGCTCGATGCCCATAACAATAAGGCGAGCATAGAGGGTGCGATCCCCAACCGAGATAATATTGCCCTGGACAATACGACCTGACTGCATACGCTCTCCTGAAGGTAGCATCACGCTATACTCGCATTCTGCTAACTCAGGCGCAAGCCTCAATCTCGACACACAAGTGGTGGAAATAAAAGAATGTGTAGCCCCCGTGTCTAGTAAAGAAAATACAGGAACGCCAGTAACCAGTATAGTACCTGCTATCACGGCTGGCTGATCCTCGTTGTCAACATCTCCAGGCTCAATAAGTGCGAATATCCTCGGCGTAACTCTCCTCTGATCTCCGCCTAACTGATCACGGCCCTGCAGCGGACAATCTCTGACAAAGTGGCCAATATCTCCACATCTATAACACTTGTTCGTGCCAACTCGGCACTCGCCACCATGCTCCTTCTGGCACCTGGGGCACCATGGCATCGGAGGAGCCCCCTGTACTTGCTTTCCCTTGCCTCTATCGTTACCTCCCTCAAGATGGTCTCTTCACACCCCTAGGCTGTGGCTGAGGTGGCTGTGCTCTAGGCTGCCATCCCTGATTCCGAGACTGAGGACGGATCTCTCGGAAGAAGCCCTTCGCTGGCTCCCTCGGTCTAACACAAGTGGCCCTGGCAGCCTCTATGTCCAGAGCTCTAGCTGTGATGTCAGAAAAGGGTACGTCGATAATACCTGAGACCACAACATGCATCCGTATCTCCGGATTAAGTCCCTCCATAAACTGGTGCACCTTCTCCTCGTTATCACTGACAAGACGAGGTGCAAACCTGGACAATGCCTCAAACCTCCGAATATAATCCGCAACTGAACCAGTCTGCTTCAGCTGCGTAAACTCGTTCCTTTTGGCCACTCTCACTGTGCGGCTGAAATACTTGTCGAAGAATAAGAACTTGAATCGATCCCAAGTCATAACTGATACGTCCGTCGTTGCCTTGATGGAATCCCACCAGAAACGGGCATCCATCGCTAAGTGAAAGGTAGCATACGCCACCTTGCTCCCGTTCCCAACCTCGGCATAAGCCAACATATCCTCCATCACCCGGATCCATTCCTCGGCACGCGTCGGATCCGATGACTGGCCTTCGAATACTGGAGGCCGTAGGCCTTGAAACCTCTGCATGCCCAGATTACTGGGGACTACCAGCTCCTGAGCCCTCTGATTCTCTCGCTGTTGCTCTCGATTTACTAGGTCCGTAATTTGCTGCGCTTGCCGGTCCATATGCTGGGACTGGCGGTCTAACAACTCCGTAAGGCGATCCATCGCGTCGTCTCTAGGATCCCTTCCTCGAACCATATTTATAAAAATCCTATAAAATTTAAAACAAGTAATCTCTAAGAAACAAAATCAAATAAAGCTATAAACAGACTTACAGTTGATGAAGGATGTCCGCGTAGTGGCTGTGCAGTCGAGCAGTCTACAGAATCGATTTTAAAACCCGGGGGCTCTGATACCATAAATGTAACACCCCTAATACTGTACCCGTATTTCCCATATTATTATTATTATTATTTTTTTTTTATCTTTACATTTTATAAACTTTAAAACTTGACGTTAACCAGAATTGAAATCGAAGCCGAAACCGGAATCGAAATCGAAGTTCGTTTGGTAAATCATTTAAAACATAAACTAAAACAATTTAAATAAAACTTAAAACATTTAAACATTTAATAACATTAAAAGACAGAGGGGCAGAATCGGAAAGCAATCGCCAAAAAGGGGGGCGGCGATCGATTTCTGCAATCTGCAGAAATCGATCGCAGCTTGCAATATAGCAAGCGATCGATCTCTGTAGTTTGCAGAGATCGATCGCTGCATATGTTAACAAGAGCAGCGATCGATCTCTGCAAACTGCAGAGATCGATCGCTGCACTACATATAAAGGGCGGCGATCGATCTCTGCAGTTTGCAGAGATCGATCGCTGCCCATGCAGCGATCCTTCATGCTTCAAATACAACGATCGTTCTCTTCCCCTTTCCTTCAGTAACACTTCAATTAGCTCTCTGAAATTCTGAATTCCAGAGAGCAATTTCTATACCTCACGCCTATAATCACAACAGCAATCTCAATTAACATACTTTCAGCTCTCTGGAATCCGATTCCAGAGAGCAACCCTTTTTCAATTCCCTTCCCACTTTCTCATCTTTAAACTTAATCATCTTATACGTTAACTCGACCGACTTACAGCGGACTTTACGAAGTCCAACTGCGTGGATAGCTTTAAAAACCGAGCTATCCTTAACAACCTACAAACAACATTTAAACTTAATTTAAACAACCAAACAGTTCCAGAATTTCTATAACGTTTAAATAGCGGTTCTAAACCAAAACATTTTATAACGTTCATCAAACAGTTTAAACCAAAACGTTTTACATACAATTACCAAAACGTTATCTAATCCCTATCCAGATCCAAACAACCTAAATATTCTATACAGTTATCAGATCACACATCCCAAAATAACCCCAGAGTCCATACATACATCCCCACGGGTCGTATCGCGCCTCGACTACTCAGCGCACTCCCACGAGCATCATCCATCAGCTGCTCCTACATCAGGAGGAGGAATATCATCCTCACCTGGGTCAACGTAACCTAGAACGTCACCTACACCATACAGACACATATGAGATATTGAAATCTCAGTAAGCTACGTAAATGCAGATGCATGCGTGCGTATGCCATTCAGAAATCATGCTCAGATTCAGATTACAGATACAGAATTACAGATTACAGATTCATTACGTCACAGACAGACAGAATCGTCACCGAAACCTCTACCCACTAAGCGGAGAGGGCCCATCCAGCGGTCGGACTACCCTTTCCACCTAGAGAGGGGGGGTACACGCTTGCAACACGCACAGCCGTGCCTGAGCCCCATCCCGCGTGACCAGATACAGACAGATTACGTTTATTCATTCAGATTTCGTTACAGATTTCATTTCAGATATACGTTCCTTTTCTTAAAAACACGTGCAGAAATTCCTTTTCATGACTTTCGAAAACCGTGATGCATGAACAGTTCATATCAGCGGAAAGTAAACAAACAACATACATATTAACCAGACAATACAACATAACCTAGCTACCCAACCTAAACAACGTAAAACAAGGAACCCTCAAGGATCCTTGATACGACGACGAGGTATGGTGTAGACCTTTCGGTCAAGCAAGTCACGAGAACTTACCTTGAGCGCGCTGGATCTCAAACTTCGTCCACGGGAGTCGTGTCTGAGACAAAACACGATATTTGTCGTTAAAACCAATTTAAACGATTAAATGTCCAAACTAATAAAGTCCTTAATCTAACAAATCGAAGCTTTTAAACAACGACATAACGCTTGATAAATCTGGAAATCCATATTACGAGTTATTTCCGAAAACCCGAAAATTCTATAATTTATACTTTTTCACAAATTGGTTTATCTTCGTCCAATAACGTCCAATACGTTCGATACATGCTTAATCATGGCTAACCTATTAATTACGAGCCCTAAATCGCGTTTTTCGTCGAAACCCTAATTGCAACCCTAACCCTAAATCGAACCGAAAACTCGAAATAAACGCTTAGAGGCCGAAGCTACATACCGAGGGTAGCGAGAGGAGAAGAAATGACGAGGAACGGAGGAGAAACGGAGGAGAACGGAGGTCGGATTCGTCGGAAACCCTCGGCTGGCAGAGAGAGATCGTGAGGGAGGGAGTCTCTGGAAATCGATTTCAGTTAATGAAATCGATTAAGGCTTTTTGCCTTATTTAAATAATAACAATTAAATGCTCAAATGACGATTTTGCCCTTCTTTAGTTTTTATATTGATTTCGTCTTTCGGTTCGTTAATCGTCCAACTATTCGGATTCTCGAAAGTTCCATATTTTGCCAATAACTTTTATTCATTGCCAGGGATTTATTAAAACTGTCCGTTCGCGATTCGGACCTCGTTTCCTATTTTTACGAGAACGTCTTTTACACAACAAAAGGTGTATTTACTCGGAATATAGTGTTTGATCTCCGAAAATTCCCATAAATTCTTTAAAATTCTTATTATTCGTTAGAATCGTAATGACGCTTTCTTTTTGTAAAACGGACCTGATTTGACATAGATACAAAAACGCCAATAATAATAATAATAAGATCCCCGGTTAGGACAAGTGCGAGTATTATGCCCCTGCTGCTGACATATACGACAACGCACGGTTGAGTTGCTCTTACTAATTTTTGAACTTGACGGCTCTTCTGCATCTTGCACTTTTGTCTTCTTCGGCCTACCAAGTTAGCGCCTTCTTTTGATAATAAAAGGTCCGTACAAACCGGATATTACAGTTGATCCCCGGTTAGGACAAGTGCGAGTATTATGCCCCTGCTGCTGACATATACGACAACGCACGGTTGAGTTGCTCTTACTAATTTTTGAACTTGACGGCTCTTCTGCATCTTGCACTTTTGTCTTCTTCGGCCTACCAAGTTAGCGCCTTCTTTTGGACGGGAGGATTTCGTGCAAACCTTCTACGGGCGGCCACATTATTTGGCCGCTAATGGGACGAATATAGTTTGAGTACACCTGCAGGTATCTTTCCCTGTGATAGCATCCATTCACGTAATTTTTCGACGCTACTCTTACCCAGTACATGCAAAGAATGAAATGGACACACGAGATTCCTGTAAGCTCCCACCTGGTACAGTTGAACACACACAAATTCATGTCAACAATTAATTGTTCGTATCCGTTGCTGACCTCAAATCGTGCAGCTCCCGCAAACCTTGCACTCCAATTTTCAGATGCACTCGTTAGCTTGTCAAGGTTTTTTCTTATATTGGGACACAGGACGTCGGTTGATTGGGTCAACTTCTCAAATTTCTTCACGATGCAAGTCATCAAGCGCTTTCGAATCATCTCGAATATGGTCAGGATCGGTTTGTCCCTGACTGGCAAAAGAAGTGCATTGAATGACTCGCACAAATTATTCAATTCCAGTTCGCACTTGAGATTCGAGAGAATGCATAAATAGCCCAATATTAAGGCTCTTATACTCGCAGCCATGCGTGGGTTTCCGGACTAAGCTAGTATAATTTTCGCATTTCATGCTCGAAATGGACCTCCGTGGGTGCCCTAGCCGCATTCCACATTGCATCTCTGTATGCACTGCCTCAAAAATGCTTTTTGAAATTCGAGTACATATACTGGAGGCAGAAGCGGTGTTCAGCATGTTCGAATTATTCTCGAACAACTCTCTGCAATCCCTGATATTTGCACGAAAAACAGCGTCAATAAAACAATATTACTACCACAACACCCCAAAATTTGAAATAACATATAGAAATACATTATACCTTTTGTCGATCTGAAACAAGTGTCCAACTGCGTCCTGATTCAGTGTTTAGGTCTTGCTTTAATATTTGCAAAAACCATGTCCATGAGTCCACACACTCAGATTTGACGTTGGCAATCGCAACGGGATATATTTCATCGTTGCCATCTATACTGACGGCTGTGAGTAATTGGCCGGCACACGACCATTTTCGATGACAGCCATCTAAGCAGATAACAGTTCTCCCGCAGTCCAGCAACCCAGTCTTGCAAGCAGCCATGCATATATACAATCTTTGGAATCCCAATGAATTAGAGCCCACTGGGTTCCCGTAAATTTTTACTGTACTGCCCGGATTTGATCTGAATATTTCGGCTACGTCAGACCACAGTTGCCCGTACTGTTCGTCGCACTTCCCTTCGTTGAAAGTTCAAGCTATGCTTCTTGTTCTTGTGGCAAGACTGAGTGAAATATCGATGGTGAAGTCCTTCCTCTCTATCTCGATAATAGAAGGGATGTCCCAGGTAGGGTGACTTTTGAACCTGTCCAAGTAATGCTTTGCCACCCATTTTGCTGAAGTGTGTCGATTCTCAACTATCCTCGAACAGCTGTGAGAGTCGATCAAACTCTTTATTTAAAACGTACGCTCATCTTGCATCAACGAAGCATGCAGTCGCCATCCACATCTATCTTCACACTTAGCCGTCAGTCGACTCTTTTCACTTTTAGTGAATTTTATTCCATAACCGTTTTTCAATGAATATTTACGTATTTCTTCTTTAATTTCTTCTAAAGAAGCATATTTTCTACCCAAAAAAAAATTCTCATTGAGATTTGTTCTCTTACCAGTCTGCTTTCCACCTCCTCGTCATTTGAGCCAACCGGTGTTCGAAGCTCATCGTCCAGCGTTTTGGAGGTCGAATAGTCAAATATTTCTTCATTTGCATCTGAGTGATCGAATGCTCGTAGATCATCATATGCAGGTGTGCTGTTCGAATACCAATCCATTTCAACATCACCAGTTGATCTCTCGTCTAAATGAATTGATGTACTTGAATCGGAATCCATCGTCATTACTAAAAAAAAATTAAAACAAAGTTAACAAAATACAAAAGTTAAAACGTTGAAAGTACTGATCAGGATAATTCCCAGAAAAGATTGCTATTGACAATCTCCTTAGACAGAATTTTATTTCCAAGTAAGTTCCCATGAAAGGCTAGAGGGTCACTAACAGTCACTTAAATTCCAGTCTCCTAAACAGAACTTACTTACACAGTACAATAAGATCACTTACACAAATGAAATCCAATTAACTATAGTATAATAGATAAATAACTAAAAAAAAAAAACTTCACACCTAGCCGGTGAACGCGGAGTAATATCGCCGGAGAGTAAAAATTGGTCACTTACATGAAGTAAAATATTAAATCATTAAAAAAAATTAATTAAAATGTCCATATTGTGTTAAAATTTCTAAAGTAAATGATAAAATAAAAATAAAAATAAAAATAAAAACTTCATATCTAATCGTTGAACGTGGAGAAATATCGTCGGAGAAAGAAACTAATTGAGAAAGTATTGAGTGATTTTGGTGTGAGTTGAAGAAGGGGAGGTGGGGGGGATGGAGGTCGGCCGGTCCAACTGAACCAGCCGGCCTTCATATATAAGACAAAACCCATGATGAAAGTCATGGATTTTGCCGGTTATTCGGGGAGGTCGGCCGGTCTAGTTGGACCGGCTGGCCTGCTCGAATATTTGGTGTATAAAAAAATAGAAGCCGGCCGGTCCAACTAGACTGACCAGCCTCCCCCGGGGCCACTGCTCAATCCGGACTAAAAAGTTTGATTTGCTTATTTTTTAAACTTGTTTTTTGTGATAAATAGTAAAATTTAAGGTTTTTTTTTTTTAAAAAAAAAACTTTAACTTTAATGTTTAAATTAAAAAAAAAAACCCAAAAAAAAAATGTAAAACGACGAAATTAAAAGTTAAAAGGTATCAATAGCAAACACTCACGCAATTTAAATATTTATACTAATAATTATTTATCATTATAATGTTAAAATATAATAGTTAGTCATTTAGTTAATAAAATTATTTTATTAATATATAAAATGACATGTATTTAGGAAAAAAATTATTTATCATTATACGTTTTTTTTTTTTAACCAATACCCTTAAACTATCAACCATAACGGTGAAAACCTTAAACTATAAACAATCTAACAAAACCAACCCTGGCAGACAGCCGTTCACCGTCTGTTCTCAAATTTTTTTTGTAGAACGGACGAACTCGTAAAAAATAGTGTCCGTCCGTTATTTATAACGGACGGACGTGTAAAACCAGCGTCTGTTCGTTTCACATTTTTTACCATAGAAGGTGTGCATGCTTAAAAACACCGTTCGTCCGTTATTGACATGGCTACGTAGCACTCGACACATCGGCACGCACGCACGCTTCGGGGTGGAGACCCCTCATTTTATGTGCGCTTCACGGGGTGGAACCCATCGCCTGTCCGTTCTTTTTAACGTGTTTTATCAACGGACGCATGTTTGATCATCGGGAAGGAAACAAACAGACGTGTATTTTGAGTGACCGTCTATTGTCCTATAACGGACGGACTCGTATAAAGAGAGGACATCCATTCTTAAAATTAGGGCGAGAACGGAGGGTCACCACCCAACTAACGTGCGTCCGTTCTCCCAATTTTATATCAAACCAGATGCTAAACCCAACGTTCTGCGTTGCCAAAACGTCACAAATCCTCTTGACCTCTTACAAATTTTTTGCATAAATTCGATCGAAAAATGCTTCAGGTTATTGCTTTCTCGATTCTGAATCGTTTTGTTCGATTTTTATCCAACAAACCTCACAAATTCGACCCCGAGCCCTCAAAATTCTAAAATTCCCAATAACAGTGAACGACTCATAAATTCTGAAAAATCATACTGAAATGGCTGAAAGATTAGTTGATGCAGAGGAGCCTGCAAACATAGAGTGGCTTCCGGAGGAGGACATTCTCATATACGATGATATTCAAGCATTCGATCACTTAGAGGGTGATGAAGAAATAGAGGTGCATTCAACCTCGCAAACTCTAGACGATGAGCTTCTAGCACCGTTCATGTCGGAAGATGACGAGACGGAAAACATACCAGTAAGAGAAGAAATTTTGATGAATTTTTATTTGGATAAAGAATATAGTTATTTAACGGCCATTAGAGACGAAATATGAGAATATGCTTTGAAAAATTGATATGATATCAAATTCATTAAAAGTGAACTTCGACGACCAACGACAGAGTGTCAGGGAGGTTGTTAGTTGCGACTGCATGCTTCAATTATGCAAGATAAGTTTACATTCCAAATAAAGAGTTACACCAATTGTCACAGCTGTACAAGGACAATTGATAATCGACACGCTTCGGCAAAATGGTTGACAATACATTATTTGGATAGGTTCAAAAGTCAACCTAACTGGAAAATTCCTTCTATTATCGAGACGCTGAGGAAGGAATATAATGTAAACATGACACTCAGTCTTACCAGAAGAGTACGAAGAATAGCTAAAGAACTTAATGAAGGGAGGGGCGATAAACAATTCAAGCTACTGCATTCATACGCAACAATATTGAGATCAAATCCGGGTAGCACAGTAAAAATACATAGTTACGTGGTGGGCAAGGGATGAAATCAGAAAATGATATTTGATAGAATGTACATATGTATGGCTGCTTACAAGACAGTTTTGCTCCAGTAGGGTAGACCTATTATCTGTTTGGATGGATGTCATCTGAAGGGCTCCTGCCCCGACCAATTACTTACAGCCGTCAGTATTGATGGCAACAATGATTTATATCCCATTGTTGTTGCCAACGTAGAGTCAGAATGCAATGACTCATGGAAGTGATTTTCAGAGATATTGCAGCAAGACTTAGGCACTGACGATGGATGCGGATGGACCATTGTGTCGGATCGACAAAATTATTATTATTATTATTATTATTCGAGTGGGCGTTGTAGTAATATTGTTTTATGTTGAGAGTGTTTTTTTTTAAATATCAGGGGTTGTCGCTTGCTGTGGATGAGACATTTGGTTTAGCTAAACACCTTTACTGCCTCCGGCATATGTTTGCAAACTTCAAAAACCGATTTCAGGGCAGAGCGTACAGATATGCGATGTGAAATGCAGCCAGAACAATCATAAGAGAATATTTCAATATAGAAATGAAGAAACTACATGAGTTTAACCTGGATGCCCACGCATGGCTTCGACGAAAACTACCTACCTATTGGGCTAGTCATGTGTTTTCGTCGATTCCCAAATGCGAAATGTGCTTGAATAATTTATGTGAGTCGTTCAGTGCAGTTCTATTGCCGGCCAAGGAGAAACTGATCCTGACCATATTCGAGATGATTCGAAAAAGCTTGATGACTCGCATTGTATAAAAATACGAGAAGATGATCTCGTCAACAGATTTCCTACGTCCTCAGATAAATAAAAACCTTGGGAAGCTAAAAGAGCCAACTCAAAATTGGAGTGCTCAGTTAGCGGGAGATGCACGATTTAAGGTCAGCAACGACAATGAACAATATGCTTTTGACCTGAATGCAGACGTGTGCAATTGTCGTAGGTAGAAGCTTACTGGAATTTCGTGTATCCATGTCATTCCATGCATGAATTTCATGAGACTGCCGCCGTAAAATTTCGTTCATTGATACTATCACTAGGTGACATATGTGGCGATGTACTCAAACTTTATTCGTCCCATTAGTGGCCAACAAATGTGGCCGAAGACGATGCAACCCCAATCGTTCCACCCGAGAGAAGGTGCCAACCTGGTAAGCCAAAAAAACTAAAGTGCGCGATGTCAATGAGCCATCGAGGTCTAAAATTTCTAAGAAGAAATCTACGATGACATGTGGTATATGTCGGCGTCAGGGGCATAATAGTTACACTTGTCTTAACAGGGGATCCACTTCAGGTGCTGCTGCCGCTTCTGCTTCGCAAGACACATGTATGAGTTTTCACAGCTTTGACAGGACACATGCACATTTCAACCATTTTTTCTCATAAACACTTTCATTATGTCAACCACTTTAATTATTTTCTAATATATTTTTTCATTATGTGTAGGAATCTTCTACACACAGACATAGAAGAGGATGACGGCGGGTGATGTAGAGGAAGTCCAACTGTAGTTTATGTTTTGTACTTTATTTTATGCAATTTAGTCTGGTGAAATTTAATTTGATATACGATGCACTTTAGTTTGATGCAAAATAGTTTGATGTATTTTAGTTTATGCTGTAAAATTCTGGAATTGTTTGATTATTTGAATATGCAAGAACTGTCTGATACTAGCTATGATGAAGTCATAAAATAAAGGGAACTCTGTTAATTTTTTCAATTTTTTTCACTAAATTACATTACATAAAAAATGAAATAACCGATATTAAATCCAAACAAGTGCGTCTGTTCGTTTAGAAGTGATATTATACGAGATGATTGAGAATATGTTCAAATTGTTGATACATGAAATAAAATGAGCAAATTTGGGGGAACGGAGGCACTCGTTTAGAATGAGTCCGTCGTTCCCCCGATTTTAGGGTTCTGTTTTTCGGGCTAAGAATTTGGGAGAACGGACGTACTCGTAGAAAAGAGAGTGCGTCCGTTCTTAAAATTAAGGCAAGAACGGACGAACTCGTTTAGAACGAGTTCGTCCGTTCCCTTGATTTTAAAGTTTGCCAAAAAGTGGCGATTGGTCGGCTCTTTTAGCCAACTGATCTGCACCGGTTCTTTTTTTTTTTCAAGCTAATAACGGACGAACAGACTAATATAAAATCGAGAGAACGGATGCATGTTAGTTGGGTGGTGACCCTCCGTTCTCGCCCTAATTTTAAGAACGGACACACACTCTTTATACGAATCCGTCTGTTATAGGACAACAGACGGTTGCTCAAAATACACGTCTGTCTGTTTCCTTCCTGATGATCAAACGTGCGTCCGTTGATAAAATACGTTAAAAAGAATGGACGGACGGTGGGTTCCACCCCGTGCAGCGCACTTAAAACGGGGGGTCTCCACCCCGAAGTGTGCGTACGAGCCGACGTGTCGAGTGCCACGTAGCCATGTCAATAACGGACGGACGATGCTTTTAAGTGTGCACACCTTTTATGCAAAAAATGTGAAACGGACGGACACTATTTTTGACGAGTCTGTCCGTTCTATGGAAAAAAATTAAGAACGGACAGTGAACAGCCGTCCGCCAGAGTTGGTTTTGTTAGATTGTTGATATTTTAAGGTTTTGACCGTTAGAGTTGATAGTTTAGGGTATTGGTTAAAAAAAACGTATAGTTTATGGTTTTTAGTGATAATTACCCTAAAAATTATTGCAATAATATTATTATAAATATTTGACAATTATATCATTACAAAATATACATATAATAATTAGGTTGACACTTATATAATTTGTCAACTATTTGCAATTAGGGATGACAAATGACTAGACCAAGCAGAGCTAACTTTCAAAAAGTTTAGCTTACTGAGGCTAATGAGTTAAACAAGTCTCGCGAGCCTAAGAAACCAAGACCTCTAAAAAAAAATTAAAAGAGACAAGTCAAATCTACTACAATGTTAAGATGGATGAGCGGAATGGCAAGCCTTCCCGCTCTTTTGCCAACTCTAAGTGACCCAAATTGAAACCCTAACCTCTAGACAACTCGCTTGACAACTCTAAGTGACCCTAGTTAAAACCCTTAACCATAACTCTTTGGCTTAGTCTTAACCGTCTAAGGGTATACACTGCCCTTCATAAGAACAATCGCAAGAAGATGGGGAAGACAATGGAGTTTCATAGAGCGAGGACGTGTCCATTAAAGGTTTGGACAGGAGTCGATCAAAAAGTGGGAACCACTCGGTGAGACGTGGCCATCATCAGCTGGGACAGATTGGTTAGATAGGGGTACGGGTGGGCCCCGTCCAATCCAATGATAGAACCCTTTCCGAAACATCAACCACGTGGATCAACAAGAGAAGGGGTCCCACACTGGACAAAGAAAGTACCGTGAATTTCTAACGTTTGAGGCCGTCGAAGCTGACTTGGCGAGAACCAACGGGATTATGACGGTGACGCTTCTTTGGGGATTGTCACAGACACTGCCAGTTGCCTGTCACTTTCCTTCTCTCTCTACATTAAATAGTAGATTGGGAGAGAGAGTGTCACTTTCCCAAAATCAACGGCCTGTTCAGACGTCCCGTTTGGCCCGCCGGAAGTGTAACCAAAGTCAGTGACCCAATCAATTATTGTGTCATTTATGATGCTTCATTAATATAACTTATTTTAATATTATATGTTTGAAATATTTAAATGGATAAATAAAAAATAAACTATACTAAAGTTTAAATGAGAAAATACTTAATTATAGATGGGAGAAAGAAAAAAAAAAAGGGAAGCTTTCCAAGTTTCGAGATAGATCCGATTTGGCCAAGAGCGGCGAAGTTTCGTTTTATACACATTCTTGGTCCCCGCCGAGCCAAATATATGAATTCTGATCCGTTGAAAAAGCTAACTTCGTACATCGACCTTCCCACTCAAAATTTATGACCAATAAACTCACACCGTCAATTTGGGCTTTTAAGCGAGGAAGGTGTGGAGTTTTCACTTGGTCCCCTTGTCTATACGGCTGTTTCTCAATCCTTTTAGGCCTCCACCAGATTTCGTTCAGGACTTTTATCATACACCTTGCAATCATAATACTCACTGCTCAAAACACGGCCACAGCACCCATCACTTCTCCTCTGATCCTGTTATATATAGTCGAGAGAGAGAGAGAGAGAGAGAGAGAGAGAGAGATTTTCCTTCTAGATGTGTGTCCTCAATTGTTGATAACTCTTTGTTTAAATCTGAATTACCTTCGGCCTAAACCAGGTGCTGTCTGATATCATGGTCAGGGCTTTAAACGAAAAATGGCATTTTAAACAAGTGAAATGACCAAATTATCCAAAATGCAATCTTGCTTAAATTCCTAACTTTGAATTCTGAAATGAGGTACCACATTAAGCCATGAGATTTATGATCGCAGGAATCCCACGATTAAAGTTGAGAGCATGGCTGAAACCCTCGTCAGAGTTGAACAGCATAGCTTGTAAAACTGAACCATTGGGCCAAAGCATGTGACTTTACTCGGCTAAGGTCTTCTTTTCCTATCATCATCTTCATCTTCATCAGAGTCGCCACTTTCTCGGAATCTCGGATTCTTCTCCTGATAATGAAAAATAATTCATGCCATAAAAGAGCCAATAGACAACTTCACCACAAAGATGGATAGCAGTGGCCTCTATTTTTATAAAGTAAGATGGATGAACATCAGCAAGAATTTCTCAGAAACAGGACACAGTCTTCTATACATGCTTAAAGAAAGATCTTTGCAGCAAGCTACAGGTAATTTGACGTAGGACTTGGACCCAAAACATGGACAAAAAATTACCGGTCTAGATTCGTGATCAATCTTCCGAGATTCTATATCTGCACTTCTCTTATAGCTTCCATAAGTAGGATGATCATCATCTCGGTGCCGTTTCTTTTGATAATCTGTTTTTCCAAAAAAAAAAAAAAAAAGCTAGGATGTGTAGATATAGCTCGAATCTGAACTCAGAATACAAGAAAAGAGGTTATCTAGATTTAATACCTCTACCTTGTCGAAGAGATCCCCCGTGACCACCGCCATGTCTGTTATCTGCAGAAGAGAAAAAGAAAGTCAACTCATAGTTGTAGAAGAAATGCGAGGAAGTTGATGAACTCATTTCTGACGAGTGATTTACTCACCCAATTTTCAAGTAGAAATAAAATTGGTTTGTTAGTATCTCAGTAACTTACATTGATTTGTGATTGTTGGGAAGGAGCCCAGTGAACCAGAACCATAATCGACAAGCTCCCTTTGCGCTTCTAACTCTCTCTGCACTAATTTTCCATAGCCACCTCTACGTAAAACATATTAAGGAAACGAAACGGGTGCTCTTGATTTCCATTAATAAGCAAAAACAAAGGAAACAACTTTTCCAAGATAGGAAAATCAGTTATCTTCATGAAAATTTACAGTCCCATGACAAAAACTTGTTAGAAAAAGATGGCGAAAGTGACAGACAGCTAATAATAATAATTATAATATTAGTTTTATCTCTCTTTTTTATTCACATCTAATCAACGGAAGACAAGATAGAACAGTGATAGAAACCAGGAGCTGATAAAAATTTATGGAAGATAAAAATTTCGATTATATCAGGAGCATTTCAAAAATTCATATAGATAAGCTACATCACATTTAAAGTACTGATGGAGGAAGAAAGGATATCAGGGTCGTAGTCGGTCCGATATTCATCACGCACCTAAAGAACAAACAAATGAATAAAATTATAGAAGCAAACTTGCAACAGAGATAAATGACTGGTTAGCAAGTGATCTGTCCACCATGTCGACCACGACCCCATTGTCTGCCTTCCTGAAATCCCCAATCAAAATCAGCACGAATAGGACGGTCATCAAGAATAGTGCCACTTATATATTTAACTGCATCCTCGTTATCTTCTCTAGAGTAGTATCTGAAAATGAAACGCCAAAATTCAATTCAAGATGCCTGCTCTTCTTATGTTTGTTAACATAATTTTATTGAAGAAATTAAGTATACAACTATTGAATCTTTTCAACTTTGCCACATAAGTCGAAACAGAGACACGTAAAAAAATAGCTTGCAGAAAATAATTATACGAACAGCCTCCTCTTCTTGATACTGAGCAAGTACACCCAACAATGATAGACCTCAATGAGCTTATGCACAGTATACCATCCATTACATCTATAGCTGGATAACTTAAATAGGCATTGAGCACAAGCAAACTCTAATGTGTGGCAATGTGATTGAAGCAATAGGACCACATCCTAACATTGCAAAAGAATGAGAAATTCTCCTCAACCATAGACCCATTACTGAAGCAGAAAATGTGTACTACACAAAGCATGAAAAGATGATGGATCTTAAAACACATAGAAGTATACATCCATTTGGAAACAAAAATTAAAGCCCTCCAACAAAGAAATAAATCCAGAGCTTTGTTGTAAAAGATTCTCTCCTCGTCCATAACTACAGAACCCAAAAAATATAACTCTCCTATGCTTGAAATGGTGATCTTTTTTCATCAGTTGTGCTTGAAAGACTAGAAACAGAATAAATAGTAAAAACAACAAACAATTTGGATAAAATTGAAAACAATAATTCAAGCTAGATCTTTTGAATACTGCTCTTTAGAAGGACTACGAAATTTTGAAAATTACAAGATTCATGAAGTCTTACTGGACAAAACAGAAACCACAAGGTGTCTTTGTGTTCTTATCCAGGCCCATAATTATCTTCTTGATTTCTCCAACTCTGGAGAAAAGCTCATATACTTGCTCTTCTGTTGAATAGAACGACATATTTCCAACGTAGACAGTTGTTGATGTCTGCAGAGCATGCTCAAATTCCTCTTGTGAGCCTGAAAATCTTCTATCCCGATATGCTGAGAGCTTGGATAGGTCCTAAGAAAAAAAGAAATACAACAAAAATTTAAATATTAGAGAAAGAACCTTCTTCTGGAGAGGGAGGAGAACCATAGTATGCTACAATATAGATGTTTTCCTGTCATCAAATGCTTCCATAATAATTTTCTTTCAGTGTTTGTACGTTTAACGAGTCATTGAAGCACTGCAATGAATCCAAAGCCATAAGCAAAACAATAGAAACGAACCAACAATTAATTTAGTTTAATTCAACTGGAGTCATCTATGCTCCTAGCCGCTTCCAACATGAAAAAAACTTTGAAATATGACAGAATGAGAGAGGTAGAATTCATTCCAAATGCTAGCTCAAGGATTGAAGGAATCCCGTCTTATTATATACTGAATCTTTACTTTATTCTCTGTCGATGTGGGATTGTCAGCATCCGCCCACACGTCTAGCGTGGTAGGTTTTTCCTCCACGTCTAGCGTGTTAGTGCGCGTGAGGTCCTCACATCGTACAAAGTTTTTGGTTCTGATACCATGACAGAATGAGAGGAGTAGGACTCATTCTAAAAGCTATCTCAATGATTAAGAGAATCTCCTCTTATTATACACTGGATCTTTACTTTATTCGATGTGAGATTGTCAACAAAATACAAGCACATAATGGCCATACGATTAGAAGTTTTAGGAGCACCAATGTTTAATCTTTTGATTCACATTGTTACAAAAGGCAGTGATTGATACCAACTTCAACTCGCAAGAATATTACTCTCATCAAAACTAACATTCGGTATCTAATGTCCCAAATTTTAACCTTAAATGCAAATCCCAAAACTGAAAATACAAATAATTGAACGTTAATTATGTCACCGCCCCAACTAATGTTTAATACTTCAAAAGGGAGAAGAAGCTGAACAAGTTTCGAAATTTTACCTTAAATAATGAAGTCATTAACTCCGTTCAAAGTCAAAAACCTAGTCACTTTCCCCAGTTGTTGACCTGCACCATAAGAGAAACAAGATAGTCGTGCAAGAGAGGGCTGCCTGCAGCTAGCACCGGACGGTGGAAGAGTAAGATTGAGGGACGACCCATTCAAGAAGTGGGAGAGAGAAAACAGCATACCCCCAAAATTCATGAAAAAAAAGAAAAAGAAAAGGCCAAATGAGGGAGAGAGTGAGTGAGAGACCTGTGAATCGAAATGAGACTCGAGAGAAATGGAACTAATGAAGAAGAGGGACAGCGAGCGAGCCTGGAGATAAACTAAGGGGAGACAATTGTGGAGTTGGTCCGGTTCGGAAACAATACAATTTGGACGGTTCGGTTTTTCGAGCTTTACCTGACAAACCAGACGAGCCAATCCTATTTATCAATGGAACACATTTAAACCGGTTTGGCGAACTACCCTATTCTTAGACCGTTGAGCATCACTTGATCTCTGAGTAACATGAATAATAATTACATAAATAGTGATTACATGGTTAGCCACTAATAAGAAGCAAAACGACATGTCGTTACTGAAAATAGCTCCTGCTAAACAAAAAGGGTTTAAGCCTTGAGAATCAAAACCCTCGTCAGTCGTTGTCTATGAAATTTTAGAATCCTTCGCACTCTCAGCTCTGCAATGGCATCCTTCGCCGCAAGATTTGTTTCCCGATCGTGTTCTACTGCTGCTCGTAGTGCGGCTGCTCGCCTCATTTCTGATGTCAAAGCGGCTCGATCTCCTTTCCGCATCGGAGTTAACAAATCTGTCTCTCAGCGTACCTTGAGGTAGCTCGCCTTTAGCTGTTCGGTTTCCTGGATAATCTGGAAAATAAAAGAGTAGTTATGGAGTTGAATCTTTTAATTATTTGTACTGCTTACTTAAATCCGATGTTAAAGAGGGAACTTTTAGCATCAATTTCAAAGTCGATTTTTTTTTGGCTAGAAGAGGTTGTTTGAGGGAATTTTTCCATGAGGTGGATTGGTTTGATATCAATTATAACAACTATGTTGATTGGCTCACACCCTTGTAAACCGGATTGTAAGGGGGTGACTAATGGGTGATAAACTTTTACACCCAGTTTTAAGTTTTAACTAAGCAGTGGGGGCTATTTAGATCATTCCACCTCTCTCTATCTCTCTAGTGTTTATGAATTATTATCAACCAAATGTAGTATTGAGTTTATACATTGATAAGATGACAATTTATTTTTGTTTTAAAATGTTATGTTTATCTGTTAATGTTAAGTTTGTGTGGGTTGACTTGAAGGTGTCCTGCTGAGATGAGCTTTTGTGTGGAGTCTTTGCTTCCTTTTCACACTGTCACTGCTTCAGCGTTGATGAATTCAATGCTTACCATCTCACGCAGTAGCTATGGCTTGCTTCCAGAAGGTACTTCAACTTTTTAATGCCCGTCTCCTGAAATATGGTTTCTTTGTATTTGAGCTATAAGTTTGATGAAATTTTTTGCTAGTTTTAACTCTGTGATTAAGTTTACCGTCCAAAAAGGGCCCAAGCCAAAGAAGTCTGAATCATGATGGAAGTCTATTTTGGGTAGTAATGATGTAATAAAGGGGTAAATAGTTAGAATATATAGGGAGAGGAAGTGCAGAGAAAGGGTGGGAAGAATTTATCCAAGCGGTAAAGGGAGAGACTGCGCCCCTCGAATTGGTCGTTATTGTCTATCCCCCAACCCAGTATTTGAGTCAAAGGAGTCAGCCTAGTTTGCTGTTTCTATATCCAATGTGTACTCATTTTCTGCTATATTTACTGGTTCTATTTCGGTGTGTATCACTTTGAAAGCTATAAAATAGAGTATCTTGGCTGGTTAGTTGCGATATTTTTTAAATGGATTTTAGCTGGGTAAGACTCGCATGATAAATATTTACTTAAGACATTCTACCACTTCGACCTCTGGTTTTTAATGGATTTTTGTCTCTGTTTAAAGCAGTCATAATCTTTCTGTCGTCAAACATGTTTCTTAGTTGTAGCCAATTGAAGTCATATCCGAGATAGATTTGTTTCTGGGTCAGTATGTGACACATTTTTTTAAATAACTTTTGCAATATGGCTTTATATTATAAGGGACCCAGTTTGGTTTATGAACAATTTTTAAAAAGATTCTCATCCCCTAGACTGAATTAAGTTCAGAACTAATGTTTTAAAGAGAACTATTGATGGTGATACGTCATTGCCTCTCCTATTTGTCTCTCTCAATATGTCATCTTGGCTGTAATTTATAATCTTGGTATGTTCATTGTCGTCCCTCTTTTTATTTTAAAGCATTACCATCCAAGCTAAGATTTGTTTTCTCATATTTGTCTCTATAAGAAATCTGGCTAATCTACAATAGGGGAATATGTCCATATTTCATATAAAGAAAGAAAATTATTACTTTGATCTTCAATTCAAGCATAATGTGTGCAGGAGGCACCACTAGGTTGCTCGTGTTAGAGAGGAGGACGGTTGTTTGTACTGTTCAACTTAATTTCCATCACTTAATAGAAGTAAATAATATTTTCTTCCTTAAGACCAAAACTTTTGTAACCAGATGAATGTGCAAATCATAGCATGCACTTTACTAACTATGGAAATTAACATGTAACGGTTCCTTATTGGTCGATTCTTTCTTTCATTATGATGGTTAAAAATAGTTTACGAGTAGCATCTCCTAACTAGTGTCTTTTGCCTCTTGAATTAGGTAGCTAACACGCATTATAGGTCCAGTTGATGTTCTTCGCGTTCTGTTCTTACTCTGGTGAGTCAATAAACATAAAAGCTGTATGAGGTCACCTAAACTGTTATGTCGTTATAATTAAATGCATTGATGCAACGTGACTAATCCAAGTGGAAAGATGAAGTAGAATTGATGGGGGTGGATACAGCTACTTATTCCATGTTTTTGGTTTCTTTATGTATCGATTTACACTAACGTATCGAATCGACCATCCCATCTTCGTGCTCTCTCACTCTCTCTCACTGCAAAAACAAGTGCCTTTTGAATGATGTCTTTATTTGTTGCATCTATTAATAAAAAGTCCATTTCCTCCTTTTCATTTTGTTGCAAGGACAAGACTAGATAAGAACTGATAAACAAGATGGATTGTTTATTATCTTAGTTCTAAGCTAGTTTTAAGCTAAATGGGTGATGTTATATTCATTTATTGAAATAGAAACTATGGTTTAGAGAATAATTGTCTAGAGAAGCACTGATTAATGTGACGTGAACGTGATTTCCCTTATTCTTTTCTGATTACAGTTCATTTTATTCAATTATTATTGAACCAATTTTGAAAATTTATGAACAATATTATTTACCTTCTGATAAATTCCTTTTGAATTTAACTATGTGGCAGTGGGCGGTTTGCAGACTTCCTGAATGTGAGTGAAATGGAATGGATGGTTGCATACTTAGTCTCTGCCAGCGGCGCCTGTAGACTGCTGTTAGCATCCGATTGGCGGCTTTCACAATCTACAATAAACCTTTGGTTATTACATTTTTTTATCACCTGCTACTCTTTATCCTTTCGTCACTACGTTGGATCTTGCGTCTTTCCCCTTTTTTTTGTCTTAAATTCTCAATGGAAGTCAACAAATTTGTTATAGTTATCGATCATTTTATCAGAGTAAACATGCATTCTTCAAGTCTCTGAGCTAACAAATTATATGTACCTGGTGATGCATATATTGGAAAATTCTGCAAAAATGCCGAGGTTTACTTTCTTATTTGGGTAAAAATGTATATTAGCCCTTAAACCTAGAGTTGAAGAGCAAGGTCCTTAAACTTTATTTTTATAACCCCTTAAATTTAGGCCTATTAGCAATTAAATCTATCATTAGGAGTGTTAGAAAAGAAATCACGTATTTTGTCGAGTGATATTTCTTGTTGAGCAATTTTGAAAACGATAAACAATTATGATAGAACAGTTTTTTGCGATTTAGAAAATTTTGGAGGCAATTTTTCAACTTGTTTTTGTTATCAAATCGTCAAAATCATTTCATTGTTAATTTTCTCCAGAATTGTTTAATTGATGTGATTATATGTCAAAAATATGATTCTTTGTTGATACTTCTAACAATAGAGGCTTAACCGTTAATGTTTCTAAGTTCATAGAATTATGTGCGTCAAGTTAAAACTACAAACATATTTGTTCTTTACCTTTAAATTTAAAGACTAATCTGTATTGTACCCAAAATTTCATTAAGCTATTGGATATTGGGAAATAACTTTCGAGTTTATAATAGCCTATATTGTTATTGAGTATTCGATTTGAAAAACTGAAAATAAAAAAAATCACACAAGTAATAATAGGTGTGCTCATGGAGTTTGAGCATTTTTCCATCTGTTCTTTGCATTTCTTATGGATGATACAACAACTGTCTAACTGTACAATCGAATTAGACATGCAATTTCTTTGAATTATTTCCATTTCATCATAAACTCGATCTAAACAAGAGAAAATCATTGAGCGATTCCATATCTGTAACTAGAACATCACTGCAGACGATGATTCTCGAGTCTGAGCAAACAATTTGACCGTTCTTGAGGGTGAAACCGTGAATGACGGGTAGAGGAAACCCTTTGCCAAGATGTAGATTTGCATATGGTAAGACGACGGTTTGAATAACGATTTGAATAACCGGCTGCAATGTTAGAACACATTAACCTTTTCGATATAGAACTAGCAATTGCATTTAAGTCGATAAATGTGACAAAAAAAAAAACAAACGGAAAAGACTCATAAAGACTTTGAGCTCTTTGCAACAACACTTCCTAAACTATTTTTCCATATTTTTCGTCCTTGCGCTTTTCGATCTCGTTTCCAAAATTATTATGAGATAATTTTCTTATTAAATTTAATGTTTCAAGCACGAGTCATGGATGATAAAAAAACGATATCAAAGGTCACATAATTGTTATATTATACTTTGATTTCAGCGTCCAGGCTTCCGAGGATGCGATCCAACTGAAGGAAATATAACAAACATGTGACCTCTAATCTGGATTTTAAACTGTCAACATGACGCTCGATACGCTTGATTTGACAAAAAAATTTATTACCAGACTTCTCAAACTAAGTCTAAAAATGTATGACCTAAGAATAGGGAAAAAAAGAAAGAAATAGTTTATGAAGTGTTGCAGCAAAAAGCTCAAACTGTAAGAGATCCTTTGCATTTTAGCTTCGAATAGAATGCAATACTAACCTGAATTAGATACATTCGGAGGTTTCCGATGTTGCTCCACTTGAGCGACATGGAAAAATCATCCAATTTCACACTGCCGGCCAGGTTATTTCCCGAAATTTTAACCGTGCCAGTGGCACGAATTTCCTGAGACGAAGAGAAAATACACGTCATATTCTTTCATAATTCACAAAAGAATCATACTAAAATTTTGCAAATAGAATTAAAAAATATTCAAATTTGTGCTCATTCAGATCGGGGAACTATTCTTTCTTATGTTACAACACTAAGGTGGCCTGAAGCTTAAGTTAGCCTGATAATATATCGGCAAATCCCGGGACTATTATGGTAGAAACGAGATGATACGGACTTTGATAGGAGTTTTCAGCAAAATTTTGAGGATTAAATCCAATAATATTCTCCCGCTTGGACTGCAGATATACCAAGTATTGGATTTTGATGCTATCATCATGAAAATATAAACTTTACCTCTAGATCAAAGTCAGACTAACAAGGATATAACTTGTTATAAATCGAATACGAAACGAAAAAGAAAATTACAACAGTGGAAACCCTTTCCAGAAAAAAACTACAGATGAATGAGAAAACTCATTATCTGAAAAATCAAGTACAGTTGAGTTTGTAACTCAATTTTATATTTAATGTAAATTAGAATCCTAAAATGTAGATCCATAATATGGTTTCATCATCTCGACCCAATACATTTCGGATCACCAAACTCTAACATAAATATATAGATAGCTATGTGATGAGAAATAAGTAAAAAAGGAAGCGCGAAAACAAAGAAAAACAGTAGACAGACTGAGAAAATACGACCAATCACGAAACTTTTGAAACCTTTCCACGATTAGCTTACCAATGAGATGCATGCAACTGGCACTACTTCACCTCCTTCCAAGACATCAATTATTACGTCTAAATACACCGTAGAGTCAATGCTCCGGTCGGAAATCTTTATGACTGGAGGAGAAGATAAAGAGATATTCAAATCCATATCATCATTTGGGTATTTCTTGTACAGTTGGGGAATTATAAATCTCCATCCTGCTGTATTTAGAAGCGACTGATCTGGTATTTTATCCACAATCCATTGCATAAATGTTGCCTAACAACGGAAAAAACTGAAACTTAACGATAATGATAAAGACAAGGAAAGTTTCTAAAGAAAGGGAAATGTTGCATTGTGTATAATATCGTACATCGTAGTATAATGCAGACGCGGAGTTAAATACTTCTTCATTTAATGCAATACCGAGCATTTTAGATGGATCAGTGCATAAAACCAGACGGCGAATTTCCATGCCGGAAGGCAGGGACTGAAATCTTTTCTCTTGCTGTAAATAAGCCATTGATCTTGAATCCAATGGAAGAGTTACTCAGCAAAGGGTCGCTCACAAAAGTTACATTCACAGAAGCTACATCATCCACAGGGATTTCCTTCGGAAGCGATTGCAAATAAGAATCGAGCTTTGAGATACCTTCTGCGAGATTCTTGGAAATTGAATTTTCGACAGCAGATGCAATTTGAGCTTGAAATGCATCTATCATCCTAATAGATAGCAAAGTTTCCATCACAAGTAATCATAGTTCGTTAGGTAACTACCGGAATTCCTCGCTTACGACCAAATTAAATTGGATAGGACAAAAATACTCGTACCCTTGGTAGAGCCAAGATGCTCCTCCATCCATTGTTATGGAAATGTCTCGGACAAAACAGCCACAGTCGGAAAGAAATAGCTTCAAAGTTCCATCTTGCATCTTCAGGTCAAAGGTAAGCCCAACTTCCATGCCTTCGACCTTGCAAAGAAACAATAATCAGTCAAATTATCTTCGCCAACAGCATCAAGAAGTATAAGCAGGAAAACAAATGTGGTTTTGCAAAATGCATCCAGAATTCGTATGCAGAAAAGAAAAACAATAAATTTGTGGAAGTTAATTCCTATAAAATAAACAAAACTGGACAAACCATATCTTATGAATTTAACCCTCTTCGAGTCTCAACCATCACAATCAAATCATCAAATACATAACAAAAAGCTTATAAATCCTAAACCAGATGCACATTTAATCGAAAGTTTGACATGCAAACAAGCTGCAACCTACAACCCATAAAGCCATTAATTCACCAAAAATTACCACAAGAATTGAGATAAAATGCGACCAAGTTTCTATTTGGACAGTCCTAGTTAACTCTAATTCAGGGAAAGAAAAACGATCAGTTATAAAGCTATACCTGAACAGAAGCGGATCCCTTATCCGAAATCTCAACAGGGAGAAGCCAAGTATTATAAGAATAATACCAATTCATGCTCAAATTGCAGGTAGTACCAGAAGTAATGATAGCAACTCCCGAATCGCCCGGCTTAACAAACGAGGAAGTAACGTTTATTTGGTAAATCGTAGCATTCGAGAGAACAACTCGAACGTTGCCCAGAAATGGGATTTTCAAAGTCTTTTCAATTTTGGGCAATTGGAGAGGAATCATCGAAGAAATTGCCTCGTCTATTAGCAGGTCCTTGAGAAAATCGAGACCTTTTTGCGAAATATCGACGGATGTGAAGGCCTCATCTGTAGAATAGAGATGGGTATTACCAGAAACAAAGAAAGAGGCGAAAAGAAGCAAGAAAAGTTTGGTCACCATGGAGTTGGAGAAGCAAAACGGAAGGACTCCGCGTGAAATGTTGAGATTAAGAAAGCCCCTGATGTCTGTTTCACTTTAAACTGTATTAGACAAAAAGACGAGTCTGTGAAACTCAATTCTTAAAAATATGGCCTCAAAGATCCAATTTTTATTTGTTAAAATTCTCATAACACGAAGTCATGGCCTGGATCGACATTCTTGGTTAGGACTATGAGCATGGCCAATGTGGGTCGGTTTGTCACCCATTTGATGTCGAACATCCCAGAATGAAATCGATCTTTAAGAATCCCATATCGAATGGTTTTAGTTCGGTTTTTAGAAATCGTTTTTCAAAACTTGAATACAAAATTAAAGCTTTTCAAGAATCCATTGACAACTCAACAAATGCTTCAACCAAACAACCCTTAAAGCTAAGAATCTAATCCTAATGATGAGAATAATTAACTAATTTGTTTGATTAAATGTGGGATTATTTTACGAAATTGGGCCGAGTTTTGGATGAGCTTGGTCGGGTACTAGTTGCCCAAAACTAGCTTCTTTATAAAGCAACAGAACTCTACCGCTTGACTTGGTTGGACGTAACCTTTTTGTTAGAACTAGGGGTGTACAAAACCGATCCGGACCGAAGAACCGGACCAGAACCGACCTATTTGGTCCGGTTCTGGTCGATTTTATTATAAAAAATATTGAATTTATGTTCTGCTTTAGCAGAACCGAAATATTCGGTTCTGTTTTGGGTTTAATGACAAAATTTCTGAAAAACCGACCCGGACCACGATTTCTCACTTATGCCCTAACTATCGTCAGTTGAGTTACTTATTTCCCTTCTCTCTGATCTCTCAGTTTCCTTCTCAAATCGCTCTCAGTTTCCTTCTCAAATCGCAGACGCATTCGCAGAATCATCTTCGCAGAATCATCTTTCTGTTCTTTCTTTCAGGTTCATCTTCGCAGACTCGACTCTCGAGTCTCTCGCCTTCGCCCTCGCCCTCGCCGTCTCCTCTCGCAGTCGCTGGTCGGTCGCACTCTCTCTTCGAGACTTCGACCCTCTCTTCGACGAAGGTAAGCCCTAATTTATCGCTGAACTCTTCAGTTCACTCTCTGTTAGAAATATTTTTAGATAGTTTTTAGGATTTCATTCAATTTATTAGAAATAGTTTTTAGGATTTCATTCAATTTATTAGAATTTGATTCAATTTGTTAGAAATAGCTTTTAAGATTTCATTCAATTTGTTAGAAACAGTTTTTAGGCAAGCCCTAATTAATTGGTTATTGTGTTCTGTTATGTTTTCGTTGTCATTGTCTGTTCTGTTTTCTCATCCATTAGTCTAACATGTTGTGTGTTATTTTAGTCAACATCTTGGTTATATTATGCTTCTTGTTAGTAGTGTTTTGATAGGATAGCAGCGGAGGAGCATGTCTATCTATATATCATTAAGTTGCTCTTATTATAGCCAAAGGATGTTACAATTTATGTTTCAGATTTCTGTTTGCATCTTTACTAATTGTATTGTTCTGCTTAGCTGTTTAGGTTATTTTCTTTCATGTTGCTTTATAAGAGACTTATTTGGTACAAGTCAAGTGAATAAGAGAGTGAATAACGGGTGAATAAAATTTACTCATTTGGTTGAATTTATATAGCTTTTTTCTTTCTCAATCTGCTCCCTTTTTTATCCAAATCTTTGTTGTGTTAATGGCACTCATTTAAACACTCATTTTTGAAGGCAAGACAATAAAAGAGGCAAAAAAACAGAAGGCAAAATATAAGAAGTTTTTTTTTTTTAATTTGGAATTTGTTATTAAAAAAATATTTTAAATGGGAAAACCACAATTTATTAGAAATAGTTTTTAGGATTTCATTCAATTTGTTAGAAATAGCTTTTAAGATTTCATTCAATTTATTAGAAATAGTTTTTAGGATTTCATTCAATTTATTAGAAATAGTTTTTAGGATTTCATTCAATTTGTTAGAAATAGCTTTTAAGATTTCATTCAATTTGTTAGAAATAGCTTTTAAGATTTCATTCAATTTATTAGAAATAGTTTTTAGGATTTCATTCAATTTGTTAGAAATAGCTTTTAAGATTTCATTCAATTTATTAGAAATAGTTTTTAGGATTTCATTCAATTTATTAGAAATAGTTTTTAGGATTTCATTCAATTTGTTAGAAATAGCTTTTAAGATTTCATTCAATTTGTTAGAAATAGCTTTTAAGATTTCATTCAATTTGTTAGAAATAGCTTTTAAGATTTCATTCAATTTGTTAGAAATAGCTTTTAAGATTTCATTCAATTTATTAGAAATAGTTTTTAGGATTTCATTCAATTTGTTAGAAATAGCTTTTAAGATTTCATTCAATTTGTTAGAAATAGCTTTTAAGATTTCATTCAATTTGTTAGAAATAGCTTTTAAGATTTCATTCAATTTATTAGAAATAGTTTTTAGGATTTCATTCAATTTGTTAGAAATAGCTTTTAAGATTTCATTCAATTTGTTAGAAATAGCTTTTAAGATTTCATTCAATTTGTTAGAAATAGCTTTTAAGATTTCATTCAATTTGTTAGAAATAGCTTTTAAGATTTCATTCAATTTGTTAGAAATAGCTTTTAAGATTTCATTCAATTTGTTAGAAATAGCTTTTAAGATTTCATTCAATTTATTAGAAATAGTTTTTAGGATTTCATTCAATTTGTTAGAAATAGCTTTTAAGATTTCATTCAATTTGTTAGAAATAGCTTTTAAGATTTCATTCAATTTGTTAGAAATAGCTTTTAAGATTTCATTCAATTTGTTAGAAATAGCTTTTAAGATTTCATTCAATTTGTTATTCGTAACTAAGGTCGATTGTAGAAATTAGAGAAAAACAATTAAGAATTGTTTTCTTTTTCCGCGTGAACCAGATATTTTGGCGAATTTTGGGTTGATTTTCTCCTTTTTGTGTACTGTTCCTTATAATCTGTTCACTTATGGTGGATTTAATTCTATGAAAATCCCTATTTAGGATAAATCTGAGCTAGCCAGATTAATCTTAAAACTATTTTGCTCCTGTCCACCTGTTTGATATCCTACTGGTGGTGGTATTCGGGTAAATTCATTCCCTCATCTAATACTGAACTTGTGTTTTAATCTCAGAACTAACAACGATGCCTAAGAACAGAGGTAAGAGAGGAAAGAACAGGAAGAGGGGAAAGAACGAAGCGGACGATGAGAAGCGTGAGCTTGTGTTCAAGGAAGACGGACAAGAATATGCCCAAGTTCTCCAAATGTTGGGTAATGGCAGATGCGAAGCAATGTGCATAGATGAGACAAAACGACTATGCCACATCCGAGGAAAGATGCACAAGCCAGTGTGGATTGCAGCCGGTGATATCATTCTCGTCGACCTTGGTGATTATCAGGATGACAAAGCTGACGTAATCCTCAAATACATGCCTGATAAGGCTAGGCTTTTGAAGGCTTATGAGGAGCTTCCTGATAACACTCGTCTCAACGAGGGATTTGCTGTTGGGATCGACCGCGAGGCTGGAGGCAAAGATTACATCGAGTTTGAAGATATCGATTAAGATCTAGATATCGGGATTCATGTTCTTTAAATATCATGCTTGACTGCAAATATTTCGCTGGTGAATCAAGAATATGCTAAAAGTAACACATGCAGTCTTTTTTTTTTTGTTTTTTGGTGGCCACGTTTATGAATAACTTCACTTTTTAGAGAATTATAATGTCCCTTGAGATAAATGAACAAATTGCAGAGTGATATATGAGAAACCTGAGCGCGTTCCTAGATCTACCCAAACTTTTGTTCTGGAATTAGGGTATATTGTTCTTCTTTTCTTACTTTTTGAGCCTATCATTGCCAAGAGTTGTGCCATTGATGGTTTGAGAGAGATGGTTCTAGATCTTACAGGCAAAGACTTGCAAGTATTATTTGAATATACAAATTATAAAACAGCATCAAACTTATTGTCTCTCTCGACTAAGTAGAAGACAAAGGGTACTACTTGAATTTCTTTGTTGTAGATGATTTATTAGTGCTATCAGTTTTTTTTTTTTTTTTTTTTTTTTTTTTTCACCTTGGTCGCATACTCGCTGTTTGTAGTAAATTTGACCCGATGCAGAAAATAATACAAATGGTGTTTGAATAATAATAGTTTAATTTTAGAATTTTATTTAGAATCGATGCAAATTTTCACAAGATTAAGTGTTCCGTTTTACATTATTCAAGATAAGAATTTATCATGCATAAACATAGAATGATGTAACTCAATTTAATATCAAATGATTAATTTTGAGATAAATCGATTCGGTCTAAATAGATAATGTTGCATCTAATTGATATATTTATATTTCTCTCTTAAATTTCAAACTAAATTATAAGAGCTAATATTCAAGAAAATTTTGAAACAACTTAATTTATTAATTCAATAGATATAAATGAACAATGATTAGATTTGTTTGATAACAAAAAAATATCAATTATGATCCAAATTTTAAATTTGCCCCGGCTAGAGAATCCATCATACAAAAGTCTAAACAAGCCTACTAATATGATATCTCCAAACATAGTATGACAATCATGACGAGAAAAACATGAAGCTTATGTATTGAACTATATGTAGCAGTGGTCGGTTTGCCGACTTCCTGAATGCGAGTGAAATAGAATGGATGGTTGCATACTTAGTCTCTGCCAGCGGCGCCTGTAGACTGTTGTTAGCATCCGATTGGCGGTACTATGTTGGATCTTGCATCTTTCCCCCATTTTTTTTGTCTTAAATTGTCAATGGAAGTCAACAAATTTGTTATAGTTATTGATCATTTTATCAGAGTAAACATGCATTGTTCAAGTCTCTGAGCTAACAAATTATATGTACATGGCAAAAAATGTCGAGGTTTACTCTCTTATTTGGGTAAAATGTATATTAATCTTTGAACCTAGAGTTGAAGAGAAAGTAGATCTTTAAACTTAATTTTTATAACCTTTTAAATTTATGCCTATTAACAATTAAACTTCTGTCATTAAGAGTTTTATTAAAGAAATTACATTTTTTTTATTAAAGAAATCCAGTTGGATCGGCCGGCCTCTCCAAGGACTAGGAGGTAGGGGTGGGCAGAACCGGCCCGGAACCGCAAAACCGGACCGGACCGCCGGTCCGGTCCGGTTCTCGGCCGGTTCTCTCTCCCGTGGGACCGGTTCCGGTTCCACTAATTGGAGAACCGGGAACCGCGGTCCGGTTCCCGGTTCCCCATGCCGGTCCCGAGAAATCCCACGGGAGACCGACCCATGGGTCGGCCCGGTGGATTATCCGACCCATGGGTCGGCCCGCTTAAATAAAACCTATTTCATTTTCGGAATTAAAATGTAAATAAAAAATCATTTCTTCACTTTCACTCTTTCAGCCTTCAGTGCTTCACCTCCAGCGACACCGACAAGCGAGCGAGTCGCCGACGCCGAGCCCTAGCCCCTGAACTCCTCATTTCCTTTCACTCCTCAGTGGCTCAGTACCGACGACCCGTCCCCGACCCCAACCGGCGACCTGCGTAGTGCGATCTGACCAACGGAACAACTCCGATTTGAAAGGTTAGTTTTCTGTTTTCATTCAGCCATTCCAGAGGCCAAAGGGGCAGTAAAAGCCATCAGAAGTGAAGCCTTCTTCAGACCTTCAAAATCTGGAAAAGATGAACGTCCAGTTGCTGCCTTGCGAAGGTAAAATTCTCCAGTGCTACTCCTCGTACATTGTTTCTTTTGAAAGGAAATTGTAGTTTGTTAAACAAACGTTCTCATTTCTTCATCTTTGCTTTCTCCTTCCTCTGGAATTAGGCATATTGTTTCTTTATTATTATTATTTTTTTAAATTAAAAAAAAAATTAATATGTATGGGAGGGAACCGGTACCGAACCGGAACCGGACCGAAAATTCGGTCCGGTTCCGGTTCGGTACCGGTTCCGGCAGGGACCGGTTCCGGTTTCGGAAATTCATTTCCCGAAACCCACGGTCCGGTCCGGTTCCAGCCCAGAACCGGCCCGGACCGGACCGTGCCCAGCCCTACTAGGAGGCCACTCCTCAGTCAAATTTATAAGATTTAAATTATTTATTTTCGAAATTTTGAGGTTTGCTTGATTAAATGTGGGATTATTTTACGAAATTGGGCCCATTTTGGGCCGCGTTTTGGATGAGCTTGGTCGGGTACTAGTTGCCCAAAACTAGCTTCTTTATAAAGCAACAGAACTCTATCGCTTGGCTAAAGTTGGACGTAACCTGTCTGTTACAAGTAGGCAGAGCAGAACTAGGGTTCCAAAATTCTCTAGATTTCGATTGATTTCCGTATCTTCTTTGATATTCTCTTTCGCTCAAAGGTATGGATGTTGTTTTTTTGGCTATTTTTGATTTGATGATGCTTTTATTGCTGTTTATGCCGACGAAAATTCGAGCTATGAACTTTGCTTTACCTGATCAATCGTTCATTTTATTTTTGTGAATCGGTTTTTTTTTTTTTTTTGTGTACTGAATATAACGACGGGTGAAGGAAGAAGGGAGAAAATTTGTTGATTTCGTTGGTTTGTTGGCTGATACTCACTACTTTTTTAGTTCTTCGGATTCGTAACTAAGGTCGATTGTAGAAATTAGAGAAAAACAATTAAGAATTGTTTTCTTTTTCGGCGTGAATCAGATATTTACGAATTTTGGGTTGATTTTCTCTTTTTTGTTTACTGATCCTGATAATCTGTCCACTTATGGTGGATTTAATTCTATGAAAATCCCCATTTAGGATCAATCTGAGCTAGCCAGATTAATCTTATAACTGTTTTGCTCCTGTCCACCTATTTGACATCCTACTGGTGGTGGTATTTGGGTAAATTCATTCCCTCATCTAATACTGAATTTGTCTTTTAATATCAGAACTAACAACCATGCCGAAGAACAAAGGTAAGGGAGGAAAAAACAGGAAGAGGGGAAAAAACGAAGCGGATGATGAGAAGCGTGAGCTTGTGTTCAAGGAAGACGGACAAGAATATGCCCAAGTTCTCCGAATGTTGGGTAATGGCAGATGCGAAGCAATGTGCATAGACGGGACAAAAAGACTATGCCACATCCGAGGAAAGATGCACAAGAAGGTGTGGATTGCAGCCGGTGATATCATTCTCGTCGGCCTTCGTGATTATCAGGACGATAAAGCTGACGTAATCCTCAAATACATGCCTGATGAGGCTAGGCTTTTGAAGGCTTATGGGGAGCTTCCTGATAACACTCGTCTCAATGAGGGCATTGCTGGTGGGATCGACGACGAGGATGAGGCTGGAGGCGAAGATTACATCGAGTTTGAAGATGAAGATATCGATAAGATATAGATATCGGTATTCACGACCTTTAAATATCATGCTGGACTGCACATATTTCGGCAGGTGAATCAACAATATGCTAAAAGTAACATATACTGTTCATGATTATGTGCTATTATATGCTGGGTTTTTTTTTGGTGGAAACGTTTATGAGTAACTTTACTTTCTGTAGAATTATAATGTCCTTGTTTTTGCCTTTTTTCCCTTGAGATGAATGAACAAATTGCAGAGTGATATATGAGAAACCTGAGCATATTCCTTAATCTACCCAAATTTTTGTTCTGGAATTAGGGTTATTTGTTCTTCTTTGCTTACTTTTGAGCCTATCATTGCCAAGAGATCTGCCATTGATGGTTTGAGAGAGATGGTTCTAGATCTTACGGGCAAAGATTTGGAGTTTTTTTCATATGTTTTTGCAAGTACTATGTGAATATACAAATTATAAAACAGCATCAAACTTATTGTCTCTCTCACCTAAGTAGAAGACAAAGGCTTTGAGCCATCAACTATGTCATTAAATTAAGTTGTAATTTTAGTTGCTTTTGCTTCAGTACTTGAATTTCTTTGTTGTAGATGATTTATTAGTGTTTTGTTTTAACTTTGCTCGCATACTCGCTGTTCGTAGTAGATCGAACTTGATGCAGAAAATAATATTTGAATTTCAGAATTATGTGTACCATAATATGTAGTTATCAATGAATTAGACTTGATTTGGAGCCTTGTAGGCCAAAGCTCTAATAGACAATGTTGACGTGTTCTTTGAATGACTTTTGTAATATATCTTGATCTTCTTTCTTTTGATGTTGGACTTTTAATACATGTAAAATGTGTATCAAAATAAAATTTTGTTAATCTCGGGATCTTGGGCCTAGTGATGGGCCCATGGCTGCTTGGGTTAGTTTGAGTTGGTTATGGGTCTTAATTTTTTTCGAGTATGGTTAGCTTTAGTGGAATTTCTTTGAGTATGGTTAACTTTTTTTTTTTTTTTTTTGTAATTTCTTCTACAATTACAAAAAAAAAAAATGAAGTGTTCTAATACTGTTTCGGTTTGTATCTTGCGAATTTTCAAAATTAGAACCGAGAACCTTTTGTTCCAGTAGGTTCATTTGTAAGTCCGGTTTTCTTGAAGTTGGAATTGAACCGAACGAAACCTTGAACCTCGATTCGGTCATTCTAACCAAACTAGTTTCAACATAAGAAAAAAAAATCAAAATATACCAGCTAATTTTCTGATCCATTCTAATCTATCCGTCCAACTATTTATAATCTACTTTTCATTACTAACTTACCCTTAATTTAATTAATAAAAAAGTATGATAATATCAATATGTTAGAAAAAAGTTTAAAATCTAAATGTGAAACTAGGCTCCCCAAACAAGACAATATCCACTTCTAGTCGAATCCCCCGCAATAATTTGTCTTTCCAAGTCTTATCGCAAAACTAGTCTTGTTAATGTAAATTATAGATCTTTACTTATCTTGAATTTAAATGTCCCGAATTGATTAACTTGCGGAAGCCAGCGGGTGCACAGCTTGAGTGGAGGAGATGAATGATTCAATAAATGGGTAGGGGTTGACTGTGAGTGTGATATTGAGAAAAAGAAGAAGAGGGTGAAATTTCAAAAGTGAGTGTCTGTTTGTCTTTTTGGTCCCACCTTTGAAAACAGCATCAACGGGAAACCCTCGTCATCTTCTTGGGAACACCTCTCTCTCTCTCTCTCTCTCTTTCTAGAGTTTTGAGAAAAGCCCTTTTATATTCTCTTCTTTCGCTTTGATTATTTCAGTTCCTTTGAGACTTTCTAGCCTGTTTCGGGAAGACAAGATAAAGAAGAAGAAGAAGAAGAAGAAGAAGAAGCGCAGATCTTCCTGCCAGACAGACTTCTTTGAAGCATCTGAAAATCCTTCTGCCACCTTTCTGCAAATGTTTCTCATGGATATCAGACTGAGTTTTAGCTGTTGAGGAAAACAAAAAGCTTACTTATCCGGCGGGTAGTTCAACGGAGAATCCTTACCGGCGTACATGGGAAGGCCAAGCAAATTATCAATCATGTTTCTTATTCTACTTGAGACTTCGCTCTTCTCCTGTTACATAGATTACTGATTATAATTGGCGAAAATGGAACTCCAAGTCTCTCTCTCTATATTTTTTTGGGTTTATTTTACTGTAACCATCAAACTTCCCCTTTTATTTAAACAAACCATCAAAGTACACTATTCATCACCAAAACCATCCGAAATAGACAAAAAAAAAAAAAAAAACCACTACTAGTTGACCGATGTGGACAGACAGGTTTACCGGTCTGTTCGGTGCCCACGTTGCACTGGCCAGACAGGGACCGGTCAACCGGTCTGCGGGAACGGGTCGATCGGTCCCCGCCGTGAGTCACGGCGTCGTGTGATGCCCGAGACAATGGGTGTCATTGCTGACGCCCAGACCAGTCAACCCCTATAAATAGCGACCTCTCTCTCGAAATTTTACAACACTCTCCTCACTTCTTTTGACTTCTCTCGATCATTTTCTCATTCCGGCAATATTTTTCGTAATTGACAGCAAAGTATTAATTTTTTTATAATTTTCTTTTATTATGCAATTAAAAAAAAATTATTTTATAATTTTTTATGCAATTAG
The DNA here is from genome assembly GCA_022432975.1 of Begonia masoniana. Classification (NCBI taxonomy): domain Eukaryota; kingdom Viridiplantae; phylum Streptophyta; class Magnoliopsida; order Cucurbitales; family Begoniaceae; genus Begonia; species Begonia masoniana. The sequence goes on from CM039513.1 coordinate 38,667,003, forward strand.
AATATTTTTTTGCTTTTATCTTCTATGGAAATATTTTTGCTATATATTTTTTCATTCTATTTTTTAATTGAAAACGTAAGAGTAGTGATATTATTAGTGAATATATTCATTATCTTATTTTTCGTACCGTTTATTTAGTGGTGTAATTGTACTGTGTAAACAAGTTATGTCTAAGGAGACTAAAATTTAAGTGGTCCGTTTGTGATCTTCTGGTCTTTTCTGGAAACTTACTTGAAAAAGTAATTATGTCTAAGGAGATTGTCCAGTATAGTCTTTCTTGGAAATTATTCTGATCAGTATTCTTCACGTTTTACAGCGCCGACACAATTATCGTGGGATAATTTTGTTAATACATTTTAATATATTATATTGTTCATGTGATATTTCTGATAGATTATGATTCAAGTAGATCGATTGATCTAAACGAGGCAGCAAATTCTGATGCCAATATGGATTGGCTGGCGGATGTCACACCTGCATATGGTGATCTACAAGCATTTAATCACTTAGATGAAAATGAAGAAATAGAGTTATATTCGACCTCCAGAACGTTGGACGATGAACTTCGAACACCGGTCAGCTCGAATGACGAGGAGGTGGCCTCCTCCATACTGGTAAGAGAACAAATCTCATTCGAAATTTTTTTGGGAAAACAATATAGTTCTTTAAACGAACTTAAAGAAGAAATATCTCAATATTCTTTGAAAAATAGATATGGTATAAAACATACCCAAGTGACCGTTGGCGAGTGATAGCTAAGTGTGAAGGCTGTTAGTGGCGACTACATGAGAGTACATTGATAGGTTTAAAAGTCGCCTTATATGAGAAATCTCTTATATTATCGAGATAGTGAGAAAGAATTTCACTGTCGACATTTCAACAAGTCTTGTCATAAGAGCAATAAGCATAGTCCGAACCCTTAATGAAGGGAATTGTGATAAACAGTACAGTCAACTATGGTTGTATGGAGCCGAAATATTTAGATCAAATCCTGGTAGCAGAGTAAAAATTGATGGTAACCTAGTGAGCGATAATTCTTTTCGGTTCCAAAGATTTTATATGTGCATGGCTGCTTGTAAGACAGGTTTGCTGCTGTGCGGTAGACCTATTATTTCTTTAGATGACTCTCATCTGAAGGGGTCATGTCCCGGCCAATTATTCACAGTTGTCAATATTGATGGCAACGATGAAATATATCATGTTCTTGTTGCTAACGTCGAATCTGAATGTGCGGACTCATGGACGTGGTTTTTGCAAATTTTAAAGGAAGACTTAAACACTGAATCTGGGCGCGAGTGGACTATTGTTTCAAATCGACAAAATGTATAATGTATTTCTATGTGTTATTTCAAATATTGAGGCGTTGTGGTAGTTATCTTGTTTTATGTTAACGATATTTTACTTTCAAATATTAGAGGTTGAAGAACGTTGTTCGAGAAAAATTCAGAGATGCTGAACACCGCTTCTGCCTTTGGCATATGTACACGAATTTCAAACAATAATTTAAGGGCAAAGCTGTAATGGTTTGAACTCTAAATACTTATGTCAATGATGTATTTGAGGATATTTATTTCTATGAATGATATGTTGTAAGAGTTGGGTTGGACAATTTTGGTAGGGAAAAAAAATTGACGTTCTCAGGAAAAAAAAAAAAAAAAAAACAGAACGAGTGGCGACTGATCGACGCTACAGTAGCCGATCGATCTCTGCCCGATTTTACACAATCTTTCATTATTCAGATTGATGCTTGCCAAGGGGGAATGGGAGCTGTCCTGATGCAGCATCGCTAGGTTATCGCTTTTATGAGTAAACCTTTTAACTCCAGAAACTTGGGACTCTTTATCTACGAAAAAGAGCTGCTTGCTCTGGTATCCGCGGTACAGCTCTGGAGACATTATTTGGAAGGTAACCGGTTCATTATTCAAATAGATCATCAATCACTCAAATACTTATTTGAGCAACGCATTACTACTCCGTTACAGCAAAAATGGTTATCTAAGTTGTTAGGGTTGAACTATCAAATCGAGTATCGCCAAGGCAAGTTTAACGTGGTAGCCAACGCCCTCTCTCGTATTCCCGATCTTTCATCACAGGAGGATTCATACTGTCAGGCTTTATCCATCACTACCCCTCAGTGGATGCAAGAAGTCATCTCCAGCTATGACGAGGACGAATGGGCAAAGAACTTCATCACCAAACTGTCTGTCGACAGTTCACAGGTACCTCATTTTTCTTTTTCTCAGGGTCTCATCCGTTTTAAGGGGAGGCTAGTTCTGGGACAGAGAAAATTCTATTCGTTCTAAAGTTCTCAAAACTTTGCACGAATCGGCTGAAGGAGGGCATTCGGGCATTCAAGCGACACTCCACTGCGCCAAAGCATTATTCTGGTGGCCAGGTCTAATTACAGCAGTGCAGGAATATATCAGAGGTTGTGATACTTGCCAACATTGCAAACCCAAACACGTTCCTTACCCTGGGCTCCTCCAGCCACTTCCGATTCCTCAACACCCGTGGACTCATATTGCCATGGATTTTATAAAAGGACTTCCCAGCTCCCTTCAATCCAACTGTATCTTGGTAGTGGTGGATCGGTTCACCAAATATTCTCACTTCCTCGCTCTCCGACACCCTTTCACAGCGGTGCAGGTCGCAAATATTTTTTTAGATAATATCTTCAAGCTTCATGGCATGCCTCAATCGATGGTTTCAGACAAAGACCCAATTTTTCTATCCACATTTTGGCAATCTCTTTTTTCTTCTATGGGTACAGTACTGGATATGTCCACCGCGTACCACCCCGAGTCCAACGGCCAGACAGAACGATTAAATCAATGCCCCGAGATGTATTTACGTTGCATGAATTTTCGGAAACCTGCTGCTTGGCGACAATTGCTACCCCTGGCAGAATGGTGGTATAACACCACAATGCAATCTGCCATTCGCACGACCCCATTTGAAGCTCTTTATGGCCACCCTCCTCCCAGGTTGGTTTTGGGTCCGTACTTACAGTCTCCGTCCGCCGCAGCTACGGGTTTTCTCTAAGACCGTCATGCCATGGATACCTTGTTAAAGGAGAATATCGCCCAAGCTCAGACCCGAATGAAATTATATGCTGATCGACATCGAACTGAGCGTAGCTTTCAACCGGAGGATTAGGTTTACCTCAAACTTCAGCCATATCGTCAGTTTTCGGTCGCTTCCCGACAGTCTCATAAACTCGCCCCGAAATATTTTGACCCCTTCCAAATTTCGGCCCGCGTGGGTTAGGTTGCTTATAAGTAGGCTTTATCGGCGGGCTCTCAAATTCACCCTGTTTTTCATGTTTCACTTTTGAAGAAGAACATTGGCAGTCATGCCCCCTCTTCTCCTATATTACCTTCCGATTTTTTCGCCGCGGATCCTATCAAAGTTCCCCTCCGTCTTCTCCAAACCAGGGTGGTCAAGCGCAGAAATTTTCTGGCCACTCAGTGGCTGGTCCAGTGGCAAAACCGGCCGGTGTCTGATGCTACATGGGTGGACTCTGAGATTGTCACTGCTCAATTTCCAGAGTTTCGACCTTGGGGACAAGGTCCAACCGAGGGGGAGGACTGTTACGAGAAGGGCCTCCAGATCGGACTGAGCAGCTGAGCTACCAAGGGCAAGCGTAGTAGACACAGTAGAAACAGGCCAAGTCAGCCCAAACCCATTTAACAGTAGGGGTGGGCAGGACCAGACCGGGAACCGAGAACCGGACCGGACCAACGGTTTCGGTCTGGTTTTGGTCCCAGGGTGATGGACCACGGTCCGGTCCTTGGTCCACAGCTTGAATTTCCGAAGAACCGGGACCGGACCGAAGAATCGATTTTAAGGCAGCTTGTATTCAGTCAGTCTTGCTGCTTCGCTTCGTTCTTCTTCCCAAATCCCTAGTCCAGAACCAGAGCACCCGAACCCCCAAGTCCCGACCTTCGAACCGTGAACACTTGAGTCCCGACCTCCGAATCGCGAACACCCGAGTCCCCTCGCGCTTGCACTCACGCCAGTCGCCTACTCGGATCCCTTTGTCCTCGCGAGCTCGCTGCCTGACGCTGTTCGCCTCGCTTCTGTGAGTAAATTGATCTGTTTCCTCTTTTTTCATTTTCACGTCTGTCCCATCACCAATGTTTAATGTTTTTTTAAGGAGAGAATCTGAGAATGGAGGAAGAAGAGGTGTGAGAGAGGGCGTCAATGGTGGTCAATGGAAAGAGAGAGAAAGAAGAGAGATAGAGGTTTCGTTGGTTGTAAACGAAGGGGAAAGAAGGATTAGATCTTTTTCTCCACCAGATATTATTTAAAAAGCTCTGAAACTGAATCACTTCCTCATTTTGTTTTAACATTTTCAAGATAAAAAAATAAATAAATAAATAAAAGATGGTAGGAACCGGGACCGAACCGGGACCGGACCGGACCGAACCTCCCAGGTCCGGTTCTGGGTTTCGGGAAAAAATTCCCGAAACCTTGGTCCGGGTTCGGTCTGGGCGCAGGACCGGACCGAACCGGCCCGTGCCCACCCCTATTTAACAGGAGTGATGACGCGACAATATGTTAAGCTTTGACCTGCAAAGACAACTCTAAGCTCGAAAAAGAAGATCGTTAGCTTCCTTGAAACACGAATCCAACAGATCCAATAAAATAAATGTAAACAAATATTAAACGTGCTCGGATTGAAACGAAAATGAAATATCGAATGTTTCCGAGAATCGGCCAATAATCGCTATTTGAAGCGTTTTGGCAAGAGTTTTCTTTCCAGGAAGAGAACTCGATTCAAGGAATCGGTTAGGCCACTTCTTGCCGTTTTCCGATCTCAAAAGAAAGGAGAAGAAGATGACAAATCCGTTCTTACAAGCTACCAAGCTTGAAGATCGGTTTTCGGGGGCGCAACCCCTTGATCGTTGTCAACCGAGCTTACCTTGGTAGCTCCTCGCTCCAAGCTTCTTCTATCGAGAGAAGACAAATCCGCGGATCCTCATAAAAATCAACCAAAAATTACAATCACCAATGCCATGAATATATCCTAATGGTGGGCTAGGGTTTTGAGTGGGTTGGGCTTGGGCCTTTATTTGGACAAGCCATGTCTTCAACGTCAATTGGGCCAAACCATAAGCTAAGCCACCAACTAAGCCTAACATTCATCTAATCCTAAAATGCCTAATCATGCAGGCATATAATAAGATTAACAAAAAGGCCAACGTTTGCCAATAAGTCTTAAATAAAAAGTACAAACATCACAGCACGAGAAGACAAATTCCCATATGAGCATTAGGCCGCCTCTCTAGTCCTTCCACATGAGGAGGTGCTTCGGTTGGTCAACGTCTCCAGGTTTAGTCTCCCACTTCAAGTCGGCCACGGCATCCTCCAAGTCTTCACACGATCCATAACCTGCAAAAGAGACAAGTGTGTTAGTTAAGTTATGGATTCGAGCATGAGATCGTGTAATGGGCCTATGGGGCACAACACAATACCGTTAGAAGAATCTCCAATATATGGTGCAGCAGAGAGGAGAGAGAAAGGCATGGAATAGTTTCGTTATCTTTTACTCTTTATTGTTTTACCTTTTGTTTTTCGTTTTCAGTCTGTAAGAACTTTTTCGTTTCTATCCGAGTACTCTTTTCTACGAATATTGGTGTTTCCATTGACACAGAATAGAAAAAGCTTCTTTTCCACCATTCCCAATACTACCCACTGCGAAAAGATTCAGAAATATTTTTTCGCCATATCTGGCTACTCATTCTACCTCAATGGGAAGGTCTCCTTGCTGTGAGAAAGCTCACACAAATAAAGGCGCTAGGACCAAAGAAGAAGACGACCGCCTCATCGCCTACATCCGCGCCCACGGCGAGAGCCCCATTTTTAAAATACCTTATAAAATACAGAAGATACCACAAGCAGATCTACAATTAAAACAAAAAATGGGGCTCTGTTCTAAGTGTGCTCAACTATAATTTCCCAAATATTTCTGAATCTTTTCGCAGTGGGTAGTATTGGGAATGGTGGAAAAGAAGCTTCTTCTATTCTGTGTCAATGGAAACACCAATATTCGTAGAAAAGAGTATTCGGATAGAAAAGAAAAAGTTATTACAGACTGAAAACGGAAAAGAAAAGTTAAAACGATAAACAGTAAAAGATAACGAAACTATTCCATGCCTTTCTCTCCTCTCTGCTGCACCATATATTGGAGATTCTAACGGTATTGTCGTGTAATCACTCCTGTTAAATGGGTTTGGGCTGACTTGGTCTGTTTCTACTGCGTCTACTACGCTTGCCCTTGGTAGCCCAGCTGCTCAATCCGACCTGGAGGCCCTTCTCGTAACACCTCCATTCTCTTTTCTTTCTTTTTTCTAACTTTTCCCCACGTAGAAATTGCCTGAACTCCTGCCATTTCTCATGTCTTCTAGAGAATTCAAGAGGTAAAATTCCCATTTTACACTTGCTTTTACATGAGTCGATAGAAGTTGTGATTTTCTTCCTCAAAAAATTTCGATCGCGGCCGACTGGTTTGCGGTGGTCGGAGGATACGTGTGGCGATTCCGGCGAGGTAAGCGCTTTCTCTGATTTCTCTCTGGTTTACAGAAATTTGAAGAGGAGGTTTCTGGATTTTTGGGTGTGATTTCATCCTCACAGAATTGCTTGAATTATAGGGAAGGATTTTAATTCTTTCCATAGAAAGGATGATACGAATCTTAGGAAGGATTTTATTTCCTCAATGTTTGCAGGATATTGTTTTGAAACTTGGGCTGGATTATTTCCATAGATTGTTGATTGTGTAATTTGGTCATAATTATGGATGTTAATTGGATTTAGTTGCTGGTTTCTATTTATATTCGTGGAAGGAGATTGATTTTTGATTTGAAACTCTTACAATATAATCCAATCAATTTAGGGCTAATTGACATCAGATTTAGGAAATTAATTTGATTGAATGCTAATTAGGGTTTAATTGCAAATTTTTGTAGAAATTGAATTCTTAATTTGGGGATAAAATTTTGGTACGTTACAGAAATCCACTCGGATTTTCTGCTGAAAATCAGCAAACCCGATTTCCAAATCGGATTTCTAGCTACTTTGATTACTTGATTTGTTTAGAGAGATTGAAATCTGATTTTTAGGGCTAGAATCTGATTTTTCTGTTGTTGATTGGATTGGATTCGGATATCCTTGTGATTTTAGGAAAACAAATCTAGATTACGTTTTGAATTGGATAGATTTGAGGATTTAAATTTTGAATTCATTCAAGGATTTCAAATTTGGAAACCTAACTATTACATAACCTTTTAGTTATAACCAGGCAAAGCAGAACTTGGTTCGAAAATTTCGATTGATTTCCTTCATCTTCTTTGATATTCTCTTTCGCTCTAAGGTATGGATGTTGTTTTTGGCTATTTTTGATTTGATGATGCTTTTATTGCTGTTTATGCCAACGAAAATTCAAGCTATTAACTTTGCTTTACTTGATCAATCGTTTATTTGATTTTTCTGAATCAATTTTTTTTTTTTTGGTACTGAATATAACGACGGTTGAAGGAAGAAGGGAGAAAATTTGTTGATTTCGTTGGTTTGTTGGCTGATACTCACTACTTTTTTAGTTCTTTCGGATTCGTAACTAAGATCGATTGTAGAAATTAGAGAAAAACAATAAAGAATTGTTTACTTTCTCCACGTGAATCAGATATTTACGAATTTTGGGTTGATTTTCTCCTTTTTGTTTACTGTTCCTGATAATCTGTCCACTTATGGTGGATTTAATTCTATGAAAATCCCTATTTAGGATAAATCTGAGCTAGCCAGATTAATCTTAAAACTATTTTGCTCCTGTCCACCTGTTTGATATCCTACTGGTGGTGGTATTCGGGTAAATCCATTCCCTCATCTAATACTGAATTTGTCTTTTAATATTAGAACTAACAACCATGGCGCAGAACAAAGGTAAGGGAGGAAAGAACAAGAAGAGGGGAAAGAACGAAGCGGACGATAAGAAGCGTGAGCTTGTGTTCAAGGAAGACGGACAAGAATATGCCCAAGTTCTCTGAATGTTGGGTAATGGCAGATGCGAAGCAATGTGCATAGATTGGAACAAACGACTATGCCACATCCGAGGGAAGATGCACAAGAAGGTGTGGATTGCAGCCGGTGATATCATTCTCGTCGGCCTTCGTGATTATCAGGACGATAAAGCTGACGTAATCCTCAAATACATGCCTGATGAGGCTAGGCTTTTGAAGGCTTATGGGGAGCTTCCTGATAACACTCGTCTCAACGAGGGCATTGCTGGTGGGATCGACGACGAGAATGAGGCTGGAGGCGAAGATTACATCGAGTTTGAAGATGAAGATATCGATAAGATCTAGATATTGGTATTCACGACCTTTAAATATCATGCTTGACTGCACATATTTCGGCTGGTGAATCAACAATACGCTAAAAGTAACATATACTGTTCATGATTATGTGCTATTATATGCAGGGTTTTTTTTTGGTGGAAACGTTTATGAATAACTTTACTTTCTGTAGATTTATAATGTCTTTGTTTTTGCCTTTTTCCCCTTGAGATTCATCAGAGTGATATGTGAAAAACCTGAGCATATTCCTTAATGTACCCAAACTTTTGTTCTGGAATTAGGGTTATTTGTTCTTCTTTGCTTACTTTTTGAGCCTATCATTGCCAAGAGATCTGCCATTGATGGTTTGAGAGAGATGGTTTGAGAGAGATGGTTCTAGAGATTTGGAGTTTTCTCATATGTTTTTGCAAGTACTATGTGAATATACAAATTATAAAACAGCATCAAACTTATTGTCTCTCTCGCCTAAGTAGAAGACAAAGGCTTTGAGCCATCAACTATGTCATTAAATTAAGTTATAATTTTAGTTGCTTTTGCTTCACTTTTCAAACCCTACTTAAAATAAAAGGCTACTACTTGAATTTCTTTGTTTTAGATAATTTATTAGTGCTATCATGTATTTTTTTTTTGTAGTTGTTTTTTACTTTGCTCGCATACTCGATCTTCGTAGTAGATTGAACCTGATGCAGAAAATAATACGGATGGGTGTTTGATTAAAAATAGTTGAATGAATTATGTCTACCATAATATATAGTTATTGTAAGCCTTGTAAATCACAATATTATAAGATATTCTTGATAATTTTATGATTTTTATTTAGAATCGATGCAAATTTTCACAAAATCCAACCTGAAATATAATATTGAGTGTTCCGTTTTAAATGACATAAGATAAGAATTTATCATGCATAAACATAGAATGATGTAATTCAATTTAATATCAAACGATCAACTTTGAGATAGATAGACTCAATCTAAATCGATAAGATCAAAACGATGTTGCATCAAATTGAAATATTTATATTTCTCTCTTATCTCTTAAAGTTCAAACTAATTGTAAGAGCTAATGTTCAAGAAAATTTGAATCAACTTAATTTACTGATTATTAGCTCTAAAAGATGTGTTCCCACCCACACTAATCTTGATAATAGTTTCTCTCTGAATTCAATTCACCTTCAATAGATAGAGATGAACAATGATTTGATTTAGGTCGATAACAAAAAATATCAATTTTAATAGATATGATCCAAAGTCGAAAAGATATGATCCAGATTCAAATTTGTCTCGGCCAGAGAATCTATCATACCAAAGACGATAAGGTTCCAAAGTTGAAACAAACCCACCAATACGATATCTCGAAACGTAGTAGAACAACCATTACAAGAAAAATATGAAATTTACAAAGACTCATATATAATAAATCAAAAAGGAACTGACTTTAAGAGCCAAATGATGATCTTCAAGCCCGAGTCGCAAAAGACTCTAAAAAATCGATTGTAAACGATGTCAATTATTCTAAAAATCAACCAACAAAAAGAGACAATCTAAATATGACTCAAATTGAATAAAAGAGACAATGAATTGGCTAAAAACCGAAATAAGCAACGTAATTGAAAGCAACTTAGAACAATCGTTGAAGAGGTAGAATGGTTCAACGTCACCTTCGTCGGATTAAGGACATCGATCAAGGAAAGATGAAAGCTCCAACCTGACTATGTCCTCTCTCGAGTATCTTTTTTATTTTTTCTCTAATAATTTCTTTTTCATCAAAATTTATATGCTTTCCTTGGATGTGTTTTGCCCCGCAAAGATGTTGTCTTGGTGATCATGGGTCTACGTGCCAGGTTATCGATGAATTAGACTTGACTTGGAGCCTTGTAGGCCAAAGCTCTAATAGACAATGTTGATGTGTTCTTTGAATAACTTTGTAATATATCTTGATCTTCTTTTGATGTTGGACTTTTAATACATGTAAAATATGTATCAAATAAAATTTTGTTCATCTCGGGATCTCGGGCCTAGTGATGGGCCCAAGTGGCACGTCATATCACTTTTTTCTTCCTTTTTATTTTGTAGATGTTATTTACTTTTCTCGTATACTCATTTGATAGCGTATTAGACCCTTTAATTTTTATATGTCATAAGGGGTGGGATAAGTTTACTCTGGTTTGATCTCGATATGAATTGAGCATGATTTAGAATCGAATCGAATTGAAATTGAGCCTAATTTTTTAGTCCAACATAGGTTAGTCTGAGCTGGTTATGGGTCTGATTTTTTTAGAGTATGGTTAGCCTTAGTGGAATTTTGTCAGGTTTGCTCGTTTTTTGCTTGTAATTTCTTCAACAATTACAAAAAAATAAATAAATAAATAAAGTGTCTTAATACTGTTTTTGTTTGGTTCTTTCGGTTTTTGAAATTAGAACTGAGAACCTTTTGTTCTGGTAGGTTCATTTGTAAGTTTGGTTTTCTTGAAGTTGAAATTGAACCGAAGGAAACCATGAACCTCATTCTAACCAAACTAGTTTCATCGTAGAAAAAATAAATCAAAATGTACCAGTTAATTTTCTTATCCATTCTAATCTACTGTCCAACTAATTATAATCTACTTTTCATTGCTAAGTTACCCTTAATTTAATCAATAAGAAAGTATGATAATATCAATATGATAGAAAAAAGTTTAAAATCTAAATGTGAAACTACACTCTCCCAACAAGACAATATCCACTTTGGGTCGAGTCCCGCAATGATTTGTCTTTGAATTTTATCTCAAAATTCGTCTTATTAATGTAAGTATAGATCTCTACTTATATATCAATCTTTGTATGTTGAATTTAAATGTCCCGAATTGATTAACTTGCCGAAGTGAGTAGGTGCACAACTTGAATAGAGGAGATGAATGATTCGATAAATGGGTACGTTGACTGTGGGTGTGGTGATATTGAGAAAAGGATAAAAATCATTTTAGCACTCGAAGTATGATATTTAAAAAAAAAAAAAAAAAATCTCACAGTATTAACCATAACAAAACAAATTTTAAACTATCAAAAACCTATAAAAAAAAAATCCTGCACGGTCGACTGATAACCTTCCCATCTGCATTTTACACATAGAACAGGGGACCGTTCTTGCAGTTCCTAGTTCTATCGGGACGTTTTGCCCGTGCAACGCATGTGGAGAACGGGGGACCGTTCTCCAACAGCAGTGCCCCGCACGTGCGCGCGAGGGGTCTTCACCCCCAAACTTACCCCTGCGTAAAACGGGGGACCGCTCTGCTAGAGTGAGTGGCAACTACATGCTTCTCAGATACAAGACGAGCTTACGTTTCAAATAAAGAGTTTGATCGATTCTCACAGTTGTTTGAAGAAAATTGAGAATCGACACGCTAGAGCAAAATGGGTGGCAGATCATTGTCTGGATAGGTTCAAAAGTCAACCGATGTGGGAAATCTCTTCCATTATCGAGATAGTGAGAAAGAATTTGACTGTCAACATTACACTCAGTATTGCTAGAAGAGCAACAAGCGTAACTCGAACAATTAATGAAGGCAAGGACGATGAACAATACAAGATAGTCTGGTCATACGCAGCAAAAATATGTAGATCAAATCCGGGTAGCACATTACAAATACATACATATGAGATGGGGCATGATTCATTGGTATGCCAAAGAATGTACATGTGCATGGCTGCTTACAAGATAGATTTGCTGTAGTACGGTCGCCTTATTATCTGTTTGGATGATTGTCATCTTCAGGGATCGTGTCCTGGCCAATTACTCACAGCCGTCAATATTGATGGCAACGATGGAATATATCTCGTTGTTGTTGCCAACGTCAAAAAAGAGTGCACAGACGCATGGACGTATTTCTTGTAATATTTGAAGCGAGACCTAAATACTGGATCGGGAGCCAGATGAACAATTATTTTGGATCGACAAAAGATATAATACATTTCCAATTGTTATTTCAAAATAGGGGCGTTGTGGTAATTATATTGTTTGATGTTGACTATGTTTTTCTTTTCAAATATTAGTGGTGTAATTATACTATATAGGTAAGTTCTGTCTAGGAGACTGAATTTTGAGTAGGACCGTTTGTGATCCCTCCAGCTTTTCCTAGAAACTTACTTGGAAATATGATTCTGTCTAGGAGATTGTCCAGTACAATCTTTCCTGGGAATTATCCTGATCAATACTCTCTACATTATATTTTTTTATGTTAACTCTGTTTTTCTTTCAAATATTAGGGTTTGCTGAAGGCTGTGAAAGAGGAATTTAAAGAAGCCAAACACCGCTATTGTCTCCGGCATATATACGCAAATTTTAAAGCCCAATTTCGGGGCAAGCCTACATAGATACGATGTGGAATGCGGCCAGGGCAACCACAAGGTGCCATTTTGAAATAGAAATGAGGAAATTATATCAGCTTAGCACAAATGCTCACGCATGGATTTGGGCAGAAGAGCCTAGATATTGGGTTAGTCATGCATTTTCTTCAAATCTCAAGTGCGAAATGAGATTGAATAATTTGTGTGAGTCATTCAATGCAGTTCTATTGCCGACCAGGGACAAACCAATTCTGACCATATTCGAGATGATCCGAAAGTGCTTGATGACTTGCATTGTGAAAAACTTTGAGCAGTTAGCCCAATCAACAGATCTCTTGTGTCCCTAGATAAAGAAAAAACTTGAGAAGCTAGAAAGTGCAGCTCGAAATTTGAATGCTCAACTTGTGGGAGCTGCACGATTTGAAGTCAGCAGCGGCTACGAACAATACGTGGTCGACATGAATACAGATGTGTGCAATTGCACCAGGTGAAAGCGTACTGAAATCTCGTGTGTCCATTTCATTCCATGCATACATTTCATGAGACTGACACCAAAAAATTACGTGCATCAATGCTATTACCAGGCAACTTACTTGTAGATGTACTCACAGTTTATTCAACCCGTGAGCGGTCCCTAAATATGGCATCAAATACCAAATCTGAAGGAACTGATCCCGTCCAGAAGATATCGCCAACCTGGTAGGCCGAAGAAGATAATAATGCGAGATGTTGATGAGCCTTCATGTTCGACTATTAGTAGGCAGAACTCAAAGATAGCGTGCGTTAAATGTCAGCAGAAGGAGCACAATAGTCACACTTGTCCTCACCGGGGATCCACTTCAGGCGCTACTTCTCAATACACATTTATAGGTTTCAACACATTTGACGGAACACGGGTACAATTCAACACATTTCTCTCGTAAACACAGTCATTCTTTTTTAATATAGTTTTCGTTATGTGCAGGAATCTGCGACGCGCTGCCGAGGCAGAAATTATTTATTGTTGTAATTTTGCTCCTGGGTCCATCAATTTTATAAAAATTTCGCTTGAATACATTACTTTTGTATAGAAATATATATTTAAATCATTTATAAATAATTACATGTATATTTTAAGTTATTCAAATTATAATTATTTATTGTAGTTTATTTTGCTAATACTTATTTATTTTAAGTTATTCAAATTATAATTATTTATTTCTTTTAATTTATTTAAAAAAACCAAAATAAAATTAAAAAAATAGACAGTTTTATTTGTTTTATGACTTACTCATAGCTATCTTCAAACAATTCATACATATTCAAATCACAAATATATACCCAACAGCAGATCCAGTACAAATATAAACTAAATAGTACTACAGAACAAAAATAAACTAAATTAAAATGACAAACAGATATTAAATAACCAACAGCTAGATCCACCACATAACTTAAACTAAATGACAAATATAAAGTAAAGTGCATTAACGTACATACTGTAGGATCGGTATTGTCTAAGAGGGGGTGAATTAGACTTTTTAATTTTAATTACGAGTCAACCTAATTTCTCTCCTTGATTAAACTTATAGATTTAACACAAGTAATCAAATAATGTAAAGAGAGAGAGAGAGAAATTTGACACCAGTATTTTTACGTGGTTCGGCCAAACTGCCTACGTCCACGCTCCAAGGCTCCCCCTTGAAGATTCCTTACTTCTCCTCAACGAGAAAATACAGATCGGAATTCCGAGCTCCGATCAACTGCCTTTACAATTCTGGATTGAACTTCACGGGCGTCAATCCACTGCCTTATACAGATTTTGGGTTTGTAATTTTCAAGTACAAACTACACTCTCAGAAGAATTAAATCTCAAGTGAATATCGAGAGGTGTAGAGAAGAGTACAGAGTATGATGAAGCTTTCGCAGATTAGGGTTCAGGAATGATATTCGCAAAAGTTGTTCCTTTGTGCTCTAAGCTCGGCTTTTATACTCTGTCCATTTTCTGCTTGACTTCAATGCTTCTAAACCAATAATAGAAACTTTGTTACCGTTGGGAAGCATCCGTACAAGTTCAGGTAGCCGTTGCCGTTTGTAGTTGCAAATCGTCGTCGCCATTAATGTTCTGGAGTTATGGCTGAAAACGACATCACTGTAGCTTCGCGGCTAATTTGAATTCTGGCGGAAGACAAAGCTGATTTAGTCTTGAACCGCCACTGGATGATGCAAACTAAAGAATCTTGAACCGGCATCGGATGATGAAGCTTTAAACGCATGAACCGGCATCGGATGATGGAGCTTTAAACGTCTTCCGCCTTTGTCGTTTAGTGACCGGAAGAGGATTTTGGTGAAGTCTTCCACCTTTGTCGTTTAGTGACCGGAAGAGGATTTTGTTGAAGTCTTCCGCCTTTGTCGTTTAGTGACCGGAAGAGGAATTCGTTGAAGTCTTCCGCCTTTGTCGTTTAGTGACCGGAAGAGGAATTCGTTGAAGTCTTCCGCCTTTGTCGTTTAGTGAGCGTAGTACTTCATCGTGTTAGCTCATCCGCCTTGTCGTTTAGCGAGCGGTGGAGTACTTCGGTTTTGCTCATCCGCCTTGTCGTCTAGCGAGCGGTGGAGTTCGTCTTGTAAACAATTCCGCTCTTGTCGTTTTGTGACCGGTGGACTGAGTCATTTTGTTTGGCACATTTCAGCCCTGTGCACTTAATCACATACATTAGATACTAAAATACCATTTTTAAGGGTATCTCCAACAGATTTAACTCAAATGCATTTCATTATTTTCAATTAATAAACATAATCAAATTACAATATTAAACAGACAAATACATCATCAAAAACAAATTAGACTTAAAACACCATTTAAGTCAACACATACATGAAATAAAGTTACAAACTAAAATTAAAAGTACATTAACTAAACTACGATAAGGGTGAGACATCGTCGTTATCGCCGTCTTCACACCAACGCTCGAAGGAGTCTGCCATCTGTATCTGGACCAATCTGATCTCATTCATCCTCTCATCCATCCTGTCTCACCTCTCCTCTATCCTGTCCCACCTTTGCTCCATCCTGTCAAGTCTCTGCTCCCACATACTACCCTCCAGGGGGTACAATGGCGGCGCGGTGGCGGTGGCAGTGGCATCCTCGGTGACGGTTGCGTCCTCCATCGGAACATTCCTAGATGTAGAGACTCTGGAATCTCCCTTGAGCATCTAAGACCTATCGACTTCGACTAGGTCCATTCGAGTCAAATGAGTCCTGTCAAATACATCGACAGAACTATGTGATCTTATTTGCTCTCCAGTGGGAGATGAAGTTGATAATGACCGGAAGAGGAATTCGTTGAAGTCTTCCGCCTTTGTCGTTTAGTGACCGGAAGAGGAATTCGTTGAAGTCTTCCGCCTTTGTCGTTTAGTGACCGGAAGAGGAATTCGTTGAAGTCTTCCGCCTTTGTCGTTTAGTGACCGGAAGAGGAATTCGTTGAAGTCTTCCGCCTTTGTCGTTTAGTGACCGGAAGAGGAATTCGTTGAAGTCTTCCGCCTTTGTCGTTTAGTGACCGGAAGAGGAATTCGTTGAAGTCTTCCGCCTTTGTCGTTTAGTGACCGGAAGAGGAATTCGTTGAAGTCTTCCGCCTTTGTCGTTTAGTGACCGGAAGAGGAATTCGTTGAAGTCTTCCGCCTTTGTCGTTTAGTGACCGGAAGAGGAATTCGTTGAAGTCTTCCGCCTTTGTCGTTTAGTGACCGGAAGAGGAATTCGTTGAAGTCTTCCGCCTTTGTCGTTTAGTGACCGGAAGAGGAATTCGTTGAAGTCTTCCGCCTTTGTCGTTTAGTGACCGGAAGAGGAATTCGTTGAAGTCTTCCGCCTTTGTCGTTTAGTGACCGGAAGAGGAATTCGTTGAAGTCTTCCGCCTTTGTCGTTTAGTGACCGGAAGAGGAATTCGTTGAAGTCTTCCGCCTTTGTCGTTTAGTGACCGGAAGAGGAATTCGTTGAAGTCTTCCGCCTTTGTCGTTTAGTGACCGGAAGAGGAATTCGTTGAAGTCTTCCGCCTTTGTCGTTTAGTGACCGGAAGAGGAATTCGTTGAAGTCTTCCGCCTTTGTCGTTTAGTGACCGGAAGAGGAATTCGTTGAAGTCTTCCGCCTTTGTCGTTTAGTGACCGGAAGAGGAATTCGTTGAAGTCTTCCGCCTTTGTCGTTTAGTGACCGGAAGAGGAATTCGTTGAAGTCTTCCGCCTTTGTCGTTTAGTGACCGGAAGAGGAATTCGTTGAAGTCTTCCGCCTTTGTCGTTTAGTGACCGGAAGAGGAATTCGTTGAAGTCTTCCGCCTTGGTTGGACGACCTTCCAAATCAAAGTCCCGCACAAACAGATGCTTATTCTTGGTTCACTCGACCTCATTCATGTATTCCGGGTCGAATACAGTTTTATTTGTTTTATGACTTACTCATAGCTATCTTCAAACAATTCAGGCATATTCAAATCACAAATATATACCCAACAGCATATCCAGTACAAATATAAACTAAATGGTACTACAGAACAAAAAATAAACTAAAATAAAATGACAAACAGATATTAAATAACTAACAGCTAGATCCACCACATAACCTAAACTAAATGACAAACATAAAGTAAAGTGCATTAACGTACATACATGAAATAAAGTTACAAACTAAAATTAAAATTACCTAGAGTATTGCTTAAATAGAGTTTGGGAGGGGTAGCTAGGTTTACAAGATTAAATGTGAGCCATTGGATGAAAAAGGATGATGGGTGGCCAAGATCAATTGTGCTTCTTCTCCCTTGTGCCATGTCATCGATCCATGTCTCCACTAGCAAGTGTCCTTTGATGCCAAAGTCATACCTCTCCAAGCCCAAAGCAATTGGGCCTCTCCAAGTTCCATCTTCAAGTTCCATCTTCAAGCTTTGTCTACCATTGGGTTGGGCCTCTCCCATCAAGATGGCTTACTTGAAAACCGAGTTCTATCCATATAAGCTTAGCCAAAATGGTCTTTCTCAAGAAACATAAAAGCAATAAAAAAAATAAAAATTACAGAATTTGTCTCCGGGAAGACAAATTCCCGCTTCTGATGCTCCACTGGTGCTCAAGTGCAACCTTCATCCCGAGCATCCCAGAAAATAGTGTGAAGAGGTTTGTTCATGTCCTCCTTGGCTAGGTGTCCACTTCAAGTCACCAAAGGGTCCATCACCTGCAAAAATAAATAAATTCATTAGTATATAAGTTATAAGTGTCATGGGCCTCATTACATGAAATTTTAAAGTTACAACTAAAATTAAAAGTACATTAACTAAACTACGATAAGGGTGAGACATCGTCGTTATCGCCGTCTTCACACCAACGCTCGAAGGAGTCTGCCATCTGTATCTGGACCAATCTGATCTCATTCATCCTCTCATCCATCCTGTCTCACCTCTCACTCTATCCTGTCCCACCTTGCTCCATCCTGTCAAGTCTCTGCTCCCACATACTACCCTCCAGGGGGTACAATGGCGGCGCGGTGGCGGTGGCAGTGGCATCCTCGGTGACGGTTGCGTCCTCCATCGGAACATTCCTAGATGTAGAGACTCTGGAATCTCCCTTGAGCATCTAAGACCTATCGACTTCGACTAGGTCCATTCGAGTCAAATGAGTCCTGTCAAATACATCGACAGAACTATGTGATCTTATTTGCTCTCCAGTGGGAAGATGAAGTTGATATCGTTGGACGACCTTCCAAATCAAAGTCCCGCACAACAGATGCTTATTCTTGGTTCACTCGACCTCATTCATGTATTCCGGGTCGAATACAGTTTTATTTGTTTTATGACTTACTCATAGCTATCTTCAAACAATTCATGCATATTCAAATCACAAATATATACCCAACAGCATATCCAGTACAAATATAAACTAAATGGTACTACAGAACAAAAATAAACTAAAATAAAATGACAAACAGATATTAAATAACTAACAGCTAGATCCACCACATAACCTAAACTAAATGACAAACATAAAGTAAAGTGCATTAACGTACATACATGAAATAAAGTTACAAACTAAAATTAAAATTACCTAGAGTATTGCTTAAATAGAGTTTGGGAGGGGTAGCTAGGTTTACAAGATTAAATGTGAGCCATTGGATGAAAAAGGATGATGGGTGGCCAAGATCAATTGTGCTTCTTCTCCCTTGTGCCATGTCATCGATCCATGTCTCCACTAGCAAGTGTCCTTTGATGCCAAAGTCATACCTCTCCAAGCCCAAAGCAATTGGGCCTCTCCAAGTTCCATCTTCAAGTTCCATCTTCAAGCTTTGTCTACCATTGGGTTGGGCCTCTCCCATCAAGATGGCTTACTTGAAACCGAGTTCTATCCATATAAGCTTAAGGCCAAAATGGTCTTTCTCAAGAAACATAAAAGCAATAAAAAAAAATAAAAATTACAGAATTTGTCTCCGGGAAGACAAATTCCCGCTTCTGATGCTCCACTGGTGCTCAAGTGCAACCTTCATCCCGAGCATCCCAGAAAATAGTGTGAAGAGGTTTGTTCATGTCTCCTTGGCTAGGTGTCCACTTCAAGTCACCAAAGGGTCCATCACCTGCAAAATAAATAAATTCATTAGTATATAAGTTATAAGTGTCATGGGCCTCGGTTATGGGCTGAGTTTTGGTTTGAGATCTAGTAATGGGCCTATGGGGCACATCAATTAACTAAACTACGATAAGGGTGAGACATCGTCGTTATCGCCGTCTTCACACCAACGCTCGAAGGAGTCTGCCATCTGTATCTGGACCAATCTGATCTCATTCATCCTCTCATCCATCCTGTCTCACCTCTCCTCTATCCTGTCCCACCTTTGCTCCATCCTGTCAAGTCTCTGCTCCCACATACTACCCTCCAGGGGGTACAATGGCGGCGCGGTGGCGGTGGCGGTGGCAGTGGCATCCTCGGTGGCGGTTGCGTCCTCCATCGGAACATTCCTAGATGTAGAGACTCTGGGATCTCCCTTGAGCATCTAAGACCTATCGACTTCGACTAGGTCCATTCGAGTCAAATGGGTCCTGTCAAATACATCAACAGAACTGTGTGATCTTATTTGCTCTCCAGTGGGAAGATGAAGTTGATATCGTTGGACGACCTTCCAAATCAAAGTCCCGCACAACAGATGCTTATTCTTGGTTCACTCGACCTCATTCATGTATTCCGGGTCAAACATCGTGCCGCTGTAGAGCTTCTCCATGACATACAGTTCCATCTAGTTGATGAGATCTCTATGACCATCTCACGGCAAGAGGGTGCGGCTGATCAAGTTGTGAAGAACTCGAGCTTTGACGTTCAGATTCTTCGATCTCAGCTTCACGAACGCTGCAATGCCCGAATTGCAGTGGATTTGCCTATGGAACTCTAGTCCTTCTGTTGTTCTGCTAAAATCACACTCTCGGGAAGCGTGATAATACCTCTTCACATCTTCTACGAAAAATTTGAGCAATTCGTTGATAAGAGTTGGAGATACGACAACATCTGTACCGAATAGGTACATTTTCAAGTATCCCGACCTCCCGGTACTACCCAAGTTTGCATAAAATAAGCGAACAATTTTGTTGCCCTTAATGTCGTACACCCCGTGCAAGGAGATGACGTCAAACATCTCATTGTTCACCAAAGACTTCCAACCCCTAAAGTTGGCAGTCTTCCTATAAATAATCGAGCGGATTCTCGTATCCCGCTCGAGCTTCTCTTGACACCCCTGGTTACGAAATTCCATGGACAAATAACCAGGAGGCGGTTGCGACACTTGATCCGACGCCCGGTTTGATGGGTCACCTTCTACCATCCTGGGAGTCTTTTAACCAATAAACATTCTTGGGGAGGCCATTTTCAGGTTCGAGGGTTTTTTGGATTTTTGAATTTTTGAGTTATTGGGATTTTCGGCAAAAAAACAGAGCGAATTTAGGGACTTTCAGCCCGAAAAAACCATCGGTTTTAGGATTTTCGCAAAAAAAATAGAGGGTTTTTGGCGATTTTCATCTCAGGCTTAGGATTTTGGCTCTGTTTTCATTATTTCTTAAGGGTTTTTTTTTTTTTTTTTTGCAGATTTCGACGAAAAACGGTTGGATATGAGAATGTTGGTTGCAAAATGCTCGGATATGAGGTTTTGGATGAGAGAAAAATCAATTTTTTGAAGAAAAATCGTCTAAATGGGGTTTTGGCTCTGTTTTGGGATTTTCTTAAGTTTTTTTTTTTTTTGCAGATTTCGACAAAAACGGTCGGATCTAAGAATGTTGGCTGCAAAATGCTTGGATCTGAGGTTTTGGACGAGAGAAAAATCGGTTTTCTAAAGAAAAATCGTCTAAATGGAGGATGTCGTATTTTATCCTAACGCTTATCGGTCCCCTGTTTGAGGGTGAACACCCCTCGCTTGTTTTTATAATGGGGACCGTTCTAGTAGGGGGTCTCCACCCCTCGCGAAGAGAATAGGGGACTGTCGTTGGAGAACGGTCCCCAGTTCTCCACGTGCGTTGCACGAGAGAATGCTCTGATAGAATGAGAAATCGTTCTAACAGTGTAAAATGCAAAATGAAAGTTTATCAATCGATTGCGAGAGATTTTTTTATAGATTTTTTATAATTTAAAGTTTGTTTTGTTAAACTTAATATTGTGATAGTTTTTTCAAGGGTTAAAATGATTTTTAGCGTTTGAAAAAGAAGAAGAGAGTGAAGTAGGTTATGAAATGGTTCTGTTGTGTGGATGACAAAAGTGAGAGTCTGTTTGTCTCTTTGGTCCCACCTTTTATGAAAAATTTAACTCCAACCCTTTGAAAACAGCAACAACGGGAAACCCTCGTCTTCTTCTTGGGAACACCTCTCTCTCTCTCTCTCTCTCTCTCTCTCTCTCTCTCTAGAGTTCTGAGAAAAACCTTTTTATATTCTCTTCTTTCGCTTTGATTATTTCAGTTCCTTTGAGACTTTCTCGCCTGTTTCGGGAAGGCAAGATGAAGAAGAAGAAGCGCAGACCTTCCTGCCAGACAGACTTCTTCGAAGCATCTGAAAATCCTTCTGCCACCTTTCTGCAAATGTTTCTCATGGATATCAGACTGAGTTTTAGCTGTTGAGGAAAACAAAAAGCGTACTTCTCCAGCGGGTAGTTCACTGGAGAATCCTTACCGGCGTACATGGGAAGGCCAGGCATTTATCAATCATCTTTCTTATTCTACTTGAGACTTTGTTCTTCTCTCTTACATAGATTACTGATTATAATGGCGAAAATAGAACTGCAAGTCTCTCTCTCTATATTTTTTCCTTTTCATAAATAGTACAAATGTTCATTTCAGTTTTAATTTTATCGAAACATCTCACCTTCTCAATTACGCATTAATGTGTCATTTTTATTTTTTCTAGTCGCTTATTGAATTAAAACACTTAGAATAAATGTTATTGTTGAAGATGAGTGGCATTAATTGTATATTTTACAGATATGGGCAACATTTATCTCAACCTAATCCAATAACCCGTTTCAACAAAGGGCAACTAAGAATAACGTTTACTTTAGATTTTGTGTTGCATTATTGGTGTGTTAAAATGGCTTTTCACTCATCAATGGCTTTTCACTCATCGTCCTTCTATCATCTTTTCATATTTCTTACGAGTAAAAATACAAGTTTGATCCTTGAAAAATACACTGATTAAGATTGTTAACGAGAGAGGCGCTTCAAAAACCCACCCTCTTCTATGCTAAAAAGATACTAACATAAGACTTAGTGCTAGTTTGGTAATGGATATCTAACTCTTTTAATAATAATTGTTACTTGCGTTTAATATTGTCCCGTGATTAATTTTTTCAATTAAAGAAAAAAAATACTATAAATAATATTAATTGTTTTGTAGAAATAGATGGTGTGTTGGGGAGAGGGCTAGGGCTTTCAGAATTGTACGGCACGCATTGCGCCCAAAGAGAGTTGATTTGTTGACTTTCAAATTACAAGTACCATTATTCATTTAAGAAATGAAATATTTAATTAAGATTAATTAATTTATAATTAATTATGGGGAATTGGGATTAAGACTTTTGAATGCATGGCTTGGGATTTTGCGCACTACTCCTCCATGTTTTTTTATTAACATTCTCTTTTCACACGTGCCTTCACACGTGCTCATGCATTATCCTTTCTCGTAAGGTCAAAATATATTAGGCTAAATTTATTTTTATTTTTTATATTTTGAAAAAATATTGTGAAAAACTTCAAATAATGTGATACAACACCTTAACCAAGCATATATATATCACTTTGTAACATCTTCAATCATTCTATTATAAAGTTGTCCGCTTTGAATCGAATTGCGCACCGTTTTGTTCTTGAAGTTAGTACAAAACATGTACTAGATATAGAGGAGAACTGTTGTAAAAATGAAAATACTTCATCTAAGGAAATTCTCACTCCAAATAAGGAAAGAAAAGCAGCTTCAAGTTGATATTAAACGCGATGTAGATGACGTGTTTCAACGATTTAGAAGCTAAAATTTGGACAACTCGCCAACTTATTGGTGAGAAATAATTCCTCAAAATTTTAGGTCAAAATTCCAAATGAAATAACGATATGCGCTGTTGTTGCACACGAGTGGGTCGAAATTGCACAAAACTTGATAGATTTTGGAAGTGACTTCGACTACAATAAAAATGGCCCCAATGGACAAATCTTGGCTTGATTTTTGGACTACAATAGAATTCTGGATGGAGAATGAACCTTCCAAATTTTTTAATTAAATTATCACGGGAAACAAAGTTATGAACAAACAAGTGCAAACTGGTAGGATTGATGTCAATACACCCTTCCACTTCTTTTGTAACGACCCATTTTTCTAGCAAGATATTATTCGCTCTGGGGATTGGGCCGTAACCCAATATCCTTCCCTCACGGATTTGATTGGCGAGGACTTCCCAGTCGGTCACCCAACCTGATACTACTCTCGCCGAAGCACTTTTAACTTCGGAGTTCTTATGGGATCCGTTACCAATTGTACTCCAAAACGCGTCTTACTATCTTAGGAGGGTCTCTTTACATATGTTTCATTTTCACATACTTCCCCAAGCGATATGGGATTGTGACGACCCCATTTTCACGACCCGTCACCTTCCGGTTCGTCCGCACGAACGTATCGCCATCCGGGTTTCGGTTCGTGCTGTCATCGTACACATACTTATATATCCGGGTCATCACAATCACCTCCCAGGGGCCCAACGTCCTCGTTGGCCACATTTTCGGTTGAGTATAGGTTCTGATACCATTTGTAACGACCTCTTTTCCCAGCAAGATATTGTCTGCTCTGGGGATTGGGCCGTAACCCAATATCCTCCCCTCACGGCTTTGTTTGGCAAGGAATACCATTTGTAACGAACTCTTTTCCCAGCAAGATATTGTCTGCTCTGGGATTGGGCCGTAACCCAATATCCTCCCCTCACGGCTTTGTTTGGCAAGGACTTCCCAGTCGGTCACCCAACCTGGTACTACTCTCGCCGAAGCACTTTTAACTTCGAAGTTCTTATGGGTTCTGTTGCCAATTGTGCTCCAAAACGCGTCTTACTATCTTGGGAGGGTTTCTTTACATATGTTTCATTTCCACATACTTCTCCAAGCGATGTGGGATTGTGACGACCCCCTTTTCACGACCCGTCACCTTCCAGTTCACCCGCGCAGACGTACCGCCATCCGGATTCCGGTTCATGCAGCCATCATACACATACTTATACATCTGGGTCATCACATCTATGGATATTTTCAAATGAAGAAGACAGCACTCGAACTTGATGATTTGTGAAATTCTTTAACTCCACAAAAAATTATCACTTCTAAGAAGTAATTGGAGATGAATTAAAAGCCACTTTATCCAACTCCCACGAATAGACAAATCAACTAAGTATAACACACATAATCAGCCACAAAAATTGAGAGAAATGTGATAGGATTTGCAAGAAAGCAAATAATGTTTATTTTTAGAAATTCAAAACTGTGAAACCAGCCCTCAATAGGGGTATAAATACCCTACATTGAAGATTAAAACCATCAATAAAAGTGCCAAAATTGGACCCAAGAAATGGTCCTTATTCAAACGGTCAAGAAATACTAAAGCAGAATGAAAATTAATGCAACAATAACAATGTTTCCTTATTTAAATGAAATGCTAATAAAACCATTGATCCATGTAGGGGTGTGCAAAACCGAATTAGAATCAAAGAACCGAACCGGAACTGGTGAAATTGGTCTCGATCGTGTCGGTTTTGAGCATAATGAAACCGAACTTTGGTTCTATTTTGTAGGAATCAAAGTTATTGATTCGGTTTTTGGTTTGGATCATTCAAAACCGATAGTAACTGAACTGAATCGAACATTTTTGGGATTTATGAAAAACCAATTTGAAACCTTTGTTTTTTTTTTTTTTAAAAACCGGTCTACCTTGAGCCTTAAATCCAACCGTATTTCTAATTTTTGTCTTCTAAGCCCTAAATTTCTTCCAGCTCTCTGTTCTCTAGCCAATCGTATGGCTATCAGGTAAGTATATCTTCTGCAATAATCTTTACAAATTTTGATGAACAGCTAAAAGATTTCTCTGTTCCTATGCAGGTTGCTCCGGCATAATTGGAAGCTCTACTCTTGAGCCATCCTCTCATTCTTGATCCGGCTGTTATTCCATAGTGCCTCTCTCTCTCTCTCTCTCTCTCTCATCTCTCTCTCTCTCTCTCTCTCTCTCTCTCTCGCAGGCTCGCAGCCCACCCCACCCAAACTCAGAGTCGGCTTTTCAGTTTTGCATCCCTAACTCGCAGTCTCGCACTCTCGAAGTAGACCCACCACTCACACTCTCTGCCCACTTCAGCTTCTCTGAAGAAGCAGTTTCCGTTCAACTTCGACCCATCATCTCGATTGGGATAACTCTAGTTTCGATAATCACAGATTCACAGCTCTCAGGTACTGATTCATTTTGATTATTTGACTGAACGGTTTCTGTTTGATATATTTGAAAATTTTAGAAAAATGTTCAATTCAGTCCCTAACGTATGTGGTCATTGGTCATTTGGTCTCTAACGTTTTTTGTTTACCCAGTCAGACCCTATCGTATATGTCGTTTGCAATTCAAACCATTCCGTTAAATTCCCCGTTAACTTTTGCACGTGCCCTGCTAAAACTCCAAAATACCCTTCTTTCCTCTTCCCTCTTCGATCTTCCTTCTTCCTCTCTTCTCAGCTGTTCATGAGTCAAATTCTTCTAAAATATTCAAAGTATATGATGATATATCACTACAACTACATCAATGGCTGATTAACAGCTTCTTAGAAAGATGAAACTAAAAAAAAAAAAATCCAACCTTAGCATGACAATTTCAAGCAAATACACATTATTTTTCATAATTGGCTTGAATTAATCTACCAATTTACGTGTTTTAATGATATCCACCGGCACCCAATGATGTACTTTTTCCAATGACTTGATTGAGAAGTATCTCGGTCAAAACCACCATTTTTGACATGTTGAAGCTTTTACTTTCATGAACAAAAAGGAGGATGGTAGTTTATGAAATGGGCAGTGATTGAGAGACCGAATTAAAACAGTTTTACCCATCAATAGAACTGAAAAAAATAAACATTACAAACCATGTTAGCTCTGAGCCACACCTGGGTTTTCATGGCTAAGTACAGTAGACATAACCCAGACAGAGTTGATGTTTTGTTGAGGCCCCCAGTCCGTCTAGGCGTTCTTGCCAAAGTGCAGATCGGCAAAGAGAGTGATCTTGAATGGCTCGCCTTGCCAAAACTGGCGGCAGCGAAAGTGCGAGTACGAGTGACTGGGACCAAATGAAATGAAAAGTGCGAAAGTGCGAGTACGAGCGACAGCGACTGGGAGCGGCGGAGTGCGGGCAATAATCTGCGAGCGACGAAGAGCTGCGAGCGACGGAGTGAGCGGCTGTGGTAGCTGTGCGAGCAAGAGATCTGAGAAGAGAGGAAGAGGGAAAATCCAAGAGGGAAGGGGAAAGAATGGTATTTTGGGGTTTTAGCAGGGCACGTGTAAAATTTAACGGGAAATTTAATGGGAGGGTTTGAATTGCAAACAACGTATACGATAGGATCTAATTGGGTAAAAAAAATGTTATGGACCAAATGACCAATGACCCCATACTTTAGGGCCTGAATTGAACATTTCCCAAAATTTTAATAATTGTTGGACGAACTTTAATTTTTTTAACATTCTAGGTTTGATTTGCTGACTGCTCTGGTTTAATTTCATCTTTAATTCAATGAAAACCTAGTTTTGACATGGGAGTTTTCACCATTGTTTTAAAGTTTTTTAGTATTGTTGTTGTTGATGGTTTGTTATTTTTTGTCTTTGATTCTGTCTTTAACAAACCGGAACCAAACCAAAACTGAACCGCAAGTTTTGGTTCGGTTCCAACTGTTTTACCGGTCAGTTTCGGGTCAAATCGAGAAGAACCAAACCGACAAATGCACACCTCTAGATCCATGCATGCTTTTATTTCCTTCCATGTCTGTCTTTAATGCCCTTTCACATCATTAATATGTGCAAAATTCTTTTTTTGAGTCTTCACCAATCGATGATGTTGAAAGCTCTATGATGAATTGGTCGTTTCCCATTTTAGCATGTATTTTTTTATATTCTTTCTTCATTTGTGTTGGACGTTCTTCTAGGCACTTTTCATTGCCATTCCACTTGAATCTTTGGTGCAGCAATGGTCTAATTAATTATCTTCAAGGCTCTTCTTTGAGTGGATTTCGCACTTCAAGTTTGGATAATAGAGAAAATAGTTTCTTAAACTGAAACAAAGTTCTTTGTTTTTGGCCTATTTGACATAGCGAATGATGTCTAATTTTTATGATTCACTTCATTCGGTAAAGCTTGAGATGCCAGCTACAATCTTTATGAAAGACACTTTTTAATTCAAGGTTGGAAAGCTTGCTAAATTCGTCAAATACTCTTTAGGGGTCAATTTGTAGGCAGACTTTTGGAATGCTTCATAAATCTCCTAATTTGTGCTTGTTCCACTTATATTTCATCTTGAAGAACTCCATAATATAACTGGATGCTACATGGTTGTAAAATAATATTTTGAATACATCTCTCTCCATGTCCTCCTACGAGAAAAACACTAAAGTTATCGTTAGTAAATCTTCAAGCTTGATTTAGAATTGATGGATCCCGTAGCACATCAAGAACTTTTCTTATAAGCAATTCACTTTCAACTCTCTCAAACAATGTAAGATTATGCACCCCCATTGGTATGTGATATGACCTTACAATTAACAGAATTTTGGGTCGTTTTTACCTTCACGGAATGAGTTGCCACAATCTCACCCCCTTGGGTGCCCGATGTCTCCGTCAACCATACTTCCTATTGAAAATTAGCTCTTATACCATTTGTAACTTTCTTAGTCCTCCTAGAATAAAATTGTCCGCTATGAGCTAAACCCCCACACGATTTTATTCTTGGAGTTGGCTCAAATAGATATGTTAAACGTGCGGTGGCTGTACCACCCATGAACAATGGGCAGTCGTGGAAAACATGGACGGTCCATGAGTCACTATACACGGATCCATAGACTCAGGCCTCTCATCCTTAAATCTATCCCTTTTCTTTTCAAGAGTTTCTAGTTTCTATTACTTATGTCTACAATGCTCGATTTATCCAACTTTCACCTCAGTTGTCACCAAGCAATATCAAACTCTCAAGTCTAACTAATTAATTACACTATTCACCCAATGCCTTAAATGGTGCATAAACACTTCGACATAGCTTACGAGTCGAATCTTTCCTAAACCTACAGGTTTATCTTCACTTCGAGGTCCACTTGCACAATCTCTGTGCAACTTTCTATCCTTTCA
Source organism: Begonia masoniana (assembly GCA_022432975.1). NCBI lineage: Eukaryota > Viridiplantae > Streptophyta > Magnoliopsida > Cucurbitales > Begoniaceae > Begonia > Begonia masoniana. Next base: position 38,695,538 of record CM039513.1, read on the forward strand.
TCCAATATTTTCTAAATTCTTCAACATCACAAACCCTCAATGTTTCACTCTTATTTTGACCATTCACTTATTCTAATAAATCTCTTCATTTACCCTTATGACGTTGTCTAAAAATCTACCTAATCGCCCATTTTATCTTACCTCACATAGTCTCCATTTTCCTTCATCCATGAACTAAGAACCATCCCTCACGGTATGAATCTTTTATATAAGCTAACATCCATATCCTCGATCAACGATCTTCTAAAGACTTTATGTTCCTCGAGTTGGAATTTACGTTTCATACCTAAGCTCATTTATCCTAACCCTAGCTACTTACGAAATCGTCGGCCTTTACTTCGTTACATACTAACCAAACCCTTGAAATTCTCTAACTTAACCTCACTTCTAAGTTCACTTAAATTTCTAACTTACCCCTCATATCGTACGAGGATTTCTTCAAAGTTACACAATGGTCTATCCTCTTTCGTTCCTCCAATCGGGTTCAATACTCTACTTGTCTACCTGACTCGCATGCAACGATTCATCCAACTATCTTATTGTTTGTGAACTTGTTATAGATAAGTTTACGCCTTTATTCCAACTCTCCTCAAATTTTTCACACCTTGCCTTTTTATTTCCAACAATATAGGGTATTCCTCAATAAGTTTATATCTAAACTTTCATCCTTCTTGACTAATCTCATTCTAATACTCCAAGGGTTCGCCAAGTAAACTCCATTCTACATATTGAAAGTCATATCCCTTAGGGCGTACTCCTCTAATGGTAACTAGATTCCTAGCTGCACAACCTCATGTGGTTAAGTCAAGTGAATCCTACTAATGCATAATTCTATATCTATATGATCTATATTGTCCTATCTGTAGTCTACTATCTTCTCGTCGAGGTTCGCCTAGTAACCCTTCTTATCCACCTTCTATTTTCTTACTTTTCTATTTTCGAGCCTATCATTATCATCACTATTTTTTTATTTATTTATTTATTTATTTTTTATCTATTTAACATAAACATATTGTCATACTAGCAATTAAGACAGTACCTGTAACAAGAGAAGGCTGGGCCCCATCATCGATGTCACCAGGTTCGATGAATGCAAAGATCCTCGGCATAATCCTCCTCTGATCACTGCCTGACTGATCTCGGCCCGGCTTTGGGCAGTCCTTAACGAAGTGGTCAGCTCCACCACACCTAAAACATTTGTTCGTGCCAACCCGGCACTCACCACGGTGTTCTTTCTGGCACATAGGGCACCAAGGCATTTGAGAAACCCCTCGTACCTGCTTACCTTTCTCACGATCGTTGCCTCCCTCTAAAGGCCTCTTAACGCCCCTCTGTTGTTGTTGCTGTGGCTGTGCTCTCGGTTGCCAGCCCTCACTCCTGATCTGAGGGTGAATCTCTCGAAAGAAGCCCCTAGATGGCTCCCTCGGTTTGACAGAATCTCTATCAACGGCCTCAATCTCAAGCGCCCTGGCCACAATCTCGTCATAGGATACATTCCGTACCCCAGATATAGTAAGACGCATCCGGAATTTCTGTTCGAGTCCCTGTAAAAATCTGCGTACCTTGTCCTCATTGACGCTGACCTGACGTGGCGCGAATCGGGACAGCGCTTCAAACTTCCTCACATACTCGGCAATAGAGCCAACCTGCCGTAACTGCATAAACTCAACCATCTTCGCCTCCCGCACGGTATGGCTGAAATACTTATCGTAAAATAACATCTTGAATCTCTCCCAACCCATAATCGCCACATCGGTGGTTGTCTTGATGGAATCCCACCAAAACCGAGCATCTAACGCCAGGTGGTAAGTCACCAACGCCACCTTCTCTCCGTCCTCAATGCTCGCATAGGCCAGCATGTCCTCCATGGTACGAATCCACTCTTCGGCTGAAGAGGGATCCGTAGACTGTCCGTTAAATATGGGAGGCTGGAGCTTCTGAAATCTCTCCATGCCACGATTACCCGGAATGGCTGCCTCCCGAGCTCTAACGCCCTCTCGGTCAATAAGGGTGCCCAACTGTTGAGACTGTCTCTCCATCTGTTGAGCTTGTCGCTCCATATGTTGAGACTGTTGAGCAATGAAGTCCTTGAGTGTGTCTATTGTATCGTCGCGGTCGTCTCGGTCGTTTCGGTCGTTTCCTCGACGCACCATAATTATATACTCCTATATAGGTTAAAACACACAACTCTAAGAAAATAGAAACCAAATAAAGCTATAAACATACTTACAGTTGATGAAGAATGTCCGCGTAGTGGCTTTGCAGTCGAGCAGTCTACAGAACCGATTTTAAAACCCCGGGGGCTCTGATACCATAATTATAACGTCCCTCATACTATTCCTAATTTCTCGTACGAAATTTTACTTTCTCTTTTATACTTAGCGTTTAAAAGGAAAACAATTTAATAAAACATTTAAAACAATTATTTAAACCAACATTTAAAATCAATTAATAACTAACAGAACACTAGAAACGACTCGAGACATAGTTAAATAAAACACGTTTTCACGAAAACAAACTGCGTGGATCCGTTTAAAAACTAAACAATCCCTCTGTTTCAAAGAAAATACCAAGCAGTTCCATATCAATTCCAAAATATTCAAAACATCAATATATAAACCTATCCAGACCCAAACATCTATAATGTTCTAACTATACAATTAAACTATCTAATAATCCATCATCCCAAAACATCCCAAAAAAAAAAACCCAAAACCTATACATACATCCCACGGGTCAGGTAAGCATTGACTGCGCCAGCACACCACCGCAGGCCATCCTTCGCCAACTGGACTCATTCCTCAGGTGGAGGGATCTCATCCTCACCTGCCTCAATGTCACCTACACCATACAGACAAACTATGAGATAAAAATCTCAACAAGCTCTCGTAAATGCAGATGCGTATGTCAATCATAAAACATGCAGATAACAGATTCAGATTCAGATTCATTACGTTGCAGACAGATTGTCACCGAGGTCTATACCACCTCGTCGTGACCATAACAGATTACGTAGATTTTGTTGGTTTATTTTACTTTTTAATTAGGTCGCAGACAGAGTGTCACCGAGGCCTAAACCACCTCGCCGTGACCAGATACAGATTACGTAGATTTATTTCGTTCGTTCTCTTAAACAAATGCTTTAACAGATGCTTTAACAGACGTGAGCATGAGCAGTAAATGCATAAAATAACAACCAGCATGTGTACCATCAAGACGATAAACAAACATAACCTATAAACAACTAACCTAACTACCCAACCAAAAACAATAAAAACATACACATCTCCGAAAATCCTCGAGACGACTTTGACGTACGGTGTAGGCCTATCGGCCAGAGAAATCACGAGAACTTACTTGTCTTCTGTAGTTTGCTGGGTTTGGCACCACACGTCACCTATGGCTCGACCTATGACAAACATCCAAGCTTCATTAAAATCAAGCTTACCTTCGCCAATCTACTCTCAAACTACTATTCAAAGCATAATACAACTAAAACCTAACCTAAACGGACCACTAATTGGGTTCGGTAAAAACCGACCCGAAACTTCGAACGCGCGTAACTTTCGCGTCGGTTATCGGAATCGAATGATTCCAACGGCCACGTACTCCTCTAATAACCTATTTTAACATGTCAAAAGGAATTTCAAAACAAACGACCGTGGCTAGGTCGAAAAGGGCAAAACCCGAACTGCCCATTCCCGGAATTTCCCCCCTTTCTGATTTTTCGTCAAATTCCCTCCAATTCCTCACCAATCAATCCCCCTAACAACCAATTAACCTAAACTAATCGAAATTTCAAGGCAACACACAAAACCCAAAATCCCCCAATTCGGGATTCACTAATTTTTGTTCAAATTGAGCACACCATTTCTCGGCAACCATCGCCGGCATTAAGCTCGGCCATTTGACGCTGAAAGCAACCAAAAACGGCCGGCGATCGGAGCTCAATCGAGCTCGCCACCCACGGCCACAAACCGAGCAAGAACAGGGAGCTTACCGTTCGGTTTGCGCGCGAAGACTGTCGGAAACGGCAGCCCTGGAGTCGCCGACGTCTTCTGGCCGAAAAACGTCGAGGTTGGACGTCGGAGGAGGGCCGTCGCTCGGCTCTCTGTCGTCGGGGCTCTCCCTCTCTCTGGCGTCGGGGCTCGGCGAACACAAACAACAGAATGGTTTTTAACCATTCTGTTGTTTTAATTATTAATAATAATAATAATAATAATAATAATAATAATAATAATAATAATAATAATAATAATAATCATAATATTAATTCCTATTAAAACATTAATATACCGTTTCACCCTTCCGTAAATTCCGTTAAATCTTGTTCTTAATTATAACCCTCGGCTTAATTTCACTGGAAATACCGGAAACTAAATTAATTATCCAATTAGGTTAACCAAACTTATTCACTTTTCTTTTAAATTACTTAAAACAATTATTTATTAAACAATTACCTATCATTTTATTTTCTCTTAAAAATCCCGGGTGTTACATAAACATTACATCAACAAAAATACTTGTACAAACAGAGCTGATCGATCGCCCAATGAGAGGCGATCAATCGCCTCTGTTTCTGTCATTTACTCAAAACAAAAAACAAACAGAGGGATAGGCGAATGGCGATTACTCGTCCCATACAAGTGTTCAATAGTCAACAGACCGTTGCTGAGAAGCTTAAGATTCTCAACAATGCAACGGTAACAAGACCATTGCTTTGAGAGCTTCCGAGCAATCTCAGGCTAAGTCGCTGAGATTCTCCGCAATAGTCTTGTAACCATTGCTCTCATTAGAGCTGACAGAGCAAGAAAGACTTTCGGCCTCTTTCTCCTCCTGCACTCGATTTTTTCTATAAATTCTTCCTCCTCCATTCATTTTTTTTCACCCCAATCTCTCTCAATCTCTCTCAGTTCAATTCATTTACTCCTTAGATTGCTCTCAATCAATTTGTACTCTGCTCTCAATCCATTTCGTGTTCTAATTCATTCTTGAATTTGCTTCAACAAGGTAAAATTTAGTTTATTTTTTTTTCATATATTTACATAATTTTTAATTATATTTAATAGTTATACCAACCAAATTTTTTTACATTAATTTTTTTTCGTAGGTTTCGCATACGTGAGTTGATCAATTCACACCACATACAAGCTCTTGTTGGACATTGATTTTGTGGTATCATTTTCTTATTTGAAATTTATTTAAAAAATTTATTTTTAATTATGGATCCACGTGATTATAATATTGATGATGATATTGAAGAAATTAGGAAAATAAATCCTGCATTTTCAATATAGCAATCATCTGCACAAGCATCCACATCCACTTCATCACCTCAAAAAAAAAAAAGAAACAAAACGTCTGAGGTATGAAAATATTTTGTAATGAAAGATATTAAAATTGGTAGAAAAATAGAATCTAGGGCTCAATGTAAATATTGTATTAAAAATTATACATATGTTTCTAGTAGTTCAACTACCTCACTAAATAGGCATTATCAAAAGTGTTACTTAAACGAGCAAGTTTGAGATCCTACACAAAGATTATTAAATGCTAGTGGTAGTAATACTTTTATGTATTCACAAAATAAAATGAGAGAATGAATAGTAAAACTTATAACACAATGTAAGTTGCCTCTAACGTTTACGGATAGTGTTGAATTTGAAAATTTTATGAAAGAATATGCTTCTCCTAATTTTAAACGTGTTCCTAGAAGTACAACTAGAATTGATATTATTAAAATATTTAATAATATGAAGCATGAACTAATTTTATTTTTTTCAAATGCCCCTTCAATGTCTATTTGTATCACGTCTGATTTATGGAGTGCACGTAATTTTATAGGCTATGTAGTTGTAACTTCTCATTTTATTGATGACTCTTGGCAATTAAATAAAAGAATTTTAGGATTTCGTAATTGTGAATATCCTCATACTGGTATTACAATTTATAGATATATTGTTACGATATTGCAAGAATATTCAATTCGAGATAGAATATTTAGCATAACACTTGATAATGCTAATGCCAACGATGCTGCTATTTCTCATTTTAAAAATTATTTTCAATTAGATACTACTCATGATTCTCTTTTCCATATGAGATGTGTTTGTCATATTTTAAATTTAGTTGTTAAAGATGATATGACATATATTTCACCTCATATTGAATCAATTAGATCTGTAATATCTTATATAATTAGATCTAATTTGAGACAACAAGAATATAGAAATTTTTGTAAAACTAGCCCACTTAAACCACGAAAATTAAAAACCCGATGTAGATAATAGGTGGAATTCTACTTATTAATGTTGGAAATACTAGATCATATTGGCAAGTTATTTGTGCTTTTATTAGTGAGAAAACTCAAAGTATTAATCTTAATAAATCTAGTTGCGACGTAGCTAATATATTTCTTGATTTTTTAAAATCATTTTATAAGGCTACAAATGAATGTTCAGAAATTTATTATCTCACTTCTCATCTTGTTCTCCCAATTTTTATAAACTTGACAGGTGATTTTGCACAATATCAACATATAGATGAATTTAGAGATATACTTAATAAAATAGAAACAAAATTTAAAAAATATTGGCTTGACATTCCTCCTATTTTTTGTTATGCATGTATAATGCATCCTAGATATAAGTTAAGAGGAAAATATCTCATTATTAATAAAATTTATAATAATTTACAAACTCCTTCTTTATTTTCTATAGATCAAATAACACATAGAATTACTAGTTTATATTCTTCTTATGAATCTAAATATTTGAATGTTAGTCGTGTTTCTTCACATGCTAGTTCAAGTAGTGGTGGTGGAAATATTGTAGGTTCACAATTTGGTATTCATGATATTTGGAATCAATTAGATACAGATTCTTGCTCTACTTCTATGTGAAATGAACTAGAAATTTATTTTGACATTCGATATCAATTTTTCCGAGAAGAAAATTTTGATATTTTAAATTAGTGGAAAATATTTTCCACCATATATCTTATTTTGTCTATAATGACACGTGATCTACTAACACCTTCAGTTTCTACTGTAGCATCGGAGTCTGTTTTTAGTGCAGGTGGACGTGTGTATGATGAACGTCGAGGACGACTTGCACCCGATCTCGTGGAGGCACTCATTTGCATCAAGGATTGAAATGACACCATTATGAGAAACCAACAACGAGAGGACAAAATACTCGAAGACTTTAAAATTTGGACGTTCAAGAAGATTAGCATTTTGTAATTTTTTCATTTGTAATTTTTTGACATATTGCACATGATTGACGATTAGATGGGTGCCAACCTAATTGGGATCTGTTTACTTTATAGAGATGCAAATGTCAAAATTTATAATGAAGATTATATTTTTTATATATTTATTTTTTTATAAATAAATGTCGCTCAAATTGAATGAAAACCGAGCGATAGCCGATCACTCTCCCACGTGGGCGATTGATCGGCCGTCGCTAAGAATTAACATAGAGAACTGCCGATCAATCGCCCCACTTAGGCGAGTGATCAGCTGTCGCTCTGTGCGACAACCGAATAGGCCTATCAATCACCCAAGTGGGCGATTGATCGGCTATCGCCGCTGAATAAAACAGAGCGACAGCAGAATCAATTGCCCTCACACTTGGGCGATTGATTGGCTGTCGTTATTAAATTGGATTTAGCCTTTAGGTCAACAAAATAACAACCTCCCCCGATCAATCGCCCTTTCAAACTGAAACTACCAACGACGAAACTCAATGCCGAAAACCGCCAATGCTCCATTCACAGCGCCTCCCGTCAATTGCAACACAATTTCAATCTCTATACCTTAGTCGAAGCTCAGTAAATCTCAGCCATCTGACCAGGCTCTTTTCTCCCACAATTTGATAATTTAATTGAATACTATTCAAATATTACACTAAAATGAATTTTTTTTGCTTACTTTGTCAAATTTGGGTTGATTTTGATTGCTGAGGTTGGTTGGGATACAAAATAATTGTGAACGAAGTTTTATAACTGTGCACACCACTTGTTCGATGAAATGTCTATGAGAAATCTAAGTTTTAAAATTTATAATTTTCTTATATTTTGTGAGTTGGAACTTCTTGTCCACAAATATCGTGTTATTTGGTGTTTAGTATCTTGTGGTTTTGTGTAACTTACAGGTTAAAAAAATGCCGCCAAAACGTTTCAAAGGTTCTTCAAGCTCAAGCTTAGCTCTACAAATCGATTACTCATTCATAAACTCTGAGGCAAAGAATACTTCATGGATTTCATGACGAAAAATAACCTCTTATATGCGAAATCCAATTTCAACATGATGCATCTGATGGAGATATTTTAGTCAGGCTTAGGCAACGAAGATGGGAGACTCTTGCTGTATAGGTGGTGATGCAAACGAAAGTGTCGTTCGGGAATTCTATGCAATCTCAAGGCATCCAATTCAGATAGTACCGTTCAAGTTTGCAAACAAGATCATCCACTTCTCAGCCGAGATCATTAATGTTAAGCTTGGTTTGGACAACTTAAATCAAGGATGATTATCACACCATGATGGAAGAGGGGGCCAAATTATGGGATGATCATACAAGAGATGGGCCACCGAGGTTCACAGTAGGTTTATTCAATCGTCAACCCAGCTTAACCATTACACTTGATATTAAGTTATCTCAACTGCTACGCTCAAGCTTGGTGCAAGTTTATTAGGGGAAACTTGATTCTGACATCCCAGAATTCTGAGCTGACCAAAGAGCGGGTGGTACTCCTGTATTGCATTCTCACTAGCGCTCCATAAATGTCGGGTGAATTATCCATAATAATATCAACGCATATCATAAGGATTCCCCACTACTGGCCATATCCACCTCATCCTCATCACGCACTTATGCGCTGCAGAGAATGTCCCTATGAGCTCAACTGATGATCCTTGAATCCAACCAAAAGTTTATGTCTTCTCAAATATTTCAAGAATACCTAAGTGGCCGTACGCCGAAGCTAGAAACAATGGATTGGGATCCATGGAGCATGGTGATGATGCATAAATTCCTCCTTAACTAATGCCTTTGCCCGCGTATCCGGCGCAAGCTTGCTACTATGATGAAATACACAATGTAGCACAGCGGAGACAAAAGATGAGAGCGGCCGCCAAAAGACGTGTCGAAAATAGCGATATGAAAAACAATCATACTAGCCTCCTGATCAAGGCACACTCTTCGTATCATCTGTCGGCCACCTCGCTTTTGAACTCACTACCGATGGGGGGTAGATGTTAGGAAATCTTACAAATCCCAACAAGGCCAAATGTGTTGTCAATCTGGCTACTTAACAAACCAGCTTTGAACACGATGTGAAAGATAAAAGCTGGAAACTATTGTCCCGATCAACAAAGATAGTTCATTACACGAGATCACCACTCGCATCGAACATTGGTTTACGATATGCAAAACCATTCAGTAAAGTAGACAAACTTCTTTGCACGATAGGTGAGAGCATTAATGTTCATTATGACCATTCGAAACTAGCAAACTCAAGTTTACCTATCTTTCCGGAGCACCTATTGAGATCATATCACCCTCCACCAAGAAGGTGAGACAACGATTAGTCCGACACGCATGAGTTACGTATTTTTAACCTTTTTTTAGTTTATTTTGGCATTGAGGACAATGTAAATGCAAAGATTTACATATGTGTTGACATTTGATTTTTTGGCAATTTATTATGAAAATAATATTTTATTCACAATATTCAAATTGGTGATTTATTTCTTGGCGATCAAGAAATGCTTATTCAGATTAGTGGAAGGTATTATAGTAGCAATCATGATGACTTCTGTGAAAGAGAAAAATAAGGAAACAAGAATATTAGGGAAGTTATTTTCAAAAACTTAAGGCACTTGTTTTTTGGAAACTTTTATTTTAAGAAAGCAGATTTGATGAGAGTTGGTTACGATTTGCGGGGCTTCGAGGTCCCCTGTTAATGGGATTGCTTTCCTGAATTTTTGGATGAATATATGATTGTTACGGAAACTTTCCTAAAGTAGTCACGCCCGGTGTTTCACACAACTCCTTTTGTTTAAGATTCGTCTTTCCTTATTTGTGCGCATTAAATGTAATATGGTAACTGAACATAATTGAAGATCTGGAAGTTACCATTTTTATTTAAAGGCTTTCGCTCTCTGAGAAGCGATTGACGACGAGTATTGATTTTACACGAGAGAAAAAAAAAAACTCAACGTGCTACTTAACATCGCCAGTGAGAGCACAATCCCTGACACAATCGTTCACGCATCCCGATGACGTCAGCCGGATGATTCCTCTCCATCAGAGACAATCTTCCGATAGGCATGTGCAATATCGTACTTCACTTACCTCATCCGATAGAGAACATCATCCGTGAATAGCACGTTTCCAACACCGGTGAACGTCCAGCCAGATGATGTTTCATCATCCAGCTTCTAACACACAGGCAGATCTCCTGGCCGAGGACGTCAGCCGACTGATAGTTCACACCGACCATTTTCTATCAAAGTCAACGACAAAACAACAATAATCCATCAAGCAACGTCAATCAACAGGAAATACTCGACCTCACACACATTTCAACTTGATGGACTAAACCTTAAACGAATAAAATCATCAGGCTCGTTCAGGATACGTACAGCAGAAGATCAGATAAACAAGATGTCCTAGTTCTTACAATCACCTCAAACTCAGAAGTTGAACCCAACAATTTCAAGTCCCCAATTAAAACTGATCTTATCCACTAGACATCCGAGTTCCTTCCCTCATAAATTTTACTGACATAAAATGAGCATAACCACGGTCGATTTTTGCCTGCCAGCCCAAACTTTCCTCCCCCCTGAGTACCTCCCAGCAACCGCCTTAACATCTTTATCAACTTTGAATTCTTCACGCTGATCATAT
>CM039513.1:38706550-38728981 GCA_022432975.1 Begonia masoniana
GATTCCTAACTATCCATTACATCCTAATTATCCGTCATCCAAAACATCCAAAAAAAAACCCAACCTATACAGACATCCCCACGGTCAGTAAAGCATTTACTGCGCCAGCCACCACCGCAGGCCATCCTCGCCAACTGGACTCAAGTCCTCCGGTTGGAAGGGATCTCATCCTCACCTGCTCAATGTCACCTACACCTACCACAAACTATGAATAAATCTCAACAGCCTCGTAGCAGATGCTATGTCAATCATAAAACATGCGCTAACAGTTCAGATTCAATTCATTACGTTGCAGACGATTGTCACGAGTCTATACCACCTCGTCGTGACAATAAACAATTACTTAGATTTTGTTGGTTTATTTTACTTTTAATTAGGTCGCAGACAGAGTGTCACCGAGGCCTAAAACCCCTCGCCGTGACCAGATACAGAGTACGTAGATTTATTTCGTTCGGTCTCTTAAAACAAATGCTTTAACGATGGCTTTAACAAGACTGATGCATGAGCATAAAATGCATAAAATAACAACCGCATGTGTACCATCAAGACGATAAACAAGACATAACCTATAAACAACTAACCTAACTACCCAACCAAAAACAATAAAAACATACACATCTCCGAAAATCCTCGAGAACGACTTTGACGTACGGTGTAGGCCTATCGCCAGAGAAATCACGAGAACTTACTTGTCTTCTGTAGTTTGCTGGGTTTGGCACCACACGTCACCTATGGCTCGACCTATGACAACATCCAGCTTCATTAAATCAAGCTTACCTTCGCCAATCTACTCTCAAACTACTATTCAAGCATAATACAACTAAAACCTAACTAAACGACCACTAATTTGGGTTCGGTAAAAACCGACCCGAAACTTCGAACGCGCGTAACTTTCGCGTCGGTTATCGGAATCGAATGATTCCAACGGCCACGTACTCCTCTAATAACCTATTTTAAACATGTCAAAAGGAATTTCAAACAAACGACCGTGGCTAGGTCGAAAAGGGGCAAAACCCGAACTGCCCATTCCCGGATTTCCCCCCTTTCTGATTTTTCGTCAAATTCCCTCCAATTCCTCACCAATCAATCCCCCTAACAACCAATTAACCTAAACTAATCGAAATTTCAAGGCAACACACAAAACCCAAAATCCCCCAATTCGGGATTCACTAATTTTTGTTCAAATTGAGCACACCATTTCTCGGCAACCATCGCCGGCATTAAGCTCGGCCATTTGACGCTGAAAGCAACCAAAAACGGCCGGCGATCGGAGCTCAATCGAGCTCGCCACCCACGCCACAAACCGAGCAAGAACAGGGAGCTTACCGTTCGGTTTGCGCGCGAAGACTGTCGGAAACGGCAGCCCTGGAGTCGCCGACGTCTTCTGGCCGAAAAAACGTCGAGGTTGGACGTCGGAGGAGGGCCGTCGCTCGCTCTCTGTCGTCGGGGCTCTCCCTCTCTCTGGCGTCGGGGCTCGGCGAACACAAACAAACAGAATGGTTTTTAACCATTCTGTTGTTTAATTATTAATAATAATAATAATAATAATAATAATAATAATAATAATAATAATAATAATAATAATCATAATATTAATTCCTATTAAAAACAGTAATATACCGTTTCACCCTTCCGTAAATTCCGTTAAATCTTGTTCTTAATTATAACCCTCGGCTTAATTTCACTGGAAATACCGGAAACTAATTAATTATCCAATTAGGTTAACCAAACTTATTCACTTTTCTTTTAAATTACTTAAAACAATTATTTATTAAACAATTACCTATCATTTATTTCTCTTAAAAATCCCGGTGTTACATAAACATTACATCAACAAAAATACTTGTACAAACAGAGCTGATCGATCGCCCAATGAGAGGCGATCAATCGCCTCTGTTTCTGTCATTTACTCAAAACAAAAAACAAACAGAGGGATAGGCGAATGGCGATTACTCGTCCCATACAAGTGTTCAATAGTCAACAGACCGTTGCTGAGGAAGCTTAAGATTCTCAACAATGCAACGTAACAGACCATTGCTTTGAGAGCTTCCGAGCAATCTCAGGCTAAGTCGCTGAGATTCTCCGCAATAGTCTTGTAACCATTGCTCTCATTAGAGCTGACAGAGCAAGAAAGACTTTCGGCCTCTTTCCTCCTCCTGCACTCGATTTTTCTATAAATTCTTCCTCCTCCTTCATTTTTTTCACCCCAATCTCTCTCAATCTCTCTCAGTTCAATTCATTACTCCTTAGATTGCTCTCAATCAATTTGTACTCTGCTCTCAATCCATTTCGTGTTCTAATTCATTCTTGAATTTGCTTCAACAAGGTAAAATTTAGTTTATTTTTTTTTCATATATTTACATAATTTTTAATTATATTTAATAGTTATACCAACCAAATTTTTTTACATTAATTTTTTTTCGTAGGTTTCGCATACGTGAGTTGATCAATTCACACCACATACAAGCTCTTGTTGGACATTGATTTTGTGGTATCATTTTCTTATTTGAAATTTATTTAAAAAATTTATTTTTAATTATGGATCCACGTGATTATAATATTGATGATGATATTGAAGAAATTAGGAAAATAAATCCTGCATTTTCAATATAGCAATCATCTGCACAAGCATCCACATCCACTTCATCACCTCAAAAAAAAAAAAAGAAACAAAACGTCTGAGGTATGAAAATATTTTGTAATGAAAGATATTAAAATTGGTAGAAAAATAGAATCTAGGGCTCAATGTAAATATTGTATTAAAAATTATACATATGTTTCTAGTAGTTCAACTACCTCACTAAATAGGCATTATCAAAAGTGTTACTTAAACGAGCAAGTTTGAGATCCTACACAAAGATTATTAAATGCTAGTGGTAGTAATACTTTTATGTATTCACAAAATAAAATGAGAGAATGAATAGTAAAACTTATAACACAATGTAAGTTGCCTCTAACGTTTACGGATAGTGTTGAATTTGAAAATTTTATGAAAGAATATGCTTCTCCTAATTTTAAACGTGTTCCTAGAAGTACACTAGAATTGATATTATTAAAATATTTAATAATATGAAGCATGAACTAATTTTATTTTTTTCAAATGCCCCTTCAATGTCTATTTGTATCACGTCTGATTTATGGAGTGCACGTAATTTTATAGGCTATGTAGTTGTAACTTCTCATTTTATTGATGACTCTTGGCAATTAAATAAAAGAATTTTAGGATTTCGTAATTGTGAATATCCTCATACTGGTATTACAATTTATAGATATATTGTTACGATATTGCAAGAATATTCAATTCGAGATAGAATATTTAGCATAACACTTGATAATGCTAATGCCAACGATGCTGCTATTTCTCATTTTAAAAATTATTTTCAATTAGATACTACTCATGATTCTCTTTTCCATATGAGATGTGTTTGTCATATTTTAAATTTAGTTGTTAAAGATGATATGACATATATTTCACCTCATATTGAATCAATTAGATCTGTAATATCTTATATAATTAGATCTAATTTGAGACAACAAGAATATAGAAATTTTTGTAAAACTAGCCCACTTAAACCACGAAAATTAAAAACCGATGTAGATAATAGGTGGAATTCTACTTATTTAATGTTGGAAAATACTAGATCATATTGGCAAGTTATTTGTGCTTTTATTAGTGAGAAAACTCAAAGTATTAATCTTAATAAATCTAGTTGCGACGTAGCTAATATATTTCTTGATTTTTTAAAATCATTTTATAAGGCTACAAATGAATGTTCAGAAATTTATTATCTCACTTCTCATCTTGTTCTCCCAATTTTTATAAACTTGACAGGTGATTTTGCACAATATCAACATATAGATGAATTTAGAGATATACTTAATAAAATAGAAACAAAATTTAAAAAATATTGGCTTGACATTCCTCCTATTTTTTGTTATGCATGTATAATGCATCCTAGATATAAGTTAAGAGGAAAATATCTCATTATTAATAAAATTTATAATAATTTACAAACTCCTTCTTTATTTTCTATAGATCAAATAACACATAGAATTACTAGTTTATATTCTTCTTATGAATCTAAATATTTGAATGTTAGTCGTGTTTCTTCACATGCTAGTTCAAGTAGTGGTGGTGGAAATATTGTAGGTTCACAATTTGGTATTCATGATATTTGGAATCAATTAGATACAGATTCTTGCTCTACTTCTATGTGAAATGAACTAGAAATTTATTTTGACATTCGATATCAATTTTTCCGAGAAGAAAATTTTGATATTTTAAATTAGTGGAAAATATTTTCCACCATATATCTTATTTTGTCTATAATGACACGTGATCTACTAACACCTTCAGTTTCTACTGTAGCATCGGAGTCTGTTTTTAGTGCAGGTGGACGTGTGTATGATGAACGTCGAGGACGACTTGCACCCGATCTCGTGGAGGCACTCATTTGCATCAAGGATTGAAATGACACCATTATGAGAAACCAACAACGAGAGGACAAAATACTCGAAGACTTTAAAAATTTGGACGTTCAAGAAGATTAGCATTTTGTAATTTTTTCATTTTGTAATTTTTTTGACATATTGCACATGATTGACGATTAGATGGGTGCCAACCTAATTGGGATCTGTTTACTTTATAGAGATGCAAATGTCAAAATTTATAATGAAGATTATATTTTTTATATATTTATTTTTTTATAAATAAATGTCGCTCAAATTGAATGAAAACCGAGCGATAGCCGATCACTCTCCCACGTGGGCGATTGATCGGCCGTCGCTAAGAATTAACATAGAGCAACTGCCGATCAATCGCCCCACTTAGGCGAGTGATCAGCTGTCGCTCTGTGCGACAACCGAATAGCCTATCAATCACCCAAGTGGGCGATTGATCGGCTATCGCGCTGAATAAAACAGAGCGACAGCAGATCAATTGCCTCACACTTGGGCGATTGATTGGCTGTCGTTATTAAATTGGATTTTAGCCTTTAGGTCAACAAAATAACAACCTCCCCCGATCAATCGCCCTTTCAACTGAAACTACCAACGACGAAACTCAATGCCGAAAACCGCCAATGCTCCATTCACAGCGCCTCCCGTCAATTGCAACACAATTTCAATCTCTATATCCTTAGTCGAAGCTCAGTAAATCTCAGCCATCTGACCAGGCTCTTTTTCTCCCACAATTTGATAATTTAATTGAATACTATTCAAATATTACACTAAAATGAATTTTTTTTGCTTACTTTGTCAAATTTGGGTTGATTTTGATTGCTGAGGTTGGTTTGGGATACAAAAATAATTGTGAACGAAGTTTTATAACTGTGCACACCACTTGTTCGATGAAATGTCTATGAGAAATCTAAGTTTTAAAAATTTATAATTTTCTTTATATTTTGTGAGTTGGAACTTCTTGTCCACAAATATCGTGTTTATTTTGGTGTTTAGTATCTTGTGGTTTTGTGTAACTTACAGGTTAAAAAAATGCCGCCAAAACGTTTCAAAGGTTCTTCAAGCTCAAGCTTAGCTCTACAAATCGATTACTCATTCATAAACTCTGAGGCAAAGAAATACTTCATGGATTTCATGACGAAAAATAAACCTCTTATATGCGAAATCCAATTTCAACATGATGCATCTGATGGAGATATTTTAGTCAGGCTTAGGCAACGAAGATGGGAGACTCTTGCTGTATTAGGTGGTGATGCAAACGAAAGTGTCGTTCGGGAATTCTATGCAAATCTCAAGGCATCCAATTCAGATAGTACCGTTCAAGTTTGCAACAAGATCATCCACTTCTCAGCCGAGATCATTAATGTTAAGCTTGGTTTGGACAACTTAAATCAAGATGATTATCACACCATGATGGAAGAGGGGCCAAATTATGGGATGATCATACAAGAGATGGGCCACCGAGGTTCACAGTAGGTTTATTCAATCGTCAACCCAGCTTAACCATTACACTTGATATTAAGTTATCTCAACTGCTACGCTCAAGCTTGGTGCAAGTTTATTAGGGGAAACTTGATTCTGACATCCCAGAATTCTGAGCTGACCAAAGAGCGGGTGGTACTCCTGTATTGCATTCTCACTAGTCGCTCCATAAATGTCGGGTGAATTATCCATAATAATATCAACGCATATCATAAGGATTCCACCACTACTGGCCATATCCACCTCATCCTCATCACGCACTTATGCGCTGCAGAGAATGTCCCTATGAGCTCAACTGATGATCCTTGAATCCAACCAAAAGTTTATGTCTTCTCAAATATTTCAAGAATACCTAAGTGGCCGTACGCCGAAGCTAGAAACAATGGATTGGGATCCATGGAGCATGGTGATGATGCATAAATTCCTCCTTAACTAATGCCTTTGCCTCGTATCCGGCGCAAAGATGCTACTATGATGAATACACAATGTAGCACAGCGGAGACAAAAAGAGAGCGCGCCAAGACTTGTCGAAAATAGCGATATGAAAACCAATCATCTATGCCTCCTGATCAAGGCACCTCTTCATCATCTGTCGTGCCACCTCGCTTTGACTCAACTAACGATGTGGGGTAGATGTTAGAAAATCTTACAATCCAACAAGGCCAAATGTTTGTCAATCTGGCTACTTAACAAACCAGCTTTGAACACGATGTAAGATAAAAGCTGGAAAATATTTCCGATCAACAAAGATAGTTATCACGAGATCACACTCGCATCGAACATTGGTTGACGAATATGCAAAACCATTCAGTAAAGTAGACAAACTTCTTTGCACGATATGTGAGAGCATTAAATGTTCATTATGACCATTCGAATCTAGCAAACTCAAGTTTACCTATCTTTCCGGAGCACCTATTGAGATCATATCACCCTCCACAAGAAGGTGAGGACAACGATTAGTCCGACACGTCATGAGTTACGTTATTTTTAACCTATTTTTTAGTTTATTTTTTGCATTGAGGACAATGTAAATGCAAAGATTTACATATGTGTTGACATTTGATTTTTTGGCAATTTATTATGAAAATAATATTTTATTCACAATTATTCAAATTGGTGATTTATTTCTTGGCGATCAAGAAATAGCTTATTCAGATTAGTGGAAGGTATTATATGAGCAATCATGATGATTCTGTGAAAGAGAAAAATAAGGAAACAAGAATATTAGGGAAGTTATTTTCAAAAACTTAAGGCACTTGTTTTTTGGAAAACTTTTATTTAGAAAGCAGATTTGATGAAGATTTGGTACGATTTGCTGGGCTTCGAGTTCCCATGATTAATGGGATGCTTTCCTGAATTTTTGGATGAATATATGAGTTGTTACGGAAACTTTCCTAAAGTGTCACACGGTGTGTCACACAACCGAATTTGTTAAGATTCGTTTTCCTTATTTCGTGCGGCATTAAATTTAATATGGTAACTGAACAGAATTGAAGATATGGAAGTTACCAATGTTATTTAAGGCTTTCGCTCTCTGAGAAAGCTGATTGACGACGGAGTATTGATTTTACACGAGAGAAGGTTTCTTCATTTTTTCCAAGCCGTCGGTTTTTTCTTTCACTCCCTACGTTTCTGCGTAAGGGTTTGTGATTGTTTTACACACTCGACCTAATCTGTGGATTTCATCGTTTTATTGAGTGTGTTGATTATTGCATCCGAAGACTTTGATCTGGTGTTCTAGGAGGTGTCCCAGAAGGCAATAGTTTTTGTTCTTCATTGAAGCTCAGTCTCAGGAGGAGGCTGCATCCGAATTCGGGAGGAGTTCTGTTTCTTAGACAAGGGGAGCATTTCGTTCTTGATCGTGGGCGAGGGGATCTTGCCATAACACGGGTTTTGGGAGGAACCAACAACAAGGGGATCTTGTTGTTATCTAGATCTCGGGAGAGGTCGATCTAAAGTCGAGGGGATCTCGCAAAAACAGTTTCTTTGGGAAAGTTAGCTTGAGGCAGCGACAAAGATAAGAGGGAGTCTTTATTTGTATAAGTCTGATTGTCTTGTAACTTTGTGAACTCAAAGAAATATTTTTATATCTGGGCGTGGCCCCACAGACGTAGGCTGGTTGCCGAACTGCGTTACCAACCTCCTGTGTCATTTATTTTCGCATATTTATACTGTCCATCATTGCATTAAAAATCGGTGTCACACGAGGATCCTTGTGTGACATCGCATAACTGATCTTAAACTTTCAATTGGTATCAGAGCGGGTCGCTTCTGTTTCTTAAGCGAGATCTGAGGAACAAGATCACAGTTCGTATGCGATGGATTCTATGAAAGAAGGAGGTTCTACAATGCGTCCACCATTATTGAATGGGAGTAATTATGCTTATTGGAAGGCAAGGATGCGGGCATTCAATAAAGCTATTGACGAGAAGGCTTGAAGATCTATTTTAACAGGTTGGAATCTTCCTATGAACACTAATCCAGATGGTGTTATTTCTCCCAAGCCGGAAGAAGATTGGTCGGTAAAGGAGGATACTTTGGCAAATAGTAATTTGAAAGCTCTCAATGCTATCTTTAATGGCGTGGATCCAATTCAATTCAGACTCATCTCTACATGCGAGTTGGCAAAAAGAGCATGAGAAATTCTTCAAACCACCTATGAAGGAACATTTACGGTAAAGTTGTCTAAAATGCAAATGTTAACCACTCGATTTGAGAATCTGAAGATGCAGGAAGATGAGACTATTGGCGAGTTCAACGCCAAACTATGTGACATAGAAAATGAAGCATTTGCTCTCGGTGAGATGATTTTCGAAGAAAAACTTGTGCGAAAAACTCTACGGTCTTTGCCACAAAGATTTGCTTATAAAGTTACTACCATAGAAGAAGCCAAAGATGTGTCTAAAATGAAGCTAGAAGAGTTGATGAGATCTCTTAGAACTTTCGAAATGAATCTTGGAGGCGACACCAAAATAAAGAAGGCAAAGGGAGTTGCTTTAAAATCAGAGGTACAAAATTACAACGAGCATGATGAAGATGACTTGGAGAAATCTCTAGCCCTGCTTTCAAAGAATTTCAGCAGAGTTATGAAGAGATTTGGAAGAAATACACGCGGTGTCAAGCAGGGTGTCACATACTTCAAAAATGGTTCTTCAAGCAACAAGAAGCAAAGAGAAGAAACTAATGTGTCTGATCAACCATTAAAGAATAAAGGTATTCAGTGCAGAGAATGTGAAGGATTTGGACATATACAGGCAGAATGTGCTAACACCTTGAAGAAAAAGAAGAATTCTCTGAATGCAACCTGGAGTGAATGATGAGTCAGAAAACGAAGATGAATTTCAGAGCAACCATGTGGGGCTTGCTGGAAAGATAGAACATGAAGAAAACGGTGGTGTTATACATGGTGTCACAGACGATTTTTCTAATAGTAGTGATGAAGACGAAGAACCAGTCACAGAAGAAGATCTTATTGGAGAATATAAGTTTCTGCATGAGAAATGGACCGAGCTTGTTAAAGTAAATCAGCTTCTACACGCACATATTAGAAATTTGAAGGATGAGAAGAATAATCTTCAAAATGTTATTGATGGGAGACAAAGCTGAAAGCAAGTAAGGATGAAGCTAATAATCTAACCAATGAGATAAGTCTCATGAAGAAGAATGTCAAAATGCTGAATTCGAGTTCGTCTAATCTTGATGATATTTTGAATGTTGGAAAATCAAGCGTAAATCGTTTTGGACTGGGTTTCAAAGGCGAAAGTTTAGGTTTAAAGACTGTCGCTGCAAAGGAAAATCGTTCTGTGATAAAATTTGTGAGAAAAAGTCTGGTGTCACAGCAGGTGTCAGACAGGGGATTTGATTACAAAAGAAAACAAGTTGCAAACAGAATGCCAAGAATTGACAGAAAATCAAGTTCCTATATCTTCTATCATGCTGCAAGCAGAAAAGGTAACATATATGGTTCTGTGTGTCACTATTGCCAACGCTGTGGTCATACTCGCCCTAAATGCTTTACTTATCTTGCTGACTTAAGATTGGGTACTGTTAGAAATGCCGCTTCTTATAGGTTTCTTTATCAGAAGTGGGTGATGAAATCAAATTTAAAGTGCAATGTTACATATCTCTCACTAAAGGCGATCGGAACCAATGCATGGTAATTGGATAGCGGATGTTCCAGACATATGACAGGTGAAGAGAGATATTTGAAGGATATTATACCCGAATCCGTGGGAAAAGTAACATTCGGCAACGGTGTCACATCGGATGTCATTGGCAGGGGAACGTTGAATGTTCCTAGTTTACCAAAGTTGAGTAATATTTTATTAGTAAATGGTTTGAAGTCCAACCTAATCAGTATTAGCCAGCTTTGTGATCAAGATCTGAATGTGCAATTTACGAGAGAAAGATGTGTTGTGTCCGATCAAAACAAAAATTGTGTTATTGAAGGAGTTAGATCGTCGGACAATTGTTATCTTATTTATTCCTCGTCTACCTGCCTTCGGTCGAGTATGGAAGACAATATCTTATGGCATAGAAAGTTGGGACATGTTAATTTCAGAATGCTGTTGAAGCTTATTTCGAAAGGTGCTGTCCGAGGAATTCCTGAATTAAAATTTGATGAAGACAAATTAGGCGGACCATGTCAAATCGGAAAGCAAACCAAGGTGTCACACCCGATGTCCCAGTCATCCACGACTACCCGTGTGCTTGAACTGCTCCACATGGATCTAATGTGGCCAATGCCTATTGAAAGTATGGGCGAAAAACGATATGCCTTTGTTACTGTTGATGATTTTTCACGGTATACATGGGTGGAGTTTCTAAGAGAAAAGTCCGAAACGTTTAAAGTTTTCAAATCAATGTGCACTCGTCTCCAACGGGGAAAAAGATTGTGCTATTATGAAGATTATACGTATCCGAAGTGACCATGGAAGAGAGTTTGAAAATTCTGACTTCTTGGATTTCTGTAAGCATCTCGGAATTGCTCATGAATTCTCGGCACCAAAAACTCCTCAACAAAATGGAGTCGTTGAAAGGAAGAATCGTACATTGGCAGAGATGACTCGAGTAATGCTACATGAAAGAGATGTTCCTCAAAAATTCTGGGCTGAGACTATGAATACAGCTTGTTATACCATTAATCGGGTGTATCTTCGCGGCAAAACTTCTATGACACCCTATGAGATATGGAAAGGTAAAACTCCGAATATTAATTATTTTCATCCGTTTGGCAGCCTCTGCTTTGTGTTGAATGACAGGGAACACGGGGGGAAACTTGATCCCAAGAGTGATGAGGCAATATTTCTCGGTTATGCTACAAACAGCCGTGTTTATCGAGTTTACAACAAAAGAACTCGAATTGTTATTGAATCTGCAAACGTTCAAATAGACGACTCTCTGGACACAGTATATAATCCAAAAGAAGATGAAAACCAGATTTCAAACAATGAAGGCACTAGTGTTCCACTCGGTGTCACAGAGGGTGTCTTAGGCGGTGTCACAGAGCAAACAGAGACAGTTGATCAAGTTGAAGTGACTACCTCCCTCAACAGACAACCATCCACACGTGTTCAGAAGAATCATCCTACAGATGAGGTTATTGGTGATCTAAATGATGGTATACCAACAAGAGATAAGCTGAGGGTGAATTATCGAGAAATGATTCAAATGGCGTGCTTCACATCAACTATCGGCCCAAGAATGTGAAAGAAGTTTTACTAAATGAATACTGGATAGGAGCTATGCAAGAAGAACTCAGCCAATTCTCCCGAAATCAAGTTTGGGATTTAGTACCGTGTCCTCCCGATGTGAATGTTATTGGTACTAAGTGGATTTACAAGAACAAAACTGATGAACATGGCAACATTACTCGCAACAAAGCTTGGCTAGTGGCTCAAGGGTATTCTCAGATTGAAAGAATTGATTTTGATGAAACATTCACTCCGGTTGCTTGTCTTGAATCTATTCGGCTTTTATTGTCTATCGCTTGTGTTATGCGGTTCAAGCTATATCAAATGGATGTGAAGAGTGCGTTTCTCAATGGTTTTCTTAATGAAGAAGTCTATGTTGCTCAACCAAAGGGTTTTGAAGACCCTCATCATTCCGACTATGTTTATAAGTTGAAGAAGGCATTATATGGGCTTAAACAAGCTCCTCGTGCATGGTATGAACGACTCACGCAATATCTATTAACCAAGGGATATGAGCGAGGGGGAGTAGATAAAACTCTTTTCATTCGCCGTGACAAAGATCAGTGTTTACTCGCTCAAATATATGTTGATGACATAGTGTTTGGCTCGGTGTTACAGGAGATGGTGGATGAGTTTGTAGCTCAAATGACTGGCGAATTCGAGATGAGTATGGTTGGAGAACTCACTTATTTTCTTAGACTTCAAATTCAGCAAGAAAAGAATGGTATTTTTATCTCCCAAGCCAAATATGCGAAGAATTTATTGAAAAAATTCAAGCTCGAGAATGCACGCCCGAGTAGAACACCCCTTGGGACACACGAGAAAATCTCTAAAGATGAAAAGGGAGTTGCTGTTGATCCGCATCTATATAGAAGCATGATTGGAAGTCTACTATATCTTACTGCCAGCCGACTAGATATTTGTTATAGCGTGGGTTTATGCGCTTGATTTCAAGCCAATCCGAGGGAGTCACACCTTGTGTCGGTAAAACGAATTCTAAAATATGTTGGTGGAACAACTGATTATGGCATCTGGTATTCTTTTGATTCTAATGCAAATCTGGTGGGTTATTGTGATGCTAACTGGGCAAGAAGTTCTGATGATTGAAAAAGCACTTCGGGTGGATGTTTTTATGTTGGACATAACTTAGTGTCATGGTTTAGCAAGAAACAGAATTCTATTTCTCTATCTACAGCCGAGGCAGAGTATATAGGAGCAGGTAGCAGCTGTACGCAGCTTCTTTGGATGAAACAAATGATGAAAGACTATGGTGTCACACAGGGTGTCATGACCCTCTACTGCGATAATTTGAGCACTATCAATATTTATAAAAATCCTGTTCAGCATTCACGGACAAAACATATTGATATACGACACCATTTTATTCGATCTCTTGTGGAGGACAAAGTTATTAATTTGGAGCATATGGAGACCAAAAAACAGATTGCCGATATTTTCACCAAGGCTTTGGATGGTGTACGATTTGAAGAGCTGAGGTCTGCCCTAGGCCTCTGTGTTATGTAAGCTGATTATTGCCTTTATTTATTTAAAAAAAAAATCGCCACTTGCATTAAGCATTTGTTTTTATTTTTTTGGCAATCTATTGTGTATTGCTCATCCTCTGCTGAAAGTGATTATTCTGGATATTATGATAATCTGTGGAGCAACACCGCATACGAGTTGCAAAATTCTGACTATTCTTATGAAATATTGGAAGTCTATTTTTAATGAAGTTTGGAGCATTATTATTATATTGGGTTTATTTTCCAACTTGCTGAGATCTGAATTATTCTTTAAAGATTTATTATACTGGTTTATGGAGGAAATTAAGAATAGCTACAAGCTTCTGGCAAGTGATCAGGTTAATGTTTTGGATGGTGTTCCTGAGGATGTTCCAGCAGGTGGGCCAGATAGTGCTTAACATTGGACTATTTCAGAAATATGGTTGTTCTCTGAATATTTTCTTTGATTCTTATGGTACTCGTTAATTACTCTATCTGCATCTGGATATGATATTTTTTGACTATATTGGCTATGTGGATATATCTTTTGGTGGATACTATACCCTTACTATGATTATTATATGCTTACCCTGGTGCGTACATGAATGGTTATGTTGCTGGTGATATTTTTGAGAGAAAGAAAGTTGCTAATGTGAAGGAACATGTTAAAGAGACCAAAACTGTTGAAAAGTCAAGAGTTTCCATTGATGTCACTGGGGGTGTCAGATGCATCTTGACCCATGGAAAAGATTTTCCAGCTTCATAACTTACGGATAAGTATGAGATTCTTGATGCTGACTTCTCATGGAACTGGTGTTAACAGGACAATAGCGGCTTTGCTGTTCAAAATTGGAAATTCAATATCTTTTGATTTTATTTGACCAAATTATGAAACATGAAGACAACAAGAATACACGGTTAGCTCTCCCATTTCCCTCTCTTATATATGTCGATTTTGGTACTTATCTGGATATTATATATTCCTAATTTTGGCTATCTCTCTATGGTGATTATTTGGTGCTTATGATGCTTTTATAGAGATTGATATTATCTAATATACATGTTTGTCTTTTTATGGCAAAAAGGGGGAGTATTTTGGATTTATGGATTTATGGTGATATGCTCTGATCTCTGATGATGATATTATGAGTGATATGTTTTATGATGATTGAAGTCTCAATTCAGGGGGAGTTTTTGAAATTATTGCTTATATTTATTTTGCCAAAAAATGCCAAAGGGGGAGATTGTAAATGCAAAGATTTGCATATGTGTTGGCATTTGATTTTTTGACAATTTATCATGAAAATAATATTTTATTCACAATTTTTCAAATTGGTGATTTATTTCTTGGTGATCAAGAAATAGCTTATTTAGATTATTGGAAGGTATTATATGAGCAATCATGATGATTCTGTGGAAGATAAAAATAAGGAAACAAGAATATTAGGGAAGTTATTTTCAAAAACTTAAGGCATTTGTTTTTTGGAAAACTTTTATTTGGAAAGCAGATTTGACGAAGATTTGGTACGATTTGCTGGGCTTCGAGTTCCCATGATTAATGGGATGCTTTCCTGAATTTTTGGATGAATATATGAGTTGTTACGGAAACTTTCCTAAAGTGTCACACGGTGTGTCACACAACTGAATTTGTTAAGATTCGTTTTCCTTATTTCGTGCGGCATTAAATTTAATATGGTAACTGAACAGAATTGAAGATATGGAAGTTACCAATGTTATTTAAGGCTTTCATTCTCTAAGAAAGCTAATTGATGACGGAGTATTGATTTTACACGAGAGAAGGTTTCTTCGTTTTTTCCAAGCCGTCGGTTTTTTCTTTCACTCCCTACGTTTCTGCGTATGGGTTTGTGATTGTTTTACACACTCGACCTAATCTGTGGATTTCATCGTTTTATTGAGTGTGTTGATTATTGCATCCGAAGACTTCGATCTGGTGTTCTAGGAGGTGTCCCAGGAGGCAATAGTTTTTGTTCTTCATTAAAGCTCAGTCTCGGGAGGAGGCTGCATCCGAACTTGGGAGGAGTTCTGTTTCTTAGACAAGGGGAGCTTGTCGTTCTTGATCGTGGGCGAGGGGATCTTGCCATAACACGGGTTTTGGGAGGAACCAACAACAAGGGGATCTTGTTGTTATCTAGATCTCGGGAGAGGTCGATCTAAAGTCGAGGGGATCTTGCAAAAACAGTTTCCTTGGAGAAGTTAGCTTGAGGCGGTGACAAAGATAAGAGGGAGTCTTTATTTGTATAAGTCCGATTGTCTTGTAACTTTGTGAACTCAAAGAAATGTTTTTATATCTGGGCGTGGCCCCGCAGACGTAGGCTGGTTGCCGAACTGCGTTACCAACCTCCTGTGTCATTTATTTCCGCATTTTTATACTGTCCATCATTGCATTAAAAATCAGTGTCACACGAGAATCATTATGTGACATCGCATAACTGATCTTAAACTTTCAGACATATTTATTTTAAGTTTGGGTGATTATAGCTTGCCTCATGACTTTGTTATATTTTGTGATATATTTTAGTTATGTAATTTAAATTTTTTTTTTATGCAAGTTTGGCTCATTAAGGGCAGCTCGTTACGCTCGTTGGGCCGGCTCGCCTCGGCTCGTTAGACTCGTGGCTCGTGAGCAGCTCGGGTTGGAAATTTTTTAGGGTCGTCTTGTTAGGCTCGACTCGTTAGGCTCGACAGACTCGTTAGGCTCGACAGATTCGTTAGGCTCGGTGAGCTGGATATTTCTCGGCTCGACTCGCTAGATTAACATCTTTAGCTCAAAACACAAAGTATTAGATAAGGATTAGTACCATTCCACTTATATGGATTAGACGCTCACATTGGGTATTTCTTGTCTTCACATGGCGACCTGTCACAATCGTGCTTCACCCTCACCTTGGTGGCTAGACGTCCTCGTCGTGCACACTTTAGGTTGTGATTTAGCTTTGATACCAACTGAAAGACTCCCAAAAATTCATTTTTTTCCAATTTGAATTTTTTTCCCAAATATTATTAACAATTAGGCTTGATTAAGTCGTTATAAACCCTCATTTTTAAAACTATTCTTTGAAAATATCAAATTATTAAACAAGCAGAAACTTTTAACAAAAAACAACTATAAATAGTTATTAAGAAAATTCAATGTTAATCAATCATTAAATAAATCTCATTTATGCATTCATCACAATTATAAATAATAAGAGAATCAATTTCAAAATCCTTCACCTAATGAAATAATTCCTTAAATTTTATTAACCAAAATTCAAACAGAATTTATTAAAATTCAACAAAAAATCAAATACCAAATATCTTTTAATAATAAAACTAAAGCATAAAATTAAAAATACTCCTCAGCCCCAACAACAATATCTTCCTCTATATGTTCGTCCGCCTCTAGAAAGTTCTTGATCAGCGTCAGTTCTTCCTGATAGAAAAATTCACTTGCATCACAAACTAATTTGAAAGATAAACTCGATAAGTAAAAATATGTGTATATGTAAATTATCGGCATACGTCACCATATTCTATGCTTAAAAGTTACATAATAATTAGAATTTATTTTCCAACTTTACCATGCGTTCAGAATTTGAAAAGACCAACAGTTTCTTATCCTATAATTATATGTTAAGACTTTCATTAATCATGTCATAAATATCATGGTTTTCGGCCAATATAGTCAAAAAAATATTTTCGTACTTGTATACATTATGCATTCATCCTCCCCTAGTCACCATGATTTCCCCCCCCCCCCCCCCCCCCCCCCCCCAAAAATTTAGCTCTATCAAGCCCTAATCAAGAATTGATTCCCAATTAACCACTAAAGGGACTAATCAACACCAAATTAAGGTCGAGTTCCAATCAAAAACGTATGAAAATTAATCACCTCTAGAAAATCATTCTCTTCCTAAATCATCATTGAATCAGGCCAAAAGGAAGGACAAGTTCGAATCATTCTTTCTAAGGAAATAACTGAAACACTTTCTTAAATTGAATTACCAACACCAAAACACAGAGCGCTCTTCTCTCAAGTTGCAAGAGACAAAGAAGCACCTGAGAGTCATTTACCTAGTCAAAACAACCCTTCGATCACTCTGACCTCCACAAGTTACTTAGACACGGTCGAGTTCCACTGAGGAAGCTTCAGCTCCACTCTGAACGGGCGAACGTTATTATGTGAAGACAAAGAGGTCGTAGTGTGAGGGTCCAACTCATATAAATAGAAGTGCACAATTCTACATCATTTGAGATAATGAAAAATATATTATTTATAAGTAGAGTTATTTTTCATATCTAGTACAACGCGTTTTGGTTCATTTTAAGAACAAAATTGTGCGAGATTCAGCAAGAAATGAACAATTTTATATTAAGAGTACTGGGAAGGTTATATATATCTAAGATTTATTTACTAACATACAAAAGTTTAAAGTTTATTGAGTTAAAAGAAAACAAAATTAAAACATTTATTTGTATGATTTAAAATGCTATTAATTGTAATTACACGTGTTGAGTGAAGTGGCATAGATACTTATTAAAAAAAAAAAGAAAAAAGTTCAATTTAGCCCCCAACGTATAGGGTCGATGGTCAATTGGCCTCTAACATTTATTTTTGACGCAATCAGCCCTAATCATTTACGTCATTTGTAATTCAACCCCTCCTGTCAATTTTTTCGTTAAACTTTACATCTGCTTTGCACGAGACCTTTAAAACTCCAATACTGTCCTTTTTTCCCCTTCTATCTCTCTCTCCGAAACACTACATCTGGCCAAGCTCTCTTTCTCTCTCGGCGCACCACGCCAGTTGAAGATCGCGCTGAAGACGCCATTCTCCTATGTATGGTCTCTTTCGTGGATTGCTGAGGGCACAAGTCAATCATCCCTCTCGCCCCCTCGAAATTAGGGTTTTCATCTGAATCCAGATGCCTTGAGGGTTGCCTTCCTTCTGCTTTTTTGGTGGTGCTGTTTAACGTGGGCAGCTGCTTTTTGTTTGGTTATTGGAATTTTTTTTTTTTTTTTTTTCTGATCTTCGTCGCTTCCTTCCTTTTTACTTGCCTTTTGAGTGTTTTTTTTATTTTTTCTTTTTAACTTTCACGTTTCGTCGATTGTTGAGGAATTGATCTGTCATTTCTTTTTTGTTTCCTCCTATATATATGTTTAGCTTCCTTGATTTTATGGCGTAGGATTTGGTTGAGAACTATAGTCGGCTGTTGTCTTAGGGTTTTAGTGCAACTGTCTTACTCACTACAGAACTGTTTTCTGGTGATCTACTTGTATTCATCTATTTTTATCAATCCTATGTTTTGGATTTTTATCGCCTGAAGGTGATTTCGGCTTCAATGTTTGTTTCTCGGTTCCCGCAGGACTTGGGAGTCTGTTGGTGGACTAAGAGAGAGAGAGCTTCAGCGATCTTCAACTGGCATGGTGCGCTAAGAGAGATAGCTTGGCCGGATGTAGGGTTTGAGAGAGAGAGAAGGATAGTATTGGAATTTTAAACGTCATGTGCAGGGCACATGTAAATTTTAACGAAAAAATTGACGAGAAGGGTTGAATTGCAAATGACGCGAACGATAAGAATTGATTGGGTCAAAAATAAACGTTATGGGCCAATTGACTATTGATCTAATACGTTGGGGGCTAAATTAAACTCTTCCTAAAAAAATAATTGGACTAATATCGAGCTACAGGTCAGTTGTCGACTTTGAGTGTTCACCACGTGTCAAGCTTGTGACCTGTGCCAACGACTCATTTTTAAGACTTTATCAGACTTGGCTTAGTTTCACTTAGTCCGATTTGTTAAAAAGAGAAGGCTTAAATTTTAGTCCGAGTCATTCTCATATGAGAGAAGCTCAGGGTATTTATGTATTTTCCAACACTTTTTTTTTAGTAAAAAATTTACATTTTTCTTTCATACTCCTAAATTTATTTACTTTCAAAAACTTCCAAATTTTCTATAATTTGGGTAAGTTGGTAATTTCACACAGGAAAAAGGTTCAATTTTCTATTAGGCTTTGGCTTCCATTCTCAATAAATTCTTTTGGTTTTTCGAATAAAATTTCGTTGAATATCCCACGTAGGAGTGAACTTGGTCCGTCAGATTCGGTTTCCACCCTGATTACCAACCCAAATCAGACTGATTTTATTTTTTTTTTGTTTTTACTTATTTTGGTTATGTTTAGATTTCGATTCTAGATTTTTTCAGTTTGGATTATGTTTTAGTTAGTTTTAGATGATTTAGACTCGGCTTGATCGGTTTTTGTTTGATTTAGTTCAGTTTTTTGTAATATTATAATTTCGATTAGTTATGACAGAATTTTGAGAAAATAAATCGATAATTTTGATTTATCCACAAATGGCAAAATATTTATAATACAAGTATATAAAAATTAGATTACAAATTTGAATTAAAATTTTTAAATTAAAGAAACACTTGGCTCTTATTTTGATTGATATATAGTGAATTTTTCTAATCTATTTTCACTTTTTTTTTGGTATTGTTGTTTGATAACAAGTATAAATGATGATCATCATCGCAATGAAGTGTGGGTGGGTGGGAATTGCAGATTTCTTTGCTTCAAAGGCAGTATCTTCGAGCAGGTTTGGTTTAGTTTTGATTAGAAGATCCAAGCCACCAAAAATTGGACGTGTATCAAGTTGTTTTTGACCAAATTATATAATTTTAGTAGTAAAAACTATATATCTTTATATCTATAGGGGGTGGGTAAAACCGGATTGGAACTATGGTTTACAGTACCGGTCGGTCCGGTTTTTTCCACTAAAGGAACTGGTTCTGTTTCAAATTTTCAAGACTGCGAACACTGAATTAATGTGTGGTCAAAAATTCCTCCGAAAAACCAGTTAAAACCCGACCCAAAACAGTAGAAAACGGGTCATACTCGAAACCGGTCCTAAACCCGACCCAAACTCCAAAAAACCATCTCAAAAACAATAGAAAATGCAAAAACAAAAATTATTGTGAAACATGGTCGATACCTGTTCCAAAAATTATTCTCGATAGACAACTCGTTTGCAAAAGGGTATTTTCAGAAGACGACGGGGATTACGATATCTCATATAGTTAAAAAAATTTAAATATAAATATCGTAAGAAAAGTCAATTGGCGTGTATTGTTTCTGCACTTCATGCATACATCGAATAATTTGCGGTATAGATCATAATACACTAAAAAGCACGCTACTTTATAACATAGAATAACCCGACTATCAGTTATATGTTAATGGGAATTTCGACATGTCCCCCACGTAAATCAAACACTGAGTCTTTAACCCCTAACTTGAGGCATATTTAATTTAAGGAAGGGTATTATGGTATATCTGGTAAAAGGGAAGGTTATTTTTCATTGAAAACAGGAAAAGGGGTGGCATTAGAGGTTATTAAGCGAGAAAAGGGTAAATTAGGATATTGAAAGATTTTCCTCCAGACATTAGACATCATGTCCGGCACTCACTCCAGTCGTTGCAATAAAACAAACAAAATAAATAAATAAAATTTTGAAAAATCGAAGTCTAGGCTTTTTACAAATGGTGGTTTGATTTGTAAACCTGAGCGAAAACCCATCTCATCACTTCCAGCCATCGATATCTTCTTCTGTCCGTTGTGTTTTCCTTTATTTCAAGCTTTGAATTACCCAAAAAAGGAAAAATCGTTTATTTTGGCCCGACCTTCGTCTCTGTTCATCCATTCTCCCTTCTCCCATCAGTCTGAATCTTGAGTTTCTGAACGAATCCCTGCTTCTGTAACCTATGTTCCTCTTCCTCTGTATTTAGAACTGAGGAGAGATCTGTTTTCTGGGTTTTGCTTTCTCTCTCCTTTTTTTTTCTGCTGGGGGCGGTCTTGAAAATTCAACCTTTTGTTGTTTCTGGATGCGAGAGCTCGGAAGATAAAAAGGGGTAAATTTTGTTATTTTTCTTGCTCGTTTATAGTTTTTCTTTCTTGCGATTTCTTTTGAACGGCTGACGATTGAAAATTATGCGTGAATCTCCGTGAGAAACGTATGCTTTTGGAGATCTGCCTTTTACTCGGTGATCTAGTTTTACCAGGTCCATCTTCCATCGATAGTCATTGCCGATTCCCATTTTGTCTACCCCTCGTCAAGTTTTATATCTTTTACGATTCAAATAGACATTTAAAAAGCTTAAACAAATTGGGTTACTTTCTTTGACATAGCCTCCTTATTCAAGGAAGTCTCCTCTTTCTCTTCCCTCGTTTTTCTTCATCGATCTTCAAGAAATGTATGGAACCCAAAGCAGAAGCGATTTCTCCTTGGATTTCCACCCTCATATTCCCATTTCAAAGCCAAGCATCTATTCCCGCAAAGCCAATCTCACAGTGAAATTTCAAGACCTTTATGGGTTTACTGTAGAAGGCAATGTAGATGATGTTAATGTGTTAAACGAAGTGAGAGAGAAGGTGAGGCAGCAGGGCCGAGTTTGGTGGGCATTAGAGGCAAACAAGGGGGCAAATTGGTATCTCGAGCCTTCCATATCTGAAGGAATTGCCCTTAAATCCTCCCTCAAATTATCTGTTCTGGCAAATGCTATTACATTAAAGAAGCTGATAAGGAAAGGGATTCCGCCAGTTCTCCGGCCTAAGATCTGGTTTTCTTTGTCCGGGGCGGCGAAGAAGAAGTCGACCGTGCCGGAGAGTTACTATCATGACTTATTGAAAGCTGTCGAGGGGAAGGTAACGCCTGCTACGAGACAAATAGATCATGTGAGTAAGAACTCCAATAAGGCTATTACATACAAAAAAATAATCGATCTGGAGAATTTTTTGTTTTATTATGGTGCAAATCAAAATTTTGAACCATCCAGTGTAGAGCTACTGCTGTTGCATTTCTTGTTTTGGTGTGTTCTCTGGAACAGTCCTATTTTATTACTAATGTTTTTAGCAATTTTGAAGATTAGACTTTGATTATTATACTTTGTCGAAAAGGATTAGCTGGTTGCTGGAGGAGCTCAGTGCGACAGTGAAGGCTGGATAGCGATCAAGTTCCCTGGTTATACCAGCGTAAGCGAGAAGTTATGATAAACAGAGACGAAAGCTAAGAAATAGGTTGTTTTTATAACAATGAGGATTAGGATTGACATGGTTTTGACTTCAGAGTCTGTTAACGTTTTACGGATTATTGACTGGGTCTGTTTTGCTAGCCTTCCGCTATGTAGATGTATCTTGTATGGGATTGGTTTTACGTAATTTAGGTTATAATTTCAAGGTTAAGATTTGGGTGAGTGTGTACTTTATATTGATGAGGTTGTTTCGGCTTTATAGTA